>VWZU01002045.1:3334739-3359933 GCA_013397095.1 Sterrhoptilus dennistouni
CCGCCGTGTTCCCACCAGCTTCTCTTTTCCTCTCCACGCATCTGTTTTCGTTTTCTTCACATTTATACTTTAAAGATGATGTTCGCCCTTCCACATCCCTTCCCTCTCCACCGCCACCACCCCTCCCTCCCCCCAGGAAGATGAATTTCATCTGGGCCTTGAAACGGGGCAAGGAACAATAAATATTTATGGGCACCAGGGGAAGGTTGAACTGTAAACCACCACTTATCCCTACGTCTCTTATGAAAGGAATTAGCATTGCAAAATTTACATTAGGGAAAAAAAAAAGAAAAGCATTTCTATGATGTGAAAATGCTCTGCCTCGTACCTATTTAAACTGGAGCAAAATACGTGTTCACAGGGCCAAATCTGGGGCATGGCCTTTAAACTGTAATGGCCAAATTAAAACAAATGTCCAAAATTAAACACTCCAGCCCTGGCTGAATGTGAAAGTTCAAGTGATGAGGAAATATGTGTGTAGCAGATCACTTTTCTACACTTCTATTTAAATGAAGTCTTAGAGAGTTTTTTTTTAAACAGTTTTAAGCGTATTCAGAGATACTGTACAGATAAAGATACATAAGAACATAAAAATACCGATGCATGCAGCCAAGCACAAACAGCTTATATACCTCTAAATCCAGAAGGGGCCATAATAACAGAGTGTTCAGTGTGGGTTGCTAGAAGCCCAGGCAAAGATAAAACTTCAATAAAAAATATGTTCTTTTATGTTCAATGTTAGAGGAGAGGCAATGTAAAATAAGGATTTAGGTTTGTGGGGGCAGGCAGAGGAATACAGGCTCTTTAATAACCTGGTGCTACAGGAGAGGGAGCAAGCTCCAGCAAGGTTTGAAGAGCTCTCTCTGGCAGTGGAAAGGGCCTAAAGGGAACCTGGATCTTTTGGAGCAGGGCTGAAGGCTTGGAGATGGGCAAAGAGTACAGGGATATTTGGCAGATTGCCTTCTTTCTGGGAAATCTTGGTAGAGCACATAGGCTTAAAGACCTACTTTTTCATCATTCCTCGCTACTATCAAAGTAAGTTTTGGAGTGTGCTTCTCGTGACTTTTCTTTGAGCAAGTGTGATGCCCGAAGTACCTTCACAGCAAAAATCAGGTTACTGTTGCCTTCAGTACAAGTAAAATCATGTTTTAAAATGGCCTGGTCAAGTATTACTGTAGACCTTCAATGGCTGGTTGAAATGGTCGTGAATACTTTAGCTGGTGCAAGGAGAATAATCAAGACTTTGTGTTTTCTGTTGGTATCCCCAATGGAGTAACGCATAGCTGCTGGTGATGGAGCATTTGCTATTATAATGGCCTTGGGCTATTGAGGCTGAAACGTAACTGAGGCTGAAACTGGAGTTTCCTCTGACTGAGGATGAAAAGTCTCTGCTGCTGCCTCAGAAGAGGAAGAATTGGAAGAAACCTCAGTTTCTCAGTAACTTTTGCCCTCTGTTTATTTATCATACTTATCCATAATAAGTTCTCCCCAAATCATCTTACTAAAATTCCAGTTTTTATAAATGCTTTCAGGCTTCTGTGAAAGGCCAACTGAACAGAAACAGACACCAAATAAGTCAAATTTCATTGTCTCAATATGAGTTCGATAACAGCATTTTCAGAGGAGAATGAGTCACGAGGAGTTGCTGGCAAGGGTAAGGGGGTTGTATAACATCATCCTAAAAAACATAGTGTGACAAGGTTTCTTTGTTCCTTCACTTCTCTCCCAGAGACAATCAGACTTGTCATTTGTTCAATGGGATTATTAAGTTAGTTATCCTCCTGAGTAAGAAAACTACTGGTAAAATATGCTCTTACACTGAGCCTCTATAAATCATTTGGAGGATGGAAGAAGAGAGGAGATTTTTTTTTTCTGTCTTGACTCCAGCAATTTTTATCCAAGTAATTTTTTGTGTTCAATAGGCTCCAACAAGCCTTGTGAAGCAGAGCTTCTGGAAATTCAGTCCACGACAAGGAGCTGAGGCTGATATCGATGTTAATAAAAACCATAAATGACAAGAAAACCTTGAAATAACTGTCCTACAGACCAGATTTTTTGAGTACTGTGAAGGCTGTAACCAAACTTTTATAAGTGAAGGTTTGTTCTCAGAATTCTTAGAAAGCTCCTGATTGCTGCTACTTTTAATTGCAGTTACCCTAAATTGAGGGCTGATAGGTGTTGGACAACTCTCTCATGTGTTTATTTTTTTTCCTCATTAATGTTGATATGTTAATATACTGTGGATGCTCCCACAGTACATTGAAACTCTTCCCAAGAGTCTTTTCTTTAGGATAAGAGAAAGACTGTATCAGGAATTGCCAGTATTTTCTGACTGCATGGGATCACTTTTATGGATAGTGTTGGGGTTGTCATTCCTAACCTTAGGCTTTCCCAGACTTTGGGGGCTAGCTGTGCCTAAAAACTCAGCTCTATCTCCAGACAGTCTAGTGCTACCTTTAAAGGTATGGAAGAAGAATAATAAAAATCAAGGAATGGATTATCTCTGTGTTCAAAGAGCTTTGGATCAAGACCGTAAAGAGTTAAGTTGAAGTAGCCTTGAGTATCTTGGTAGCCTTGGGTTTGGGGGTGTTTGAAATTTTTGTTCCGGGGCATATTTGTGTTGCCATGTGTCATATGCTTAAAAAAAGTCTAACAAAACAGCAATTTTTCATTTATTTATGATACATAAGATATAGTAGTTTTAAATTATGTGTTTTCTGTAAAACCAAGCAATTTCTGCTGAAAACTGTAGTTTGGAAAAATAAAAATAAAAGCATAACGGAATAGGAGTTTAAGATATAATTTGCTATTTTAGGAAAACAGACAGTCAAAGATTGAAAAACTAAATGTATTAAAATTTTTAGTTAAAATTGGTGAAAATTTATTTAGTTTACTTATTCAAAGTGTAAGATGAAATAGCAGCTTATGGGTATAAGAGTAATGGAGCCTCTTTGCAATTAAATTCCTCTGCTCATGTTTTGTGATATGTGGGACTGTGGAAGAAGAAGGTTCCAGGCAGTTTGATATTGAGAAGAGAGAGGATGCTGTGAAGTGCCTTGTGCAAGAGGCTCTGGTTGCCTAGTGCCTTTCTGATGTCCTGGAAGGGCTGGGGAAGCTTCCGCAGCTCCCAAGTGCTGCTGTCAGCAGCAGTTCCTCTGGAGGTGGCACATCCTCACCTGAGTCAGTGCTCATGTCTCAATAGGACTAGGAAACACTGCTGATGCAGGTAGTATTTTTCCGAAAAGGTATTAAATACTGTCTTCACAATTACTGGTCTTAAGTGTTCTTAATCATTTCTCTGGCAGTAGCAACTTTGGTTGCCCTAATCCTGGTTCCACCTGGGATCCTTCTTGTTTACCTAATCCCCTCTGAACTTGCAGGTTGGATGTGGCATTTCCTTTGCTTTTCTGTTCTAATCTGTTCGGTCATGTTGCTGCGCACCATGACACATACATAGCTATCCACTGCAAAGAGGTTGTATTTCATGAGTTGAGTCTTAATTAGAGTTTACCAAAATGTCTTGGAAAACAAAGTTCTAAGTTATCACTTCAATAATATTTAATATTTAATAATATTTTGTTTAATTACGCTTCAATACTGTCTGTCATGTTTTTGTTGCTCACCTTCTTGGGAATAAAGTCCCTCTAGCTTTTAATGTGAATTTAGATCTTTGGTAGGTTACTAGTCCTAGATGCAAATCCCAGTGTTTTCCACTTTGTTGCGCACTGATCCATCCCACCCTGTAAGTGTTTATTAAGCCACAGAATACTCTAGAGAATTAGAGAACTCCCCTATATTTCATGAAAGGCTGAAATGTAGGCACAAGTAATGTGATTTTTTGGAATTTGTCCAGCAATGCAGTGGCAGAGGTGGAAGCAGAGCCCAGGAGTTACAGTCTGGCTCTTCTGGCATGTATACACAGAGAGGGCTGGACTGTACCAGAGCTTCACAGATGTTTTCAGCCTGACATCCATGGGTGACATTTAAGAGATTCACCACAGGTAACTAAAAAGAGCCAGTGTGGGCAGATAAATGCAACAGGGAATGCATTGCCTGTCCTAACAATGATAAATGTTCACAAGGTTGGAATTATTGGGAATAAATGAGTTTTTAAACTAGCTACCTAGGATACTGGTGGCCATGTATTCATCATGGCATCGAGTTTAATACAAAAATATAACTGTGGCATACTTATGCACGCCAGCTCCACTAGCAGGGGTAACCCTAGAACATGAAGTGCAGGGCAAATCCTAGGCAAGATTGTTACTGTGCCATCCTGAGGCTTTTGATAAAGCAAGTTTGGAAAGCTGATTCTGTGGATAAAGAAAAAAATTTTCATGTGTTTTTGATAAAAACCACAGCATGAAATCTGGGTGGAAGTTAGTCACATCCTCACCTGATAAGGAAGTTTTTTTCAGTAAATGAGTTGTGAAAGCCTGCTTGCAATTAGATGGAACAACTCCAGGTTCTACAACTACTTTTTCTGGGCCCTGATTTGTTGTTACCAGATTTGATCAACGCCTCTCTGAGCACAGCAGCCAGGTAGGATTGGATCCAAAGCACATGCTGAGGGCTTTTAGCTCTGGATAGCATCAAGAGGATTGGACTAAGATACTTTGGGAAAGGGCTTGCTATCCAGATAGGAGAGGTCATAAAAGCTATATGGAGGGAAAAAAGCCAGAGGATTGAGCTGGCTTGCAAGTGAGTTTGCAAGGTCAGAACATTTTATTTGAAAAGCGATTACAAAACTTGTTACAAATGCTGAGGGACCTAGAAAGGGATTAAGTGATCTTGTAAGTTGTATGAACCCTCTTAGGACAGCAAATCTGCCCATAAGCTAATAAGGCTTGTGTGACTGTAGTATCTGAGCAGTGTGCAGAGTGACTCTTCCCCTGCAAACAATGATAGGAAAAATGTTGCTTGGCTTTGAAGAGAGGTCCATTGTGTTCACTCAGATGCAAAGCCATCTTGTTTAGATTCTCGAAGGAAGAAATCATAGGCTGTGAGGCTGACTGTGAGTCTGGCAAAAACAGCAGGGGAGGAGGCTTAGGATGCAGACAGGGGCAAAACATCATTAATGGTTAAAGCAATAGAAGGAAGGTGGCAAGGGAGGAAAGAGGCCTAAAAATAGTTATGTTTTCAGGAATGTATTTGTGGATGTGTGTGTACACCATGTGCATACATGAGTTGCACTTGAACTCAAAAGTAGCCTATTTTTCCTGTAATTACTCAAAGGTAGGTATCTAAATTTCCTTAGTTTCAAAAATCACAGCTATACTTATGTATCTTGTGTCCTTACATGCATGATTAAATTTGTCTTTTCTTCCCTGTGTACATGGTTTTCTGTGGTCATAGGACATGACACCACCATAATTTTTCCTAAGTCTTCCTTTTAAAGTTGCTCTTCATTTACCAAATGCTACATTTGTTTTAGTTTTTCCAGAATTGATCTTGGCTAAAGAGAGAGAATTTTAAAAATCTGAAAAGTACACCACAGGACAATATGTGTATTTTGATCTCTATGTACATCTTTTCATCAATCTGCATGTTTATATTTCTTTCTTTGTGGGGATGGAGAGCAGAATGGAGACAAATAAATAAAAAGAAACATGACATTGCTAATATAAATGACCAGGCCATTATTTCAGTGTCAGAATGCAATTAGATCTGACCTGAGACTGGAATTCACTTCTCAGCAGGCCTGCTTAATGATTAGTTTTATTGTTTCTTCATCACCCCTATTGGGGGGTTCATTTTCACTGGTAATGGAAAAAGACTGTTGCCCCTGGATAAAAAGCTGAGTGTGGAAGACAAAGGGCTGATTGAGGACTGCTAGTCTTTTCAGCCTGCATACCACCTCTTCTTTTGCTGTCCTGGCTGACAGCAGGAAAAACAGTGAAAGAGGTCAGATCTTAAAGGGCCTTCAGGCTAAGGAGCATCACGCTGTACTCAGAAATTAGCTGGAGAGGCTTTTATAGCTTAAAGCAGTTCTGATGACTGTTGTGAGATGAATTGAATGAGAGCGTTTGCAGCAAGACAATGTGCCAGACATTGCTGGTATGATTGGTTTTGAGTCTGAGACGTGGTTAGCAATGTAGCTGTGGTTTGCAAACACCTGCTCACACTCCCAATCCCAGCATGCAGCTACAAGTACACTTCTAGCAACAGCTAGAAATTTCCCAACAGCTGCAACAGGTAAAGACTCGTTTAAATCCTTGGCAAAACTTGTGTGCCGGCTGCTACCTGTTCGGAAGTGTTTTCAAAGGGGTTTATTATAAGCCCTGGCATAAGTGAGAAGAATACAAATAGTTCCTGTTTGTTTGCTTTAGTTCACTGGGTACATGAAACATATAGTATGACTCACAAAGTTGTAGGATGAGTCTGAGGTAGAATTACAGACATTGTGCTATCTGATATTATGAGATGTAACAGGTGCCTGTGAAGGCAATTTCCCCATCTGGAAACAGCCCTTTGGGGAATTTAGGCTGCTGGTGGAGGAAAAGCTGGTTGGTATACACTAGTGATGATAGGTGAGCTACCAGAGAATTGGAATTGGTGGTTTCTTCAGCTAATTATGTATAGGCTGAGGTGTGTATTGAAACCACAGTAACTAAATGGCTGAGTTTGCAAAAACTTGACTGGAAGCTTCAGGAAAACAAATACAAAGCTGAGAGTCTTGGTAAGAGCAATGACACTGCTCCCTCCTCACACCAGTTCAGCTGGAGAGAAATAAAAATAAAAAGTGATTTGATACTGTACGTACAAGACTACCTATCCACTGTTGCAACTTAGTGATTATTCAGGAACTTCAGAATGACAGCTGCACTGATCAAATCAATTGTGGAACTAGCCTTCAATGTTTAATACTGTGAGAAATCTCTTAATAACGAATATTCATTTTTTAATAATAGATCTGCAACAGAGCAAGTCAAGAGGTAGTTAAAATTGCACAGTATGCTTGTGAAGAAAATGCAGTCAGCTGTGAACCTCAGGCTTGCTCTCTCAAGTGAACTGTGAGTAACAATGGTCTTTAAATTTTACTGAATTCTGACTTGAAAGCATAGGACCTGAAATCTGAACAAACCAGGGACATGCCAGTGTCTGCAGTGTATGTCCTCAGAAAAACATACTCTTGTGATCTATTCCAAGTGGGCAATTATGCCTTAAATATTCCTTATTTGTATAGATAGTTCTTTAGCTCTTATAGAGCTCTATCGTGGTGTCAGTTAGGGCCAAGACTTGGTGTCCCTGTGGTGAATGAAATTCACCTCTTCATCCTGCTGGCAAGTTTCAAACAATCAGATTTGGGGTGATAGAGCTGTGAGGGATGGCAGGAGCTGGGGATCAGTGTTGCACCTTGTGGCAAGTTCTCCACTGAGCTTGTGATGTTTCCTCTGTGTCCTGCAGGCAAAACCACAGCCACTGTGGTGGCTCTTCCACACAAGGTGTTGGAGCAAATGAGTCCCCACAAGGCAGGACAGAGTAGGGTATCCCTTTTTCCTTTATCTTCTGCTGGGTGGACTTCAGGGGGACCTCTGTGCTATTTCCTCTAGGTCATCTGCCCCAGAGCCTGGATGGTCACTCCTTGCTTTTAGTTTAGAGGTTTTCCGGGATTAACAGAGAATTGTGCTAGACTTAGATGCCGTTGACACAGAGATTTAACAAGACATCTATGCAGAGACATAACCAAAGAGATTTCTCTTGATGTTTCCTGTCTTTTGCAAAGCTGACATCACTTTTAGCAGTGTAAGCAGTTGCGAGCTGCCTGGCTGCAAAGCAGGTCAAGGTGGACTGGAAGGCTGTTTCCCTTGTCCAGTGCTTTGTGTGAATTCCATTGGTGACGTCTTCAGTCTCTATATCCCCTACATATGCACACGTAAAGGTCTGAGGAAGTTCTCCATTGCTCTCCCTCTTTACCTGGGCTTTGCCATGTGCATGGGTCTTGGTGAGCCCCCCTGATCCTGTTTATCTCCATAGGCTTCTTACAGGGAGAGAACATCCAAGCCTTTGGGAAGACTGTAAAGAAACAAGGCAAATATCTATAGGCCCTGCTTGTGTAACACAGTACAGAGTCTTTGGAAAAGGACAACCCTTTTCCATGAAGATATTAAGGTGCATGAGGCCTATGCAGGCAAGTGTTTACTTCCCTCTCCTATGTGAGCTACCTGACATATTTAAGCAGGAGTGGGAGTCTGGAAGCTGTTTGACCCACAGTTTCCTCTGGCTTACATTTTCCCTTCCTGATCCCTGGGTTCCCCTTTGCTAAAGGGTTGGCAAATAGTGGTGTGAGTTATGTAGGGTGTATGTTATGGGTGTGAGGTAGGCATAGTGCACATGGGAAAAGTGGAGTGGAAAGCACTAGAAGGCAGTTTTGGGGATGCCACCAGATTTTGTGGGACTGATGGCATGCCTAAGTGTGCTATAGGTGATAAAAATGCAATAGTGTCCTGATTGACCTAACAGGGCATGTTTTATATAGCTGAAGAAGCTAAGGGTACTTTTAGCTCAAGTAGTATTTGGTGTATAAGTAGGAAAGTGCTAAGTATGTTTTCTGGGCCAACCTCACACAAGAAAAAAAAAAATCTATGGAAAAACTGGAGGTTAAGCTCTAGTCTTCAGCATCTTGAACGACTAAAGTCTCATTCTTTTTCTGTATGCAACAGTTCATTTCCTGGGATGAAGAGAGGTAGTAGTTGAAGAAGAGCTATGAATGCCACTGGAGTGGAAGGAAATAGCTGTTGTTCTGCACATCTCTCGGCTAATGAATGCAGCTAGTCCTAGGCTTACACAAAAGGATGGAGACAGTGTGTATAAATGGTGTCTATCTTCTCATTTGGCTGAATTACACACTAAAGTAATTTATAACAAAGGGGAAAAGGTATATTGTTAGTAATTGTTATGTTAAAGAGCAAACCTAGCTTGCTGATTTAGCATCCATTTCCTCTTATAAAAGAGAGAAGAAAATGACACCAGAGAATGGGGACACTTGGGAGCAGTGGAGGCAATAGGAACATTTCAGAATTATTTCAACCATATTTCTGCTAGATTTGGTGGCTGCATTCTCTCATCTCCTTTTTTCTTATTTGGAGTGGCCAGCCCAGCATGTCCAACAGGGACTCCACATTAATTCATCACCCTGCGACACAGTCAAGCTCAGGGATGGAGAGCAGTGAGGTCTCTGTGGAGTATTTGCTGGAAGGTTTGATAGGAGCCAAAGTAGAATAATAGAGGACTTTAGGAAGTATTCAAATACAGAATCAAAGTGGATGACATTAATTTCCTAAAATTGGTTGAGTTAGTTGCTGCTTGGTCACCTAATCTTGCATTTTATGGTTATTGATGGCCTGTCTTCTAGTTCTCTTGCTCTGGTTTGTGCACAGGCTGCACTGCACTGTCAGAATTATTGAGCCTGGTTTGATGAAAATGCAGCCCTGAAGATCACACGAAGGCAACTCTGCCTGAGTGGGAACATCCTCCATGGTGCTGATGGCATTTCTGAGGCATTTCATGCTGCTTTTATGAGACCCTGCAAGAACCAGATGGAGTTGCTGGTGATTCAGAATGTCAGTGTCGTGCTGGCCTGACATGAAAATCTCTGGTTGACGTACATGAGGACCGTCACGCTAATAAAACAGAGGATGCCAATAGCATGCCATTGCACTGCCTCTTCATCGGAAAAGGGGTCAGTCAGAAAGCAAGGCAAATGTGGAGAGGTGCTTACTGATCCAGAATAGTTTGTTTGTAACTGGTGCATTGTTAAGTAATGCTGTGTCTGATGAGCTCAGCAATCTTTTCACCAGATGGGAAACCATCAGTCTGAGTGCACTAGACTGTACACCAAAAAGTGGTGATTCACAGGGATGAGTCGGAAAACCCTCACAGTGAATAGCCAGATGTCTAGAGTCAGCCAGGAGGAAGCACTGAACTTTAGCTAGGATGTGCCTGAAGTCACAGCCATCGCCAAGCCTCAGCAGGGTTTGTGGGAAGATTCCTCTATCTAGCATGATCCAGAGCCCAGCATTCTCTTTGAAGTGTGCAAAAGCAGGCGGGTAACTTCTCTTCCACAGTGTAACCAGAGGGAAGGCTTGCAGATTAGAGTGCTTGTCTGAATGGGGTAGACATGGGCTCCATCTTCTCCTTAGTATCTGTGGAGGAGGAGGGAGGAATCAAATCCTCCTCTTAGGCTCTCCCCAAATGTCCTTCTACCCTGCGCAAGATGGGATGACCTGGAGTAGTTTCTTGTTTGTGCCACTGTTTGGTGCACTTGTTTGCTGCTTGCAAGGACCATGAGATTCATCAAAGCAAAGTAAGGAAAAATGCAGTGTGAGTCTGTTGCTTAGTGCTTAGGATGCTCTACTGGGAGGGAGGAATCCTGCCTCCAGGCCCAAGTCTGTGTATTATTAACCTGGTGTTGAATGAGAAGCACAAAGATATCAGTGACACAAATTCCTCTTCCTGCTTCTTTTAAATGCAGTGTCCACAACTGACTTTTTGTGGAGTCCTCAGTTTATCAGTGTGTGCTGAGCTTACTCTGAAAGCACTTGTTAAATTTCTTTTCTTGAAGGATGAAAACTAGAAACCATGTTTCTAAAACATGTCTGTGTTCAGGAATAAAATATTTATCAACACAGATTCTGGCAATCTTGCACTTTTGTAGAAGGAATCTCCTGCAGCCTGGTGTACTTCACATCAGGAAGAAAGGTTCCAGTGACTTTAGCCATCCTTAAATTTAGGCTTTTTTTGGCCAAACTTTTGCATTTAGGTGCTTCAAATCCACCCACCTCTGACTGCAAGATTCTGTGTGTTCTAAGCTACATTTATATAGCCTTTTGCATAAATTGACTGCAGTTTAGGAGTTCTTTGGCTTAAGAGAGTATTCTTATCGATCTCTGATTTCTTTGTTGTTTGTATTTGACTGAAAGAAGAAACCCTCATCCAAAGTGCAGTGTATTTATCTCCTAAAAAAAATAATTCAATGGAAATGAGGCTGCGAAGTATTCGGATGTTTGAGTTAGCTACAACCTGAGAAATACTACAGCAATAGCTTTCTCAGTTTTTACCTGAACTTCTAACATCAGATAAAATTCATCATCAACTGCTTGTAATACCATATTTAAAATTTTAAGGGAGGTCTTGCTGTCAGTTTTGGGCTATATAGTTACGTTTATATTTTCTAAAAAAAAAAATAATCTTCTCAAAAAAAGTCAAAAGAGATTTCTGTCCTTACCTAAAATATGGATATAACCCTGTAAAAAAAAAACAACAAACCTTTAAATTTTTCCTGATACTGATAAGAATTTTTGTGTTCTTATTCCTTTCATATGCTGAGTTAAAATGATAATAATAAAAAAACACCAAACCAAAACACCCACAAGATTAAATGATGCATACACAGAAATGTGAAAAGAATGTTCTAAATTACTATTATTTTCCAAAAATCATGTAATTCATTGACTGACTCATGTTTTATAGCAACTTAGGCACTGCAGGCTGATGGCTGTCAGGTGTCAGTAAGCTGGCAGCTTAAAAGTTGCCTCTTTAAGTAGTCCCAAACAAATGAATTGCTCTGAATTGCTCACTGTGTGTGGGGGTGGATTCTGGCCCAGTGTTTGCTGAGACACTGTTGGTTGAGGCTCTTATGATACTGCTGGTGTCTGGCTCTTCCTTCTGTGGTACATTTTTCCCTGCCATGGGCTGGAAAAAGTGGTTAGAGGTAAGACTAAGAGGGGGTTCCAGAGAGTCAGTGAGTCTGAGGCCTTATCTAAACAAAAAATGGTACCAATTTAACTGAACCTATTTAGACACAGAGGTTGCTGAATTAATGCCACCCCTTTTTATTTTTTTTTCTAGAATGAAGTCTGGGGAGAAGCATTATACATGCCAGTACCATTTATACTGTTTCTAATGGTTATACTTCCCCCTTTGTACTGTCAACAGCACTTGTTTTGTAACTCTTCTGTGCATATTCCAGCATATTCCTGGATGGTATATGGGAAATTGGGTCCCTGCAGCTTTTGCTTTTTCATTTCTTCCTTCAAAGGTTATTTCCTGACCCTTTTAGTGATAGTCTGAATATTTAACACAAGTCCGTTAGTAAGTGTAATAATAAAGTGTAGTACCCTTGTAATTGTATGCTCTTGTCACCTTGTTTAGGGACATGCTTCAAATAGTTTATTTTAATTTTTTGTGCAATATAGTGTATTAAGTGGAGAAAAGGAGAGAGTTTGAGAAAAGGAGAGAGTTTGACGGTGTAGAAGGATTCTACAAAAATTTGCTACATCATGTGGCAAAATAGATGTTTTTCATGCAGAATTTTCCCTCATGTCTACATATTGGCTCATGACTGACTGTAGGAAAAAGCAAGTATTGCAGATAATTTGTGTCAGTGTATTCCACATAAATCAAGAGAGGGACCTAGGCAGAAAAGCATAACTATAAGTTAATTTTCTTTGTTGCCAGAAGCATTCCTGGCACCTTCAGTAAGACTTGGTGATAAATGCTGGTAGAGATGAACCCAAGAAGCATCCCTTGTGAGCAGGCTTGTGTGTTAAACCACATGACTTACAGGTCTCGGAGAAGGTGTGGTTTCAAAATGGAGAAATCACAGCAACAAGTTAAAAGAATGACTTTTTCCCCCTTTGTAATAATAATGTCAGAGCTGTTATTACATTTGGCCCTGGGAACAGATTGGAAGTGTTTCTCAGAAGGGAAGTGCTTCCAGCTCCGTGTCTCTCTCAAGCGTTCCATTCCCATGTACTTGCTGGAAGCCTTTCAGGAAACCACATTCCCTTTCCCGTCCCTGTTCAGCAATGCAATCCTTCCCAGCCACTGTGGCTCACAGACTGCCTCATCGTCCGGGCCTGGGAAAGGAATGTGACAACGAGGGGGCAAAAGTGCTGGCACTTCCAATCCCATCCCGTGCTGCCTTTCAGAAGAAACCTCTCTTCCTTTGCCCTCCCTACCTTATGAAAGGGTTTTCTACATCCATAAGCATGTTTAGAGAGATCTGCAGTCTCTAATTTTCCAGTGTGTGGTGTGGGAAGAATGTAATTTTAGCTAGAAACAGTCACATGGCCAGATCCTCAGTCTTGTGCAAATCTTCTCAATGCTCTCGAGGTCACATTGTGCTGTGTTCATTTACACTGACCCAGTGTCTGGCTCTCAAAGTTGCCCCTGATAGCCCTAAATGATAGCTGGTGTCTGAGAATACCACATGTGAATGAAACATCACTTTTGTGCAGAGGAAATGCCTTGAAACTGTGCACTGGTGCCATTTTCCAGACAACCAACAATTCAAAAAGACAGAAGGTGAAGAAATGCTGTTTATGTTACAAGTTTCAATAATTAAGATAAAGGGGGCAGGAATAAGAGAAGGGATCAAGGAACTGTTAATGACTGAGAGGACAGAATCATATTAGAGACAGAAATGTAAACTTGTTTTGCTATTGCAAAAAGCCCAGGAGATGCACATTTCATTCTGCAGAGAAATATTCTGGTCAGTACTTTTTTTTCTGCCATAGCAGCAGGGAATTGAGCTTGGATCCCAGCCAACCTTTTTTATTCTCTCTTTTAACTAAACAGTCAATTAAAAGAGAACACAAGGCAGTATAGTTTAGTCAGCTCTGTTAGTTTTAACAGAATGGGTTGTTGGGCAATGCCATCATGGCACAGAACAATCCCACCCAGCTTCTGTGCCACAGGAGCAGTTAAAGCTTCCAAGATGAATTTCCAGCCATTGCTTTTTGGATGATTGTACTGTTTTCTTTTTCTTTAGTTTTATGCAGTTTCATTTGCTTGTCATTTTTTTACAGTTTGCATTGTGTGGTGCATGGGTGGTAATGATTAGATAGTGATTCTCAGCACAACAGCTTCTCTTGAAGCAGACATTTGTCTGCCCTGAGACAATTGCTCTCCAAAACTGAAGGGAAAAAAATATGGGAGGGAAGCCTTACAGCTACTGGAGTAAAAGAAAAATCTCTTATTGACCTAAGTGGGCAGGAAGACTGGGAGACAGATTGCTATTCTTTCCATGTTTTGAAAGATTTAAGAAGCTGAGGCTTGGAAAAATTAGGATAAGTAGGTGACCTTTGGAAACTATTTGGAAGCTGCAGGTGCACAGTAGCTCTAAAAATTACAATGCTTACTTAGGCATCAGAAATAGCTTCAGGGGACACGGTTTCAGAGAAGGAGCTTAACTTTTATTTTGATTTTTTAATTTAAGTGGTTTAGACTGTGGACATTATGGTTAAGTGGGCAAGGGTTAGGAAACTGAATTTTATTCCAGCTCCCGATCCTCCTTTAATGTGTCCCCTTGCAGCAGCTTTTAACCTTGTTGCACTTAGGAATCATCTGTAAACTGGGAATAAGAGTGTTGCCTACTTAGGTTTTGAAGCCTGACCTAAATAATGTTTGTAAGAAACTACGTGAGGCCAAAGTCATTCTGGGGCTAATCAGTTGCAGAGATGGAGCTGACATACAGGACTGTCAATAATTTGACACCATCTACATTTCCTTTACAGAAGTGGTTCCCAAACTTCACTGGCCCATGGGAAGCCCAGTGAGAAAGTAATGTGCTGCATATAATGTATGCTTTACTCTTTTCCAGTGGTCTCCATTTTAACTCTTTAATTTCCAGCAGCCACCAGAAACAGAGAGGATTTTAGCAGCAGAATGGAAGACTGCTACTTCATAGGGATTTTAGAAACATAAATGTTATCCCACTTTGTGTGAATTCATGAAGTCATTAAATAGAGGTTAGGAATTTTTTTTGTGTATGTGTGTTCTCCAGTGGGAATTAATTTTCCATCAGAGATTCTTTAGGGAAAAATGAAGGATTTCTTTTTTTGTGTGTGTGTAAAACATATTGTTTAATATATCTCAGGACTTTCTGTGTTAAAAAAAAGTGTCATCACCTTCACCTCATTCCATTAGCTCAACTTGTTTTCAGCTTCAGCTGTGCAGTGTTTATCACCCTCTATTGTAATATATTACACAGCTGCAGAATGGCAAGGTTTTTTTTAAAAAAAACCAAAACAATAAAGCCAAATCCAGTCCAGAAGTGAAGCTTCTGGTAGGTATGAACAGTGTAGTGAGTAAAATATCATTAAGAAGAAAGTGTTTGCTGAAGGATTGGAATGTCAAAGTTACAAGTTTATTTAAAAGGTTTCAAATATTAAAATCAGAGGAAATGTTTGAAATGTTCATAGTCTGAAGTGTCAGTAAAACTTATTTCCCATTAAGAGTAATGAAGCTGATTATGTTTGTATTAAATCAAAAAAGTCAGGAGGTTTAAAGTGAATTGAAGAGCAGGAATTTTCTGCCCCTGGATTGTGGTTTGGCCCACCTGAAAGGTTGCTGAACTGTGAGATATGAATCCTATGATCTTTTTGCTGTTCTGCCATTCACATGAGGTAACTTATTAAAGATTTATCATGTCCTTCAATTTAAATCACTTGAAATTAGCAAACATCTCAAGATAGTCTTAGCCATAATTGCTCTCTTCCTTCTCACAAAACCATCACAGTAATAATATACAGCAGTTTTTGCTTTGAAATTATTTGAAACCTTCTAGAAAAAAAATGTGCTGCACAGGTAGTCACAGGTAAGTGAGCAGAGCCGTCAGCCACACTGAGCTCTGGGGCCAAGGGTCTGTTCTGAGCCAGTGCCAGCAGTGCCAGCAGCCACCACTCTTCTCCCAGTACATGGGGGCCCCTACCAGGGGCATGGCCAGGTGGCCCCTGCTTGGAACTGGGCAATTACTCAACTATGAGTGTTTTTCCAGCCTGCATACTGACATTCTGGGCACTGGGGACAAAACCATTCAGCAAGACAGTGAAAAGTTGGTATCTTTTGTTCCTGTCCCATCCCATGTGTTCTTCTGAGGATGCAGAACCTCCTAGAACATGAGGTGAATAAGAAATCACGTGCAGCAGTGACTCCAGTGAGAGGAAATTATCAAACAGTATTTGCCGTGAAAACAGATTGATATTCATAATTTTAAATGGTTACAATGTCCTTGTTGGAATGAGCTGCAAAGTTGGTGTATCTGTCTCCGGAGTAAAGTGATATGCCACCCATACAGTGGTGAGACATAAATAATCATGCTACAAGTCATGTCTTCTATTAAAGAGCCTGATATCACCTGTTTCAAACTGAGGAGAAGTCATCTGTAAAAAACCAGGATTGGTAGACATGTGATGTTAAAGCAAGACCCTTGCTTAGTACTCCTTTTACATCAACCAGCTAATTGATTTAGCCACTTCGGCAGAAGCGGTGTTTAAATCTCATTTGATTATGACTTGCAAACTTGACTCCTGACTCAATGTACAGAATCTGCGTTGCTGTATGTTTATTTCTAAATTAAATTGGATAATATATTTTCTTCATGGGATCCTTCCTTATTCTCTGACTCTTACCTATATAGTCTGCATTTGAGCAAAGACATGTTCATATTTTAGAGTAAGTAGTGGCAGATGGATATAAAGTCAAACAAGCCCAGCATTCTTCTACTTTATAGGTAGCCTCCAGTTCTCTCCATCTCCCATTCTCATTAAACAAAATCCCTGGAATTTGTGCTGTGTTGCTGCCTTCTAATATGAGGAAGTAGTGCAATGGATGATGCATGGATTTGCCTCCAGGGGAGTTGGGTAGTATTCCCAGCTCTGCCATTTGCTGGCTAATTTCCTGCAACTCACTTAATGTTTTTGTGTCTCAGTTTCTCCAACTGTGACAGAGGCTAGTGGGCCAGCATTTCTCTATTACTGAAATCAGTAATAGATTCTTACTGTGTTTGGTGGCACTCTAACACTCTGAGATTTGTGAGGGGAAAAAAAACCCTAATTGTTGCTTTTAATAAATTTTCCTTGGTTGTCTTTCATTAGTTTTACTTCACATGAGCATGATTCAGATATATTCTTAGCCTGCTCATCTACCAGTATGAAACATAACCTCTCATACAAAGGTTTATCAGAATTTTATAACCATCAGTTCTGCTCATTCCTTTTCTAATGTTTCATAAATATTTTTCCCTTAAATTTGTACAGTACAATGCAAGCATAATTTTTTACTCCTATGTAATGGAATACAAACGGAAGGGACAAGACAGTATTATTCAAAAATGTTCAACTTATGAAATAATAAGTATTAGTTGACATGCCCCAGAGAGACATGACTGACCAGCTGCTCTGGGTGAAACAAATAAATAGAAAAATCCTTTATTAATGATGTATTCTGCAGTAGAATCTACCTGGGGAATTCACAAGAAATGGGCTCTTTCTCATCTCCTTCCTTTAAATGAACTAAGGAGAAGAATGAGTTCCTGGAGGTTTGGTAGTACATAAACAATGTACAAATACATATAGAACAGTCACATTGTGGGAGAATTTCAGATTTGGTAACCACTACATCTTGAATTTTCCTTGGCTTCCTTCAGTCAGCTCAAAACTGTGGGTGAGACTTTCCAAATATAGACAACCAAAATTCTGACCAAAAAATACACACATTCTCAGGAGCAGATTAAAGCAGGATTCATGGATTTGGGCCTTGGGCTTGGAGTGGGCCAGTATAACCACAGTGTTTGAATTGAAGTATCCGTCAGCTTGGGCTCTGGTGGTTAGGGCTGTGGAGGTGGGAGGTAGAGCTGACAGGCTATGGAGGCGGTTGAGTCATGGGAATTTTTACTGTAGTTTGGATGGATTTGGTTATTTTATTGCATTGCTCCAGCTTGCTTGAGGCATGCTGGTTGGCCTGACTCCAGGTCTTCTTTAGTCTGACTCTGCCCCAGCAGTGGGTCACTTTGTCCCACAAATTGTATACTCACAGAAAATGCACTCACTCTGTTTCTGATGTGAGATGGAAGACAGGCTAGCCATGGTAACAGGAAGTTTTGTGTACTAATATAAGCTTGTTGGATAATTTAGGTTGTAACAATGGTGTTGAGACCCTCTCCTTCAGCTCTTCCTTTTCCAGGCCAAATGAACCCAGCTTGCTCAACTGTCCTCTCAAGTCACGTACTCTAGTCCTTGGTCCACCTTGGTGGCCCTCAGCTTTACTTACTCCAGTTTGTCAGTGTCCCAAAATTGGATGCAGTACTCCAGATGTGGTCTCACAAGTGCTGAATAGAGGGGAATAATGACTTCCTTGACTTGCTGGTTATTTTCTTAATAAAACAGCCCAGTATGAGGTTGGCTTTTAATGCTGCAAAGACACATTGCTGATTCATGTTCAGTTTTTCCTCCAGAAGCCCTGGGTCCTCTTTTTGCAAACTGCTTTCCTGTCAGTTAGTCTCTAGACTATCCCAGATGCAGGACTTAATATTTGCCTTTGTTGAACATCATGAAGTCATGTATACCATTAGGAACAGATGCTCATTTTGCACACACAATAAATTATTGCAAATACAGTTATCTGCTTGTACATGTATCCATCAGGTTTATAGGTTTATAGACACATTTTGCCAGTGTTTTTGTGGACAGCCTTGTGGTTTCCAGAGAGCAATAAACCAGTAAAATTTCTAAACTTCATATATATGGAGGAAGATTTCTCTTAGAACACTTCTAATGACAAACTTCTCTGTTAGGTAGGTTTCTGTTGTGTTTGTCACTTCTCCTTGACTTTTCCCATTCTTAGATAAAGGCAGTGAGGACCACATGAGGTATATTGGTATAACCAGTAACACAGACTTGTCTGGACCTCAGGAGATAAGTCTGTACTGTATCAGCAGACAGCCTTTAAGAACACTTTTCAAAGAAAAAAAGTTTCCTCTATCTTTAAAAGGGAGCTTCCTTCTGTTTTCTTTATTGGAGGTCAGATTGCTGATTGGCCTCCTCCAGAGCTGGAGAAATTCCTCTGAAGACCCCTTAAATTGCATTTCAATTATACAGGAGGCTGCCCTTGCAGGTCCATTTTATTTTCAAGACACCCTGTGGCTTCTCAGAGGTGATGTGGTTTTGGAATCCCCATTTCAGGTAAAAAAGAAAGCCCTGTTCTGTCAGCCTGCAACAGACATGTGCCTGAAAAGGCATATCAAATTGATTTACAGAGAATCAAGTGCTCTCTGTAGATAATGTTTGCACAGTGTAAATCTCTCACAAATTAGGCATTCTGAGGAATGTGTTCATCAGCAAGGAATTACAGGGCAAGACTGATCTTTAATAGCCAGTAAATACAAAAGACAAATGATACAGAATAATTTGATGTTACAGACTTAAAATGTTCAACTTTGTATTTCACATTTACAATTCAAAATAAGTGTTCTGGTTTTCAGATGTGCTGGTGGATGCTAAGAATTTCAAAATCAGCTGATATAACAGTATAAGATGTTTTGAGCTTAATCAGCTCTTAAAAAAGGAAGCAGATCCTGGGATAGAATGAGATGAATTGAAAATACTCCAGGATGATTCAAATGCCAGACCCCAGTCTGGGTTTGGGCCATGTGTAAATTTTGTTTGGTCTTTCCCAGGTCCATAAGAGATGAAGTAGTTGGCATTCTTGTGGGAGACCCTGTATTTCATACTATTTGTCATTCTTTCAGAGATCTGGAGTTTGTCTGCTATTTCCTGCAGGGAAAATCTTGGTAAAAACCACCCAGAAAATCACAGTAAAAGGGACTGCACTTTGCTAAAAATCAAATGAGAAGTCTTGTTGCAATGATTTAATAAAGGCAACAGGTTATATCTCTATTGATTCTGGCTTCTATCCTCTACATAAAAGAAGAATTTTTGCTGCCTTTGATAATAAAATATATACCAGACTCTTATTATTTTTATTGGTAGAAGCCCTTGCAGTGTATAACTGTTAGTGCAAGAATGAAAAGTTCTGGCTAAAAAAATTGAGGGAAAGATATGAGTGGAAGTTAACTTTTCTAAAATGTAATTAATATATACGAAAACAAAAAATGTTTGTGATTCAGTTTCCTATCACATTTTCCATCTGGTATCTGCAAAGCTTTTAAACTTCCACTTCCTCTGTGCAGTTTTGCAATATTCCTGTTCACAGGAAGTAAGAGGAAGAGCTTTATGAGGGATACATTACAAATAGACTGTATGTAGGTGTTTGGACAAAATAGCTGGGCTCAAATCTGATGTGGTCTAAACTGAAGACCCTTCAATGGAAGTATGAAATTCAGCTTGTTTGTGACCTGGTGCTCCAGTCTGCAGTACTGGTTATTTTTTGTACAAATTACTGTTATTTTTTTTCCTGGTGCTTTTCATCTGTGATCTCAAAGCACCTTATTAAGCAAGAATGAAGGTCCTTTACAGTTTTCAGACTTAGTAACTGTAAATACAGTCTGTGCCTAAATGTTTCAAAGGCCAGGAGTTGGTAGCAGACTTCACTGATTTGCTGAGCTGGGTCTCTTTTTTCCCAGTTCAACATACTATCAATACACTGCTTTCCAGTGTAAATGAGTGTTTCATAAACAGACTGAAGAACAGCACAGCTCCCAACAGCTTGTGAAAACAAGAATAAAGCAATCAATTATAGCTTTGTGTCTTGATTGCAAAAAGATTGGTCTTAGGACTCCTGAGTATGACAAGAAGATAAAGGCTCTGGTGAATTGCATTGTTCTGCTCAGATTTCCCTCAACAATAACAGGAACCCAAGATGCCAGCGAGGAGTGGCTGATTACTGGCATAGTTTTTGTAACAGCAGCACTGAAGTTATTACAATGTACATGTTACATAGCAAGGCTGTAGAAGCCTACACAGAGCCATTCTTTCCTTTTTTTTTTTTTTTTTCCTTCTCCTATTCATTTCTCCTTTCATCACTGAAGGCAGCAAGAGTCTTCTAGTGTGAAATTCAAGAGGAGAGCCAAGCTTCCTCTCCTTTAAATATTCCAAATGATTGATGAACTCAAAATCTGTGTCAGGATCAACATCCAAGTTTTGCAAATGGTATCTATCTTACTAATTAGCTGATCCAAACCTCCAGATTTCAAACTACAAATATAAATATCCCATGACTTTAATCAATCTCCAGTCCAGCTACAGGATACTTACTCTGTTACTCATTTCTTACAAGTTTCACTTCTTCACATTACTTTTCAGAAAAGTAAATTAATTTCCATAAATGCAGAGTGATTGAAGTTATTTATTTTTTTCCTGAGAGCTTGAAACAATCCATTCACAAATCTTTCCTCCCTCTTGCGCCTTCTCCTGCCTCCCCTTTCTCAACCCACAGGTATAACAAAACTGCCTTGCAAGATGAGCCTTAAAAGTCTATGAACATAAGCTTGTAAATCTGGCTCTTGAACAAGCTCTATTATTTTTAACTGCTTTTGTGTAAGACAAGGCTATGTAAAGAACAGGATGTTTTGAACATTGAACGCTGGTGCATTACGTAATACTGCTGCTACAGATTTGATGTAATTTCTCTGCAGGTGTCAAAGGCATGCTACTGAGATGTTAAACATTTAGTATATATAAACCCAGTGGAATTACTGATATACTTTTTTAATCAGAAGAAATGCCAAGTTTGCAGTTTGTCTTATATTCAGTTGCAATTATGACACAGCCTATTCTTGCAGTCTATTTAGATTTTATTGTATTTTGGGATAACTGTAAGCAGGATGCTTAACAGACTTTTGTTAATCTCCACTCTTTTAGGAGATGCATGAGGTGAACCACTTCTGTCTTCCTGGGGACCCAGGGCTGCTGCATTTTCCTTAAGTAGGGAAGGATAGTTGTATTTGTATCTACCCTTCGGGATTGCTCTGCAGTCAGGTTCTCAGTTGCTCTTCTTGCCTCAGTCTCTCGGGAAAATTCAATGATACAGAAACTAATCCTTCCAAATAATGCAGGTGTCAAGAGGTCTGTGTAAGAGGAAGGCTTGGCAGAATCTCTTGTGGAAATTTACACAACATTTGCCGACACAATGGCTGGACAGTACTGTTCTTCCTTCAGTTGTCAGGTGCATTGGAATGTGTATAGAAGAATACCCAAAGAAAATAGTAGATCCAAGATTCTAATGCATTAATAAAATGCAGTTATTGTTTGAAATACCAACCATTCATTTTTCAAGCAATTTTTCTTGACTCATTAGTACCTTCTGTCTTGCAGAAGTGCACTTTGCAGTAATTGAGCCATTAAAGAAAGAAAATATCTTCCTATTTGAGTAAGATAATCAGTTAATTTTGTTTTTTTAACTTTTGTTAAAAAGACTAATTTTCTGACCAGCAAACCTGGGCTTAAGAGTCTTCTCTTATGATACACATGTAAACAAGGGTTTGATTTTACATGGTGAAAACGTGGCTCAAACTAACATGGAAGAACAGTGTTGTAGTGACTTAGGAGCACAATACCAAGAGGGACTTCTCTGAAGAGAGAATGCATTTTTTGCTCTGCTGTTCTTATCTCTCTCTCCCATTCAATTTCAACACCCTCTTCATGCTGCACTCATTTTGTGTCCTGGCTTCTAGATGCATTCCTCCATGGTCACTTAGTGTTGTCTGATATCATCTTACCATCATACACGATTCTTTACACACAACTATTATCAGCTTTACGCTCACTTATTCACAAATTAGTGCCATTATTGTGGTGGATGAGCTAAGAACTGTGCTGCTCTTCGTGTCCTCTAAGTATCAGATTTCCCCTGGGCCATTCATTCAGTATGGGGTGGGAAAAGGCACATTCCTTGCTAAATTCAGCTACTGTCTAATGAGACCCGTCTGTGTTGCCTTTCTGCGTGGAAATTCTGGCCGTTGAAAACACCTGTTTGATCACCCAGTTTGTATTTCTGCCTGCATGAGGGAAGTCCCAGTTGTACATTTCCCAGTGCTTTGGCCAGCCTAAAAACGGACAGTTTTCGAGGTGATTTTGATCCTAATCTTGCCTTCCTGATTTGATACACCTTTTTCTCCTGACATATATGACTGTACAAGGCATAAAGCAATGATGAGCTGTCTTTGGGAGCTGGCTGGAGCACTGGGATGAGAAGAAAAAGTTGGAGGCAATGTCCTCCTTCTAGTCCTCACAGAAGAGCTCATAATGTGACACATATGCTTTGTACAAGGACTTGTCCTCAGTAGCAGGTGTGTTCCTGCTTGCTTGCTTGCTGGGCTCTTGTTGAGCTTCTCTACTGCCCTGTATCTAAGAGAATGATTGCAGTGCCTCCAGTGATGAAAACCCAGTATGAAAGTTATGCATAGGAATAATCCTATTTAATTATTTATTTATCCATATGGTCTTCATGGTCAGAATCCAAGCACCTTATGCCTTACCGGAGGTAAAGGAAGAGTATCCCATCCAGTCAATGGAGTGCTAAGAAAAATCAAGTCCCATAGAGAACTGTATGTTGTATTGCCAAGTCTTAAAGTTTTGTTTCAAATCTAGTGATATTTGATATTTTTAAGCCTTCATTCCTTAAATAAAGGGATACTGCAAGAATCTGAACATTCCTTTTAAAAAAGAAACTTTACAGAGTGTTGGAAGGGTTTGGAAATTCTCAAATTGGGAGACAAGAAAGGATGCTGCACATACTCTTTGAAAATCTTATGACTTTTTCTCCTGCAGCCTTGCGATTTTTCAGCTTTGATTCACAATTTTTGAAAGTTTGGAACAGCTGACAATATTTCTGTCCTTTTAAGGTGCTGCTATTTAATGCAGATGGTACTCTGAGGATAGCTTCTCTGGCAAAGGAGAGTTTTTAAAATGCATAGCTCATCTTTTAGAGTGCTTGGCATAATGTGAGCCATTGCTGTGAATTTCAGGCACAACCACAGTAAAAATAATAAATAAATGAGGCATCTTATTCTATCCAGAGGTTCTGTATGAAACTGCTGTTAAAGTACACATTTGCAAATAAAAGCAGCCTAAATTTAACTATGACTCAATTACACTAAATCTGACCCATTTTTGTTCTGTGTTTCAATTTAACACTTATTTACATTCTTAGACTTGGCGCTGTCGGAAGAGAAAGGAGGGGGAGCAGGCATTTTCATCCTCAGAACTGCTATTAAAAAATGGTGATTAGGAAAACACAGCTATAGTCAGCCTGAAGCTGGGTAGCTCATTTGAACCCACTATAAAAGAAAAGATCGTTTTCTCATCCTATTAAAACTGAGTTAGCAACGGCTGCGTAGGCGGCAGGAGATCAGAAATGAATGTCCAACTTGGAGTTCGTACAACTGGGGTTGGGTCCAAAGCAAACTGCCTGATTAGTGAAACAATTTGTTTTTCACAATGACAGCAAATAGGTAAATCTTGTGAGCGTCAGGAAATCCTGCAGGATTTTGAATGGGAGCACTGACTGGTTTGCAAGTGGTGCTTTGATTAGAAGGCATCGTACCTCTGGTTTTCATGCTCGTGTTGCAGGGACATTAACAAGAGGGACTCAATTTGCTAGCGGCATTTATTTCTCTGTCTCTTCGTCTCTCTCTCTCTTGTTTTTACAATCTATGTGTAATGACTAATTGGCTGTGTTTTTCCAGCTATTTTATGTTTCTCTTGCCCTGGTTACAAGTCGTACTAAAGCAGTACATCCACAGGGACCTATAGACAGCCAACACTGCCAAATGATACGCAGCATTCCCCTTTCTCTCTAAGTGTAAAACATTTACAAGTAAATTTACAAATGCGGTAAGAACATTTCCTCAGTTGACTGTTAGTGTTTATTTCTTCCCTTTCTCCTCCTGGGAACAGACACCTTCCAGCCCCTCAACTTTCACACACTGCTCTCCCGTTATTTGCCTCCTTCCCTCCCTGTCGCCCCTTTCCCTCCTCTCCCTCCTCCGCCTCCTCCTCCTCCTTTTCCAGTTCAGCGGCGCAAATTTCTGTTTGTGCCAGTGGGGCGGCCTGGCGAGACCGCAATTGCTCTACCCCACAGATTGACGAGCCCTCAGATGCCGATTTACTGTACATGGCAGCCACGCTGGAGCCGCGGCACATCTGGAGTGGAGTAAGCTTACTCAGAAACAGGGGCCAGCTACAGCCGGAGCCAGAGAAGCCGAGCGCGGCGCTGAAAGGCAGCCCTCCTGCCTCCCCTTCCCTCCTCCCCGGGTACATTTCCTAATGTAAACAGAGGCCAGGGGGGAAGGACACAGTAACTCTTTGCTGCGTGTTTGTCATTTCATGTTCTTTATCTGCTTGAGGTCAAACTGGAGCTCTGGAAAAACAGAAGCTTTGCTTTCATTCTAAATAGCTGAAAGCCAGCGCTGCTGAAGGGAAAAAAAAAAAAAAAAAAAAAAAAAAAAAAAAA
>VWZU01002045.1:3359960-3380658 GCA_013397095.1 Sterrhoptilus dennistouni
AAAAAAAAGAGAGAGAGAGAAAAGAAAAAGAAAGAGTTTGCTTGTGTTTATTTGTTCCACTTTATGGTAATTTGGGGGATAATTTCATTATCTGCAGCCAAATTGAAAACAAGCTGTTGTCTATGCTAATGATACCAGTGTATTATTTTATGTACAGTAGGCATGGAGCTCTTTAAATGACGAGTGGACTGCATTTCTGCTCACAGCTGTACTACTTTAACTTCTTTTTTTTTATAGTTGCAAAATTAGACTTTCCTTTTATTATCTAGAAACAAACAAACAAAAAGATTAGCCATGGCTGGTTTGTTTTACAAAATGGTGAATACCTTTCACCGCCCAGGGCCAACCTGCTGTCCCACAACTGCATTCTGCAAAGAATGTTACTGCAAAGCAAAAAGTGTACTTGTTCTGGGGCAGATATTCTGATTTTATAGTCCAGTTCACTGGACTGCTAAATTTTAATATCTACATGTAAAGAAGTGGGAGAGATTTTTCAATCATTTACTGACTGTCAGCAATCTGGAAGAGAACTCTGTGATTCTTTACAAGTTTCATATAATTTTTATTTCTTCTTTGTAATAGCAAAATGATGAAGTTTATAGGTTAGTTGTTCAAACAACATTAAATCATAAACAGGATCACAGAATCAACTACGCTGGAAAAGACCTTTGAGATCATTGAGTCCAATCCATGACAATGCAAATACACAATTTAAAATGGCTTTTCCCACTCAGTATTCCTTTCAACTCAATGGATTTTGCAGCCAGTAAAGGAGAGAATACAAACCTCAGAAAACACTGCTGATAACATACTGGTGCTGATGTTGATTTAGCTGTCTTTATAGAAAAAGTCTGATTCAAATGAGAACAGGGGTTTATCTGGTATGGAGATTAGTGAAAAATCTCACTCAGTAAATGTATGAATAAACCAGTGTGGGCCAGACCCTAAACCATTTTTGTCTATACGAGTTGAAAGTCTTTGACCACCACATGGTTTTCCAGGGATGTTGGTTCATTGGTGCTTCTCAGTTCACAGGCCATGCCAAAATACCAAGCATGGCCTGTGAACTGAGAAGCACCAATTTTTGGCCTTTTGGTGGATAAAATTCCAGATGAGTAGGTTGCTTCCTTGACTCTCAGTGAAGGGAAACCTGGCTATCACATAGGAAAACTTGGACTGGGCAGCAAGTGTGGCTGGACAACAGTTTTTCTACCGTGGTAGCGCAAAATTTCAGCAGTACATTCCCTACTCCCCCACAGGGCCCTTCCAAATGCCGTGGAATGTTCTGGGTAGCTATACCATAATACTTACACAAAAAATAACACTATAGGTCTCATATTTCTTTATTACTGTTTTAGTTGATTTTAGTAATTCCGTCACAACTGTGTATTCTTACTTTCATGGTGTTTCAGATCCCAGTAGGAAAGGGCCAAAATTCCTCATGAAACCTCTTGCCCAGGTCTCAGCCTTCTCCCCAGGGGAAGCAGTGAGTATTTCCTCCTTAGGGCTGCTTAGAAACCCTCGAGGTGCATCTCTGTGAGGAGGGGACTCTACGTGGGAGAAGTGTCAATCAGCATGGAAAGACTGAATTGCACATCTCCAAGATCCATAATGACCTCTCTGTGCCTGAAGTCAGGAGTAGTATCATGGATCCAGGGAGAAGTGCAGGGATGGCACACCATTTTGCATAACCTAGGTGATTACTGAGATGGATAAAATGGTTTCGTTGCTGTGAAATGATTTATTTGGAAAAAACTCCACGTGTCTACATGGAAAGGCTGATGGAACCAGTCTCAAGAGCAAAGCTGTTTGGCAAACTTCAAGAGACATCTTGGCAGTTGACTGAAATCTAAAATTTTTCAGGGACAGATTTTAGCTGAGTTCTTCTGGAAGCCTGCAGGGCTCTGGCTGGCAGACCATTGCTCAACCTCTTGACAGTCAGGGTGGAGGATTGATGGCCTATCATTGCAGGATGGCCCACCAAGTAGTCTACCTTTGAACTAAAGACCTCAGGCCTTCCAGGTTTCAAAACTGGGATAACACTTGTTTTGAAACTTTTTTGATGTGTTTTGGTATTCATTGGAAATATTTTTATGAATTACCAAATTCTGACCCCAAAAACTCTTCCATAGGAGTTTTTTGAACAGCTCTATTCTAGTCTAAGTTTAATGACCCTGAGGGGGCAGAAAAAGTTTCTCCATAAAGGAGAAATAAAACAGAATCCAGTGAATTAGTCTGAAGCAGTACTTCTCTGACCCTTACTTATTGGGCAGCTCTGCTTGTAATCCCACTGGTGTCCTTGGACATCCAGTAGATTGGTTTGGGCTCAGTTACACAGTTCTAGTCTTAATTTTAAACATGATATCTTGGTAGGAATTGCTTAAATACGGTTTTTTTCCCCACCATTCCATTTAGTGCACATTTGAAGTTGATTCAGCTCCTTGTAATGCCAAAAGTGTACATGAAGCCTTGAAATGAAATAATCTTGGTAGATGACTACGCATCCTACTGATTATGCTATTGTTATTATATTAATAGCATGTGCTCCAACTTAAGCAATCTGCAGGTGCAAAACTCTCATTCAGCAGTACATAACTCTTTCATCTGCCACTTCTTGCCAGTAGATTTCCTGCCCATATGAATGTTTCTTGTGAAATTTCTGGAGAATAGCTGTTGGAGTTTTGCCAGTTGTAAGGAAACAAATACACAAACAGCCCCTTTCCAAAACTCAACCAACTCCCCCTTCCCCAGTCATCTCTTTTTGAAATGACTAATTAATGATGGATGTTCTGCATCTAACAAATATTACCAATCATAACAAAATAAACAGTGTGGATTAATGTAACAAAGGCAAAAGTGAAAACTCCCCCAGTTTTTATCCTAGCCAATAATGTCACCTCAGTGTGCCTGTGTATTGGTATGCCCTTTTGGCTCATGTATGTACCTCACTTTAAATATGTGCCCATGCCTGTCCTCAGTCATTCATGCTGTAACACCCCCCTGAAATCCTCCCCATATATATTAGGTTTAAAAGACAATTTGTTGTTGCAAATAATAATGAATTTTTAGAGAAACCATAACTATGTGGAGTTTTTTAAGGTAAGCAAGACTTCATCTACACTTGTGTTCAAACAGCAGTGAAACCTGTGGACTAGCATTGAGAAACTGTATTTATTCCAGTGGGCCTCATGCTTTGTGATCATCATTCAGAAATGAAGACAGAAGAGCACTTTGAAAATCAGAGGGGATTTAAGGGTTTGAAAAGTGTATCAGTAGGTGTTAGTCTGCAGAAATATATGTGTGTGGGAAAAGGGCAGTTAAAGTAACCCAGCTATTAGTACTATACTTTTAAAGGCAATAGATCTCTTCAACACCTAAATAAACTGAGAAATTTGCCTAGAAGTAAAAAAAATGAATTTCCAGTTTCAAGTGTGTTATTTCCTTTCAATGTGATTATTTACATTATATTTTTTCCATGATTATTGGAAAGTTATTGATATCTGAATGGTATTTCAGCACATTATGACAGATCTGAAATTCAAACTTATACTTGCAATATTTTTGACACCAGTATATTTGTAAAAAATTATTCTGTTGTACTTTCTTTGCCTGCTCTCATTGTTTTTCTCTTGTTAAAGCAGTAGAGGATTCATTGAATTGGAGCCTGCCATTTGCTATTGGCATTTCTCAGAATAGTAAGAACAGTCGTCAATTATATATTTTTCCAACAAAAACATAAACTCAGTATATAAATGTTCAGATTAAAATTCCACCCCAAATATATATGTGTCCTAAAAATAAACCACAATAAATGTTAGACTGAGCAAAAATTAAGAACAGCGAAAGAAAGAAGTAGAGGAAAAAAAAGTAGAAAGAAAACCACAACAATAAAAATTGCAGGCACTAAGTAATATAATGGCTATGAAAAAAAAAGCAAAGATGAAGTTAAGAGACAGACAAAGGAAACTATCTACAAAATTGTTGCAAAAGCACAATTTATTATTACCTGGCAGGTGAAATTATCATTACAGTCATTGCAGTCAAGTCAGGTGTCCTGAAACACAACAAATAAAACTCAAGGGCTTTTAAATATCCAAGATCAGGGGAAGATTCCAAAGAATTTCAGTGGTCATCAAATGATGATTTAATAACTCTGGCAGATGATTTAATAACTGTGTTCACTATCAGGTTTAAATTGAGTTATACAAATAAGAATTACTATGTTCTAAAGAATTATCCCCTTCTCAGATTTTTTTGAGGGAATAAATAAGACTTGGATACTCTGATTTTGTGAAGGAGAAACTAATTCATTTGAGACCAGGTTTGTGTTTTGAACCTCTCTGAAATGAAGATGCATTTTGGCTGGGGCTCTAAGCCAGATCTATTTCTAATTCTGTTGTTCACAATTAAGAAAGAATAATCAACCTTCTATGCAGAGCATGACTGAAATCTGTGAGTCTAAATTATTCCTGTAAGTGAATTTGAACAAATTTGGTGCTTTTTAGTAGATTCAGCCCCACCACAGGACTCATTTTCTTCTTTAGGTGAGCATATGCAGCTCTGGTTATCAGTAAGAATTGTACAAGTGTGACAATGGGCAGGGACAGACCTGTTGTTTTTCATTAATTTCCTAAAGTCCTGTTGTAGTATGAATATGTTCCTCATTAGTAATAGCACTACTATATTGGTTTTCCAACAAAACTTGCAAAATATTTCATTACTTTTTGGTCCACTGAACTACTGAACTGCCAGATCCTAACAGAAAGGAGCTGTAACTGAATCACTAGTAAAAGGAGCAGGAAATTAGATAAAAGGGTAACACTGGTTTTACATGCCTAAATTAAAGGTGTTAGTTTCAAATATAGAGCCTTTCAATATATTTTCCAAATCTTCAAAAGTGCCTGACTTTTGTTATTAAAATGCTGCACTAAATGAACTGATATCACAGCACTTCTCCTGTGCCTTGCAAAAAATAAGGTGAAAATTCCTTTCATCCTGATAGGCACCATGATCTCTTTGGAAATTAAAAATCTTAGAGCTTGCATGGTTGCATCATGATTATTGGATAGAAAAAGATTTATTTTCTGATAATTACATAATGAGATTATTATTTGGAAGAAGCGAGCATTGTAGCCAGATAAATACCCTTGTTCATGCTGCCTGGAAAACTGGTGGTAGGAACAGTTTTTGAAACATGTATAACAAACACTGTAGAAAGAAAACCTTTTAAACCTTCACTTCTGGCAGGGAGGAGGAATTGTAAATGCAGGACAACAAGCTACACTGGATAACTTAGCCACCTGTCTTAACTATGGCCCTTTTAGGTTTCCATTGGAATCAGTGGAGGATGAGAGATCTCAGAAGGTAATCTGTATTTTGGCTCTTTGAATTGTCATTTGCTGGAGTTCTCTGTCCATTGACTGTAAAGGGCGTTTAGGGGTCCTACAACCCATAGGTAGCTGCCTATATTTAAATGAGATGAAACTGGGACATCCCATATACTCCATTCATGTAGGACATATTACAGAGCTACATAACAAATGGAGTTCTTGTCCTGTCTAGGAAAACCCAAGTTAAACTTCTCTAAGTTAACATCAAGCCAAAGTCCACTGCTAGGAGTGGAGGAGAGTGAAGAAAGAGAATGCATCCTGGGTGAACAAATAAAACGTTTTCTCAGATGCTTACTCAATAGTATTGTGCTTCAGGCTCAGGATGTTGCTTCATTGTCAAATGGCTGATCTTTCCTTGTCATGCTTTCCTATTGTTCTCCATTCCTTAAATAATCCTGGCTTTCAGCTGCATTTTTAATCCATTTGATTCATTTTCAAACCCCCTAAAAAACAGAGATTAGTTTAGCAGATCAGGAAAGAATTAGGAAAAAAGATTGCATAATGGACCCAGTTAAATTACACAGTTGCTACTTGCCTTTGCATAGTAATAAAGATGCAGTTAATAGCTTCCACTTTATTTAGCTGCTAAATTCTGTTTTGTTTCAGAAACCAACTCCACTGCAATAACTACATTGTTCTTTGCTCATTAATCTCTATTATTTGCTTTTCTTTGAATTGTTGTGAAGTTTCAGAACATGGGCAGTCCTCTGGCAGACAGATGAACGTGTTGATCTATTAGATCTTTTAGGCTCTATGATTTAGACAAAGTAGTACTATTATAATGGCTTACAGACTCTAGTGCCTCATCTTAGGGCTTCACTGTTTCAGTCCACGATGTCACAGCAACTTAGAGCAGAACTCCATTGGGGCAATTTGTTCTATACAGAAGGTACAAGAACAACATAATGCTAATTATTATACAGTCAGTATAATACCACTATATCCAGACCACTATACTTGTAGTTAAATCAGAAAATAAGCAGGGGATTACAAGTAACGACTGAGGTTAATTTTTTAAAAAATTGCATTCATACCAAGTATGACTTTATGACACTATATACGGCAGAATGTTGCCACAAGCTTATCCCTTCAACTGAGTCTTGTATCGTTATCATGTCTGGTGGTAGAAGATATGTAAATAGCTCTAGACATACTGTAGTATTCTTCAGAAAAAGAGCAGTCCAGCGGAAGTCCAGCAATACAGATGGAAATGTTGAAGCAGATAATTTCATCATCATATTTATGTAGGTATTCTGTGAACAAAGCACCACTTTTTTTTTTCTTCATGTATTTTTAAAGAAAATCTTGCAGTTAATATCTCATTGAACATGAAAGGAAGATCTCCCAGAGGATTCCTTTTGCTCTGAGCTCATAATCAATAAATTCCTGTGGAGCAAATGCTTTATTTAAATTTCATCAGTTAAGTTCCCTGAAATCCACAGTTCTCCATCACCTTTTCTACTTAGTGTACTTGCTACATTTGATGTTCAGTGGTTATAACTATAATCTCTCTCACTGTGTCTTTTTAATTTGCCTTTTCCTGTGATGGAGCAGTTCTTGGCATTACATGTGTTTCATTAAAGATGTTCCATGTTTCAGTTAAGTGTATTTGCTGTGTTTGCTCTCCAGTCTTTAGGGAGGCAAAGAACAGAAAAAGAAAAGCAGCCCAAGGTGACTTGTTTGAGCTCCTACATAGGAGATATATCAGAAGAATGTTATTAATTACTCCTGTATTTGTTACTCTGAATGCAATTGGTTGCAGCATTTCTGCACTTTTCAAAACATATGAATTAAGGTAGGTGACTGACTTATCTCTGGGACTGCTGCACTACTGAGTAGCTCTCAGACCACCTGGGATAGGCTATGGTGTCCCACTGAGGTAGTGTTGTACCAAGCCATGAAGGGAGCTTGGAGTCCGGCTAGCAGAAATCCAGAAAGCTGATAATTTAATGCCCAAAGCTGTGGTCTGCTCTTCATAGTAGCAGCCACTGGGCACCATCAAGTGAAGCTCACTCAGACAAGCTACCTCATTCTTAGTGTGCTTATTTGAATTCGTAAGGTGCTTCCTGGAAGAAAAAAAAAGCTTTTATGAGGGGTCTGTATATGTTCAGAGTCTTTGCAGGGGGGTTTTGACAAAATCATACTTTTGGTCTCTGAACTCTCAGGAGAGTACATCCAGCTATTTGATTATTTGTGAGTTGACTCTAACTGCACAGATATGAGTTGCCATTTAATTAAGAATTTAATGGAGCTTGTATAAACCATATTTGCATGTCGTCCCATCTTCAGTCATGGCTCTGCCTGTAGCATGGGTTCAGAATAGCACTTCAGACTTCAGACCGGCATAACAAATATTTCAGTCACTGAATAGGGTAATCACTGTGGATAGTTTATTTGTTTTTCTCAGCATTAAAAGTGGTACTTGTCACATATTCCACAAAAGTTTTTTCACTACCCTGCCGACTTCTTGAAGAGAAAAATGACTTCATATTGGTTTGAGGTGTTTCAAAAGTTATGTGAGGAGGAATGTCACTGTTTTGGGTTTTTTTTCCAGGAATATTAGCTGAGGTATGCACTTCACTTCTAAATAAGCTATAATTCAGGAAGCATTTATGTAATCTCTCTACAGCAGAAATGTTCAGAAATATTCACATTTGAAAATGCTGTTGCACCAGCACATCTCAATAGCTATGTCTGTTTCAAGAGATTAGTCTCTCGCAAAGTCCAGAAAGCTGTTGCCATGCTTGGAGCAGAATCTATTTTAGCATCTGAAAAAAGATGTCTTGCTATCTCAGTTTTCCAAAGTTCTTCTACAGTGAACAGTGTTCAAGTGAGAAATCCTCCCAGTTAAGATGCCTGTAGAGATGTCTGTCTCTGACGATTATAGAAGGAGCACCTTTAATCTAAGCACCTTGCAGTAGATGTGTAAGACTTAAGAGGTTGGGTGAGATGAATCCTTTTGCTTACATTTACATATCAAGCTTCTGCAATGTGGATTTCCAGAACTTGACCTTTCAAGCTTAACCTGATATCTGAGCCAGTGACTGAAGCCAGACTCCCTGGCATTTCCCACTGTGCTGGCTGGGTGTGAAAAGACTTAAAGAGTCATATCCAAAACAAGAACATCTATTTGCCATGCTGTGTTCATGTGGACATCAACACTGCAAATCAGCATTATGCAAACAAACTCAAAAGAATCACTTAGGTAAGTAATTCTTAGGCCTTTGACTTTCCACCTATTGAAAGCTGTTCTTTGTCCATTTAAAATGCGAATGTCATTTTACCTTCTCTCCAATGAGAGGTCCACAGGTGTCCATAGTCATCACAGTCAATGCTAAGCTGCTGGAATGGGAATCAGGATTTGTGTAAGAATCCATAGTTCCACATCAGACCAATACCTTCACTTCAGAAACTTAGAACTTGTTACACAGTCAACTCTCAGGTTTACTTATCCTAGATTTGATATTTCAGAGTTGGAAAATTCTGTTCAGCAGAAACACAGATATTGCAAAACATCTATGAACCAAGGAACGAACTGCGTTCCTTTGTGAAAAACATGGTAACAGATTTCTGTAGAACACAGGAGCAGCAATGGGAAAGGCATAGCCAAGTGTTTCTGAGTTGTACAAAACATAGTCCTGTGCCAAAAGGAGTAGCATTAATGATACATGAAAATGGATTGAATCTACAGTCCCAATAAGCTCTACAAATAAATGGAAAATTTGTGCATGAGTAGAATTTTGGAAGTGATATGAACATAAGAATTACCATTTTTTATCAGACCAAATCCTGGCCTGGTGAGCATCGTGTCTTTGGCACTTCCTATTCTCTTTCTTTTTTAGCCTACCTGCATCTCAGTTATGCCCAGAATTCCCAGTAAAATCGAGATACTACTGTCTAAGCATATGGTCAAAGTCATTCTCTGCCCCAAAGAATTTACAGTCTGGAACTGGGAGAACCTCCAAATGGTTGGAGCTTACCGTATTGACATAAAATGATCTATCTTTCACTCTGGCAAAATACCCTAAGCATCTACTTAAAAGGTGCTGAGTGACCTCATTTAAACCAAACCTTAGGATTAGGCACACTGTTTGTTTAAACTTTTTTGAGATCCTGAGATATAAGAAGCTTTGGAAGTGCAAAGATTTTTGAACTGGCTTAATATGTTTTTGTGTTTATTTGTAGATGTAGAATTTATGCAGTATAAAATTTGACAGCTAAGACTAGTCGTGAAATGTCTCCAGGAAAATAAAAACCTGTTAACAATTTGCTGACATTCATGAAAACCCCTAAATGCTTCCAAATCTGCTTCCAGGTATTCATATGCAAGAATCTGAGATCTTTTGCATTGCAAATATTAGCAAATGCTTTTTAAATCATGCTTGCTTTTCACACACCATTTATATAAGAGCTTTCTGAGTAGCAGCAAATTGTAGTCCTATTAAATTTCAGTTCACCTTCACACTGGTACTTGAGTAAAAAATGGTTTTTTGGATATTTTATAGACAATCCAAGAGTACATGTCAACCATTAAGGATCTGAATATAAGATTACAAATAAGAAAATATGCTATTAATAATGCATGGGGAAAGTTCTGCCTGTTTTACACATGTGAGCAGTTCAGTCAGTTTACTAAACACTGAATTTGAACTGAGGAGATTGTGTATGCCTTTTCACCGCTTTTTGAATTTCTCTAATTATGTATGAGAAGTGCAGCAAATAGAAAATAAAAAAAGCACTTTGGAGTCTTGGGTTAATTACCCAAGCTTTGGATAACATTCCATTTATGGCAACCATTTAATTTTTAAAGAATAATTTTTTAAAAGACATCACCTTTTAATTTTATAATCCTAATACTTCTCTATGGGTTTACTTCTATGATATTCATCCTAGTTAAAATTTAACCATCTGGAGTGCAAGCACAAGTGGGAAATGGAGAGAAAATTTTACCTTTTTTTGCTTTCTCTTGTATATACCAAGTTTGTTGAGCCTATCAGAGGGTGATGTACAACAATTTTAATAATTTAGTCTAATTATTCATTAATTCACTGGGGATGATAGTACTTTTTCATCATTTACAGTTTTGCTTCCTAATGGTTCTGCTATCTTACTCTAAGGAGTGCAGAACTGGACCAGGCAGGGAGATAAGGACATTTGCAGTTCAGTGATATAGAATGAATTAATCTGGAAGACTGGCTGTTACTCCTTATGTCCCATTATTAGTATCCCTTTCACTTCCTTTTCCTCATCTTCTCCTTCTGTAGTGGAGCTCTTGTTGTCTGGATTCCTGGGAGGAGGATGAGCAGCCCTGGCACACCTGATGTATAGCTGAATCTACATCCAGCTCTTGCATCCTGCTGCTCTCTTTGGGGACAGAGGAGGTAGCAATCACAGGCACTGGAACCAGAATATGCTGCTGCAAATTCCCTCTGATGTGTTTTTGCTCATTGCTTCCAAAACGTTTTACTACAGCTTGAAGCAGCCTGGGCATTTAAAGTTAAGGACTACTCCTGTGACTCAGACCCATTTGTTCTGCCTTTGTTTTGGGAATTTCCAGGAGGGATATGGTGGCAGGGTTTTCTGTACTTTTTCTGTACCCTGTGTACACATGTCACCTCAGGCCCAAAATCAAGATTTTCTGCTTTAATTCATGCCTTCTCCGAAGCAGAATCTGCTGCAGTTTTGTGTCATCAGTGGCCTCATGTTGATCTGTTCTAAGCCCAAATCATTGGAGCAATGTATTAGTGCCAAATAACTTTCCCAAATATGCTGGGAAGAGCAAGGTAATAGAAAGAAAAGCACCTCTGCAACTGCCTTGCAGAACTTCTTTTCCCTGCCCTCATCATTTCTATAAACAACTTCTGATGAGGAAAGTGGGAATTTGGTGTGGAGAGTGGGAAGAAGACATCAGTTTGGAGAGGTGTGGGAAACTGGGAAGGGCAGGAGCTTGGGAGTGGGTTAGCAAACTGGAGCCTTGGGGAAACTGGCTCTGTCTGGAAAAATAGAGTACAGAGCTGACTGCAGATGTGTTGTCACTGCCAATGGCCTTAGTAGCCCGGGCTGTCTTGACAAAAGCTGAATGCATGCAGTTGCCTCAGGAACATTGTTAAATCAATCTTATAATTTTTCCCTATTTGTATGAGATATCTTGTTTATTCTCTGTTATTTCACCTCAGAGGGTCTTTTCCATAAGGGCTTGAAGGACACCCTAATTAGCAGCAGCAGTAATGGCTGGCAGGGAAGTAGCAGCATGTGTCCCCTTTCCTGCCCTGCCTTTTATTTGGTCAAGGAAGTCACTTGCACTTTCTTTCATCATTCCTCCTCCTCCTCCTCTCTCTCCCTCCCCCGTGTCCTGACTCCCTGCCCGGATTCAAGAGCTTGAAGGTCTGCTGGTGGTAGCCCTGGTGGCTGCAGGGAGGAGGGAAGGGGGGAAAAAGCAGAGGGAGTAAAATAAGTGTCAAGGAATTCATTGTCTGTTCTCCACCTGTTGTTATTCTGGTCCCAATCAACCTGCTAGCCAGGCTGGAGCCAGTGGCCATCTGGAAACACTGCTCTGTTTATAAACTTGGCATGAAGCAGCACTCCCGGGCCCTGACCTCCCACACAAATCTGGAAACAATTAGAGCAAGATGATAGGCAGGCAGGCAGGGAGAGAAGGGGAGGGAAAGAGCGCGTGAGAGAGGAGGCTGCAGAGAAGGGGAAAAACAGAGTGAAGGGGAGCATGAAGAAGGTGGCAAATGTTTCTGAGATGCAAATATTTATGCCCACCTTAAGTGACCGCTAGCTCATTAATTATTGCCCTTGCCAAAACAGCTTTTTTTTCCATGAAGGCTAAGGCATGCCTCTTTACCTCCCCCAGCAACGCAGGTTTTCCAAATTGTATTTCATGTTTTACACTGCTAAAAGTTTGCCTGTACGAATCTTAAGAAATTGAGATGGGTCTGTTAGGTCCACACGCTCAGACCCATACATGTTCTGTACTTGGTGGTATTGAAAACTGGAGTCCAAATATTGCAGCTCCTACACATCTTTATTAGCAGTAATGTCTTTCTCTGCTACTCACACACCCCAGCACGCCTCTCTCCAGAAAGGATGGCTGCCAGTCTCCAGCTCTCTGGAGTGTGGGAGTCATTTGGGCTCAATTCTCTCAAGCCTTCTCTTGCCCCACCCTACCCACCCACTCCTATTGCAACTCGTCATTGTCTTTACTGGGAAGGCTGTGCTTTTCCTGGTAAAACCAGACCTTCAGTCACTGGGTTACTCCCTAGCTCTGTTCTGGATTTGGACCCTTTCCCAGCCCTGCTCCTGCCGTGCAGGTACACAGCCTGCCCATCCACAACCTGTTCCAGTGGAGTCTTGAGGAGATCAAGGAAGAGACATAAAACAAACCCATGCATTTCACTTTCTGCACACATGGTGTGGGCAATCCTCTTGGTCCACAAGGTCTAAGAGTTCATGCTCTTGGTGGTTTTAATGTAGCTAATACAGATGCCAGTGTGTTAATTCACCTCTCATAATGTGTCCTTTCAGTGTAACAGCTGCAAGAGCAAGTCCTGCCTGGTTGAGACAAACCTGACGTTCATTCCTGCTGGCCCGCCTAAGGGAGGATCCCCTCTGGCTCACCTGACACATCTGCTACTTCCACATCCCAAGAAGTCAAGCACTGTGTTCCAGGGGCAGTAAAACATGTCACCTTCCTGGTGTGAGGAACTGCTAGTGGTGACATTGATCTTCTCTGAGTGCATCCCAACAGATCTGGGGACTGGACCAGGTGTGGCCTTGGCAGCCATAGCCAGAGCTGCTGCTGGGTCAGCAGGACCTGAGCCAGTGTGGCTGAGCATGCAGTATACCCCACATCTTTCCATTTCTTTGATTTTTGTCAGGCACCAGCCTTATTGTGCCTGGCTTGTGAGGTGCATTAAAGGTTTATCTATGGCTCTGCAATTCAGCCATAAAAAAACTACAGCTCAAAGTGCCTGGGATAATTTTTTCCATGATGCAGCCTTCAACAGACTCCCCTCTGGGCAGCCTTTGACCTATTGGTCCCTCCAGAGCCAGTGGCTTGCCTCAGCTATTTTGTACTGGCCACAATACAGCCCTGGCCCGAGTAAGACTGAGACAACTGATAATGCCTTAATGTTTGTAATGCCAGCAGGACCAAAATGATCAGCTGCAAGGTGAGAGTTGTTTGGATTTCACAGCTCCTCAGGAGTGGTGTGTTTTGCAGTGCTGGTTGTGGTTTGATGGGGGAACCATTTTGAGTGCTACAGGAAGCACAAAGGGTCCACTCTGCTTATGTCATGCTGTGTAAGAGTTTCCATTATCCAATGCTGATTTCCCCTCAGATGCTGAGCCATCATATTTGAATATATACATAGTATCTGTGGTCTAATTCTATGGGGTTCTGGAAGACTTTTGAAAATTGTTTCAAATGACTTTTCCTCTCCAAGGGAGCTCAGTGGTTCAGACTCATATTTTCTGAATGAATCGTTGCTATCATAATTAGTGCTAATTGGCAGCTTTGTTTGCAGCCTCATCAGAGTCAGTGATTAGCAAAACAGAATGAGGAGGTTGTAAGTGCATGTCTATACTACAGATAAATAAAAGACCTCAAGGTCAATTCCTGCTAAAGCAGCACTTTTCAGAGCACCGTGTTCATGTACTGCCTCCTTCCCTTACCAGAAATTCGTGTTTCACAACCACTGGCTACTTTTCTCAGATTTGCAGTAAGCATTGAGTTATTACATTAATGTCTGGTGTGGCTACTTGTATGCTGACCCACGAAGGAATGCATTTTGTTTTGACATGGCCTTGGAAACTTAAAGGAGTACAAAATGCACAACATGTAGGCATGTAGAAGTAAATACAGGGAACCCGCCAGACATGAATAGCAAGGAGGCTAGAAGCAATTCAGCCACAGGGCTAAGAAACAACTGGTTTCTTTATGTAGCTCTGGCTGCTCGGTAGCTGTACTTCAGAGTAATGTAATGGGGTTTAATGTTCGTAAAAATGTTCAATCTGGTAAACCAATTTTTAGACCCTTACACAGTCTTGTTGAAATTGGATTCATCTGAACTGTAATATAAAATATTATGTTTACTTAACCCTTGTAAACTGATCTCCTTTGTCTTCATGAACTTGCTGGGCAGTTAAGGATCTAGCATTCCTTCCACAGTTAATAAAATTTTGCATTTTTCTCTCTCTTCATATACTTAATTACAGTCAGATCTGGTTAATCAACATCTTTAATGCTCATTCTTTTATAAAGCTTTTGATTGAAAAATACATTTGAAGGTTAGGCACTGAGACTCTGTAAATTTTTTAGGTTCAAAAACTCTGCTTAGATTTTTCCTGTCTGCAGCCCTGCACATAGTGTGATGTGGATCAACTGAGGTCTGATTGTACCTATGATGCAACCTTTAAATCACGTCAGAGGCTTTGCTCTTTATAAAAGGTGGTAATCCATTTCTGTCCTCATTTTTGAATCAAACACTCACTGATGTGAATATCATTCACATGATTCAACATTCAAAGCGGCTCCTCTGTTCTCTGCTCAACCCATTCCCCAAATTTTCATCTGTCTTGCACCAAGGCCTCCAGAGACATTTCATACAGTCATTTCTATGTTACTTGCAAGTGGGCAAGAATAAACTGCATTCCATATGGCCATTAGGTAACCCTTTTGCTACATGTAGATTGCATTTCCCAAGGCACTCAGGATTTACAAAAATCCTTGAATGGTATAGTTGGTGTTGATCAAAGAGCCTGTGATTCAAGAATTTACGAAGAAGGATTTTGAGGTTTTCAGTCTGAAATTTTGCAGGGAATACAGTGGCTGGAACAGTGTCTAAAAATCCTAAGGCTTTTACTGGAGTTACTTGGTAGGTAGGAGTGAAATCCCTTTACAGCCTTAAAAGATGATATAATTTGGTGTGCACTTTTGTTAATTTAACAATGAATGCCTGGCGCTTGGTTTGCTATGCCTGGATTGTCGAGCTCCTGGGGACCATTTCACCCCACTCTCAGTGTGGAATATTCAATGACGTACAAGATTAGAATTTTAGCTAAAAATGAATAGTGAAAGGACATAATGCTGCAACTTTGGCTTTCACCTCAGAACAGATTAATGACCAGAAGATAAATGTAGAAGGTCAAGCCTATCAATTTTAAAACACAGAGCAATTACAGAGCTGCCATTTCTTAAGTTCAAGCTTCCTGCTGCTGTAAGTCCAGTTTGGCTTACAGTGGCTTATGCTGAGTGGTCAGTAAGGCTTATGAATGCACTTTGAATAAGGCTGAATTTTATCAGGGTGACTTTTCAGCTGTGAATCAGATACATCTTTGTGCATAAGCTCAATGTTCTGATATTACTAGCATAAATGTGAACCTGTACAGGATTTTAGCAATGCGCCTACCAAAATGAGGGAACAAAATCTGGGATTCTTTCTTGTGTATGCCCTTACATTTGTAATTTTTGGAAGACAGCTTCATCTCTGAGGAACCATCTGTATTCCATTGGGGTGCTGTTTTCTACCACATTTTATGACACGACTAATCGAAGCACTGGGAGATCAAGTGACTCACTCAGGGTCAGAGATCATTTTGGTAGCTCTGTCTCAAGCCTAGATTTCAGCATGACTCTGCATTTGCGATAACACAACCCCTGCGAACTCCAAAACTAAAGGCAGTATAAATAACTTTGTATGGTGTAACCAGTATGACTTTGTTGTTGTTGTTGTTTGACATCCTCTTTTAAAACACTCTGTTGAGAGAGAGTACATGAAGAGTGCCCAGGAAGGGAGTAAGTGAAAGAAAACACTTTGTTCTGTGTTCACAAAGCAGTAACAAGGACTTGTACAAACTGTATTCATGTCCAGAGCTTGAATGTTTCAAAGTCTTTTCTACAGAGTGCCTTGTAATCATTATCCTCAGCATCCTGTTTGAGAGAAGCTATTAACTACTTGCAGTACTTTCCTTCTATTTTTCAGTAAGATAATATGAGGCAAAGGCCAAGAGCTAACGTCAGGTTGTGTCCAAAGCACATTTTTTTTTTTTAGAAGAGGTTTGTTAGTGGATATTTTTGAAGTGGCAGAAAGGAAGCACCGGGGCAGTGTCCTTCCTGGCTCTGCACAGCTTCCTGCGCGCTTCCCTGCCGAAGTGTTAGTCAGAGCCCTGCAACAATTCATGCTCAGCCTCCCACGCCATCGTCTGCCTGGCTTTGATTTTCTGAACTTGTACAATCGACTGGCGGGTCTGGTCTCTGACTTAACGATGAGTGTACAGGTGGCAGAGCAAAGAGCCAGCAGAAATATCTTTGTGATTCAGAGATTGCGAATGATCTCTAAGTGTGCGCCTCTGAATACACCTGCCCTTTAATGCTAGAGTAGACAGAGTTGTGTAATGTACCTAGATTAAAGTCTACAGGGCTCTTGGATAAACCCATTGTGGTGAAAAAAAAAAAAAAATTAGAGCGGACTGCTGACTAAACTCTTTTCACGCGCACTTTTCTCATATCCCTGGTGATGAACTCTCTCCAAACTTCTTCCCACCTGTTTATGGCTTGGCTCTCTGGGTCGGGTACTGTTCCCATTGGCACAAGTGCAAATCCAGTTACCTGATGTAAATTAAAACCTGTTGGGCTGCTCAGGCTTCACATAGATGTAGTCACTGTGGAGCCACAATTTGTGAATGGAGTGATGTCTAGCACTGTAATTTCCTGCAAATCATGAAGAAGATGCTGATTTTGCCTGTGGCAACAGCTGCTGAGAAATGGAAGAGAAAAACCTTTGCAAGAGCAGGAGGAGATAACAAAGGTAATGTGCAGGGAAGAGTCAGTCAGAGAACCACCATTATCTTTGACTAAATGTTCACTGAAAGAAACAAGGATTTGCAGGCTTTTTGTTTTTCTGCCTCTTGTGAGTGTGCTTTTTATACCATTTCCTTTATTAAAAGTATAAACAGCCTTTTTTTTTTCCCCTTTCTCTTCTAATAGTACCACTTATTAGTAACTTCATCTTGAGAAACAGTGCAGTAATGCAGTTCAATATTCTCTATCTTAGCCTTTTTAAAATCTTTGAGCTAATTTTGTGCTAAAAACAAGCTGTCTTCTCAAAGAGAGCCCCACTGTTTGGGTTCCTGTTATCATTGCAGTGAGAAACTAGTTTTTATCTCCCTATGGCTGAATGTATCAAGGAAGGCTGATGCCTCTCAAGAAGACATCAGTCTTTGATTTTTCTTTAAGAGGATGGAGGACAGCAGAATTTGGGGAAGTTTCATCCAAGGGTAATAGAGCTAACCCTCTGCACGTTTACAGCTGCTGTCGTGAGAGATCCCACTGCTCTGCACCCTTGGGATAGATTGCAAGGCAAATGTTTAGTGAGAAACCAGATATTGAAGCAAGAGATATGACATGTTATGAGGACAAAAGGATTCTGTTGTTATCAGAAACACCTGGGGTCCTCAGTTCAGCCAGGTTCAACAAAGCCACCTACATTCTTCCTGCCACATATATATGAAATATAATTTGAATAAAAAGACACAGCAGATCATAAGAGATGAGAACTTTTTGCACTTTCTCCATTACCCTGTTATTAACTTGCCTTGCTGTTTGTAAGTCAGACTGTACTTGTGCACTTCATTGGGAATGGCTTTGTAACCTGTTCTGTGGATGACTCTTGTAGTTTTGTGGGAATTCACCATTATGTAACAAGAAACATTAAGAGAGGAGTGGATGGGTTAATGTACTCAATGATTTTAGATTAATTACATATTTTATGTGTAGTTGTTAAACCAGATTTGTTGCTGCTTTTGTGTTGTTGTTGTTCAATTCCATATTTTCATGTCAGTTTTGATAAAGCCAGAAAACTGCCCACATTGTTTTTGTACTTGGAATGGTTTACAGTGTGTTTAGTGTATTCCCAATGTGGCCTAAATGTTTGTATTATTGTAGTAGCTCTGACATGTTCCCAAATAATATTATCTGGGATTTGATGAGTGACTACTGTTGATGCAATGCAAATGTGGCCTATATTAAAAAAAAAGTTTCTTCCGTCTCTCTTGGACACTATAGTTTGTCTGGTACATCAGCTTACTTTTGTACTCTGCAGCTGCTTTAATAGCACTTAACACTAAGTCATGAAATGGAGTAAATCTCAATGAAGTGAAGTGAATGTCCATTCTGGGCATGAAGTTTTATATTGTGTACCCCAAATTTTTGGCAGAACTAGTCTATTTCTATTTCATCTACAAAATTATTTTTCTTTCTGCACAGTATTGGAGACATGACTGTCAAGTTACAAGTTACATTTGCTGTTATTTTATAAGAGATCTGTGAATATTGTGAATGAAAACTTGTGGTGCAGGGTATCCGTTTTACTGCTTTGTTCGTGATTGTGTTACATACCCTTACACAGTGAATAGCAACTGTCAAGAAATCAAAACTAGATTTTTTGTTGTCATTTATATTCCCTTTTCATTATTTCAAGGCAAATTTCTTCAGTACCCCAAGGTACTGATGGTACATATAACATATTAAGTGTATATTTGTCTTTTATAGCACTATTTCATAATTCTAAAGATATTAACACACAAAAGCCCCCAGCCTGCAGTACATAAATTGACTCTGTAACATACATTTAGTAGTGGTAAAAGATTTTCATGTATTCTATGGAAGAAAAACAGTAGAAAAATAGAGCTAGTGGGGAATTCACCTGCTTCAGCTCTCTGACTCAAGGCTTTTCATGTTGAACATTCCTGATAGCTGCCTGTGGAAGTCCTTGAGCTGTTTGGTGCTGTACTCTCTATCAGGACTTCCTGATATTTTGCAGTTTGCATTAGTTTAGAAAATCCCTGCTACCTCTTAGGTAAAGCTGTGCTCTGCTTGTGAAGGCCCTGGTGCAAGGGCTTTTTCTGCTTTGAACACCACACTGGTTAAAAGTTCTTCTGTGGTCTAGTGGCAAGACCTATAGTTTGTGTCATGACACATAAGAGCGTCACTTTGAGAGGAGATGTGCTGAGGTTGGCCGTGGTAAGAAGGTCACTCAGATGTAATGTGAGCACAGCACCTACCTACAGATTTTTGGAAACAAAAATGACTTTATGGGGCTTTTTATTTCAATTGGTTCTTTAATTTAATTTGCTGTTGTGAGACAGCAAAACCTCACTTTTTGTTCTTTGGTGTTTATGCGTTTCTGCAAAGATGTGATGGCGATTTTTTTACAAAAGGTAACAGTTGTCATGCTTGTAAATCAGAATAATAAATCATGAAGTTTCTTTTTTCTTTTTGGTGATTTATTTCTATCTGAGAGTTGCATTCCCTGTGCACTAAAAAGGACATGTTTCCTGACCACTAAACACCTTTTCCGCTTCATGTAAATTGACACTTGTGTTTGCAGCACCAGAAAAAGTGAAATCAACCAAAAGAAGTCAGGTTTTGTTTTTTAAATGGTCTATGGGGCACAGATAATTTATACGTCATCATCATCAGGTTACATTGGAGTTATGTTTCCTTTAGTGAAAACCAATTTCTTGAATGCTGAAATAAAATCCCTATTTCCAGCAATACCCAAGACTTTCAATTTTGCTTCTGCTGCCTCAGGAGATCCTCCTTCTAGGAAAACTGATTGCAGGAGGCACACATTTTCCATAAGTTTTCTCTTGCCTTCTACTGCTTTCATCCATACTCCTTAAGCATAAATTAATTTGTGGAAGGTTTGCTATTTATTTCTCACGGGTAAAAGACTTCACCATAGGTGAGATTCTGCAGCGGGAATCTTGGCTATATAAAGTGTTAGATTTTATTACATTATCTCACTCATTGAAATGAAAAGATTACAGTGCAGTTGTCTGAAGACTGAGAGTAAAATTTTACTGAGAGTAAAATTCTTCTACATGTTTTATTGTTCCCAGAGCAATTCACCCCCAGCCCCCTCTTCCAAAACTAAAGCGCAAAAGAGGTGGCCTTGGGATGTGATACTACAAGTGGAATGGAAGTGGGGAGAAGGAACATTTCAGGAAAAAGAAATTAGTTCACCCCAAAACTGTGTTTTTGGGTTCTTAAACTATTCATGTTCCCATCAGAGCTTGTTCCTTCATGATTCAGATTCTCCCCTGCCTTAATGCTGAATACTGCAGTGAAATTATACTTCTGTGCTTCTGACATTGCAGCCTGTTTGCCACCATAGAAATGATTGTGATAACACAAATTCACCAGGGATGGGCAAACTACTTCAATAAAAATAGCAACTGCAATGGAACTAGGCCCAAATTTTGAACTCCTCTCCTGCCTTTTTTTTTTTTTTTTTTTTTTT
>VWZU01002045.1:3380692-3442844 GCA_013397095.1 Sterrhoptilus dennistouni
AGCTAGCATGATTTCAATAAGTATGTCCCTGAAATTAATCATGTGGACTCTACAGTCTTGGCTGTCTTCACTGATCCAGCTGCTGTCCTCAAATCTGACAATTTCCATTGCTTCCCTTGGGTCAGAGGGAGTGAGTACATTTTGGGGTATACCTTTGACCTGAGGAATGCATGGGATGGGAAGACATCAGCCAGCCCAAAGAAATGAGCCCAAAAGAAAATGAGCCAAAACTGAGACTGCCCTCATAAAATACAGCTTGGAAAGGGGAGCTCTTGGAAGCCAGAGGGAAGGAGCCACTTTAGGTGCAGGGGAAGGGAGAATGAGGACAGGGATGAAAAAATTTGATTGTTGGGGAGAATAAATTCAGAATAGAAGAATAGAAGAAAGCTATTTCAGGAGATTTCCTTAAGCCCTGTAGCATCCAGACCACACTGCCAGATTGTCTCAGCCTGAAGTGGGAGTCCTTAGGGTGAGGATGAACAGAACCGTGCACACTTTATGCAAAAGTGAAATTAAACAGCTTTGCGGGGTAATATAACTTCTGTCTACCTCTATGGTGGGAAGTTGTCCCAGACTGTAAAGGGGTGGGTGAATGGATACGGCACAGCTGATCCCTTGTGAACCTCAATGCAGGGGACTCTCAGGGGAATGGACTCCAACAGGTCAACAGACACTGCAGCTCCAGTGCCCCGTGTAGGTCAAGATCTTGAGAAATCCCTTCTAATAATGCTTAGGCCACATTAGGCATAAAAGATGTGACTTTGCTTTGCTGTACTCCAGGCACAGCAGTGGAGGTACCTGCTGGTCAGGAACAGCAGTGACTACATGGCACACTTGTCCTGGCTCAATCCTGGGCTTACAGAGCCATATGACTTTTGGGATGCAGCTGGCTCATTCCTAGCTTGGTAGTATAAGAACTGGGAAGCCAGGATGTGTCTAACTATATCAATGCATCCCTATGGGTGAAATGCAGCCCCTGTTCCTGCGGTTCTCTGTGAAAGTTCAGCTGTGGAGAGAAAAACAGCTTGCAGGAGAAGGCAGCTTGCTTTTGGACACGACTAATGCAGTTAATTAGCACTTCTGAAGAGACAAATGAAAAGAAGCAGGAAGAAGGTGAAGGAAATTTGCAGTTAATGGTCCTGTGCTGGTGAGTTTTCCAGAGGGTAGAAGTTTCTCTTAAAGCCATGTACATACTGCAGAGCAGGCGTGTGGGAAAGGTTACAGTGAATTTGCCCTCACATAAGAATCACTTCAGAGCAAACAACAGTCCCAACATGAGAAAATTATTTCAAGCCATGAGAATCTAAAACATTGTTCAAGGACTTGTCAGATCTGTTTTCTACATTTCTTTTCTTCCCTCATATTCTTAGCTTAGGTAATATTTACAGTTTTAAGCATTTTGTTTATTGTCCATGGTGTTCACTTTAATCAAACTATCACATGCCTTGCTGTGGTCTATATTACATCTTATTAGGGGGTAGCTGTGCAGTTCTCTCCCAGCATAAAATGTACTGGCCTTTAGAAACTGTGCTTCTTCATGACTCCGGTGTTTAATTGCATGCCAAGTGTGAAAATGAATTTGTTCCGTATAAAAAATAATGGTATATATACAGTGCCATTGATCTCACATTTCAAAAAATGGTTAAAGCTATACTGAATAAATCCATAGCAAGTACTTCTGGATGCTTTTCCTCTGACTAATGGAAAGTTTGCTTGTGCCTGACAGCACAGGGGGGGCTGCCAAGATGGTGGTGGGGGAGGAAGGAGGCAGGAGCCCAGGGCAATTTCCATGGGTCTGGCAATAGGAGCCAAACCTCCTTCTTTCTGCCCTGGCAGCCTCCTTCTCAGTGTCATCACCCTCTGTGCTGCCTGGGCTAACTTTGTGATGGTGCCACCATGCCACAGGGACTTTCTGGGCTGCCTGCAAGTTGTGCATGTGCTGCTGGGCTTGTGTAGCTGGTGCCAGGCACATCTCCAGGGGAGGCTTGTCCCTCCTGTGTGCCTCTGCAGAAGCCCTGTCTCTGCAGTCTCAGTGTGCTGGAACTGTGACTGTAATGGGAAGTTAAAAAAAAACCAAACAACACCCCCAAACCCCACAAACTGGGAGTAATGGCTTTTCCTGGATCCTTCCTTCTTACCAGCCACTGCCAGGACCAACCATGAGGAGATGATCACTGGACACAGGCAACTTTCAGAGAGCCTGGGCAGATCTCAATGCAGACGTGATGAGGACTTGTTAATGGATCTATTTATTACATTCTGAATGATGTTTTGCTCTTAAATAGGAATGTACTCACAGGATACTGTCAAGACTCCCTGAACACTGAAAAAGAGAATTAATTTCTGACTGCGAAACTAAAGCCTCATGTAGCTTTATCCACATTTCTCTTCCTACAGCCTTAAAACTCAAAATAAGGTTCAGGTGCTCAGTAACTATTTTTTAAGAGGTGGAAGGAGCATGTTTCAGTGCTCTTAACCGTGTAACTGCGTATGTGAAATTCATGGATTCTAAACTTTTAGAAGACACTCTCAGGCCAGTAATTTGTACCTGAAGAGAAGGAGTTTGGTGTTTTAGCCATAATTCAGCCATTACAATAGGATGTTGGAAGCTAGATTTTTATTCTGCTTGGGGTAAGTTCAGAATTATGCCACAGTGGGATCAATTCTGGATCATCCTGAAACAGTGCAGCAATATCTGGTGGGAAAAAGCTCTGCTGCAAAGACGCAATGCAGGAGCTGCCAGGGAGTGGGTTTTCTCCCTGACTTCAGCAGAACTCCTTACGCAATTTGGATCAATGACGTTGTGATACACACGGAAAGGTGGATAAATTCACTGGTATGGTTCTCCGGACTGGATTGTGCGATTCATTATTGCCCAAATGAGAAATAAACAACCTACATTAGACATAACTTGAAATGAGCAATCATCAGTGCATGAGAAGTTCCCATGGAAGTTCATTAACATTAACAATGTCATCAATGGTTTGCAAGGAAAAAAAGGGAATATGAGTTATAAGCATAGGCCATATTATTTTATTTCAGCTGTATTTAAGGTCATATATTAAGAAAGATATTTCATTTTTGGAGAAAGGCAGGGACTGAGTGGTCTGCCTTGAGAAGAAATAAAATTCTAAAAGGAGTTGTTTTTCTAGTGTTCATGAGTTCTTATGTTGATGTTTGTCTATAAGAGATAAAACACAGTATGTGAATGGTGTTGTGTGACTGAGAAATGAGAGGCTATGTTACCTTTATGTGTGGTGGTGGAATGCTGCTATAGCAAGGTTGTGTCCAGTTCTACTATTTTACTTTTTTTTCCCCTGCTTTTCTCACAGATGAAGCAGGGATGCAGCAAAGTACCACTTTATAGTTCCCACTATATATTTGAAATCATAATGAAAATTTGAAACCTCAAGGGAAAGAGATTTTGACCATTGGAGATTTCAAACAGATCTTGTGAAGTAGCTGATCTGATTTTTGGTACAATGAACTTCAGAGAAGTTTGGCTAAGACTTTATTTTTTCAAGTGTTTTTTAACAAACTGTGGCTTATGAAACAAACTTTTCCAATGAAATTGCCCACTAAAGATCACAAAATGTACTTTAAAAAAAACCCCACAATTGCTCAGCTGATCTTAGTATAAAAGGGGGAAACATGCTGATGCTAGATGTTATTAAAAAATTCAGCAGCAATAAATCGTAAGAAAATATAGGAACAGGTAGATTTTTCACATTTTTCAGAATAGTAGTAGCTGGTGAGAGCCAGAGGATTATCTAAGTGACATTCTAACAATAAGATTTACTCTACATTTACATCTTCTTTTATGGAAAACATTTATTGAGTATTAGATTTCCCCCCCCCCATCCTAAAAATAGCATTTTTGGAGAAGTATAGGAATGTGACTGTATGATCATGAGGTTCTATTTCATGTTAAGCAGACTATGGAATGTCTAAGCTATTGTCTTTCTTATATATTTTCTAATATTCCATGGCAATGATTTTTATACTATGAAACTTAAAATATCCTTGAGCTTCTTCGTGCATCCAAAGACATTTGCAGTCTTTCAGCATCAGAAAGTGACATGGTTCTGGCAGAGAAGTGTTGAGGTTGAGGTTGAGGTTGAAGTGTAGTCAGGTTGAGGATGTGACCCATTACATGCATTTACTTTAAATTAAACAAACATTTTTTTCTGCAGACACAGGATATACCGGCATGTGTGTAAAATATTTATACTATCCCAGGCTTCCCACTGACACCAACAGAAGTTCTGTGTATGAATGCAGGGGGATCTTATTATTCAGGCAACCTCCAGACTTGTACATGTAGAAAGTTCAATGTTTGCCATCGGATTCATCAGTGTTTGCTGCTGTAGAGCAGAAGAAAATTTGGTCTCCCTCTTATTAAGTTCTATTTATTTAGAAAGTGGTAGCAAAGTTCAGCATATGTATCTGACCAAACAAATGGTTCAGTGAACACACAAAAGTCTGGTTTTTAAAGGCATTTTTACCTTGCTGCTGTTGAATTCAACATAAATATCCTAAAGTTGAAACATGACTTTCCCCCTAATTAGAGACCAGAGAAATGAGACGGGAAAGAGACATATGAATTCCCTCAGCATGTGAAAATCTTGACCTAGATTCTGTGATGAAACCAAATTGACCTAGATAGTGTGCTTAACAATTTTTAAAAAGGCCAATAGCTACTTCCTTCGTTTATAAATTGCAAGAGATTTTGCTTTTTAAGTTGATAAAAGAGAAGGCTTGTCAGCATTGTACTCAGGATAGTTTTATATCAGCATAGTACCAAAGGCAGTTCTCCCATCCAGAATGGAGGCAGCTGGAGAGAGAGGGACAGAGAGATCCTGCTGGACAAGGTGAAGCAAAGAGCTCTTAGTAGAGCAGTGACCCCAATGGAAGCTTCTGATCCCAGCAGGTCAGGTGAACCTTTCTTCCTGAGCTTATGCCTGCTTGGTGAGATGAGAGCACACATTCACCATTGCTGCAGGCATGAAAATAGGGTGTCAGTGTCCAGTGAATTCTGCTTGAGGAATTCTCCCATCCTCTTGTGTTAAGGGAGCTTCCTTGTCTGTTTCTTAGAAGCAGCAACTTCCTGAATTGCCTCCCACTTGCCATTTGAGTGCTCCTACTCTGCCTTAAGGCAAAGTTGAAGAGGAAATCTTTAATTCCTAGAAATTACTAGAAATGACCATATGTGTGAGCTACTATTGTCTCTTTTCTTGTGCCTGCTGTTAGGACCAGGGTACAGGAGCCTTCCTGTGTAGGTTTAATACAGGATGGTGCATGGGAAGAGTCTGGGCTCCTTATGAAGGTCTTTGATTAAATATCTTATTCTCTTTTCTAAAATAGGCTGTAAACTTGTATATCGTTTTACCATCCCAACACATTCATTAGCTGTTCCTACAGTTTAGAGTCACTGTGCTGGAGACCAGAAACATATCTGGCTCCTGGATCTGTTGCTTGTCAATGGAGAAAATTAAAGCATATATCTAAGCAAAGCAGCATTTCATTTATAACTATTAGAATTAGTCAGCTTGGAGCTTAAAACTGCCTACTGTGCTATTACAACTGGAACTCGGTGGAAATGGACCTGGGATCATTTATTTACTAATTAAGTGTTGTCATGGAGCATACCTTGCCAACTATACACTGCCACATCGCCATTCTTGAAAGTCACACAGCAGGGAGCATGTGAAAGTGCTCTGTATTAAGAAAGACAACAACATTATTTCCAAACCTGCTAAACTGGCATTATATTCCCTGGATTATTATATTTGGCGACTGTTTAGGGATGGAAGAATCAGGAACCTATAATTTAAAACCTTGTAGAATACCATGGTATAAAAATTTTTAGCTCATTAAAAGGTTTTATTCCATTTTGGAAAGTGTTAGACAAAGAGACTTTTTTTTCTATGAGAACTATTTTTGGCTAAAATGATATCCAAAGTAAAAAGGTTTAATAGCTTCTGAGAACCCCCAAATTTTTGCTGTCTTCCCTCCTACCTTTATAAAGTCATCTGTTTTTGTACAAACAGCAAATAACCTAGTTGCAGAGGGCCCCATAATACTACACAGAAATATGGCTTAGGTGATGTATACAGTCTTTTGCAGAATCAAGACTTCAATTCATCCTCCAGCTAAAAATTATAGGAGTGCATTCAGTGATTAATAGTATCAGATATAAGAGCTGACATCAGCCCTTGGCCTTTCCTTACTCAGGGATATTCATAGCAAATGACAATTTGATTCTGCATTATGCTGCTCACATGCATAGAAGGCTCTGCTTTTCAAAAAGTGCTGAGTCTTCTGCCACTGATGGAAAATATGGAGTTCAGCTTTTGGGAATGTTACTTTGATTGCGCCACCTCACTCACCAAGACCCACACTTAATGTGAAATGGGTCACACTTCTTTTGGTGGGCCTATTTGAAATAATTCTTCCACTCCATCTTTCTTCTCTCAAAGCCTCAGCTGGAGAGTTGTGACTATTTTGGGTACTGGATACCAAGAAAGATACAAAAAAGTTGAGAAGGATCCAGACTAGGCTAGGAAGTCTGAGATATGGGAAAGACTGGAAAAACTGAGTTTATCTCGAAAGTGAGACTTGGGAGTACAATGACAGTATTCAAACACATAAAAGATAGAAAGAAGGGAAAAGGATAAACTGTACATTTAAGTGATTTAAAGTGATTAAATCACTGATTAATTAAGAGTGATTTAAAGAATATATTCAAAATAACTTCCCAGTTGTAAAGACAATTGAAGTGTTAAAGATATCATTGGGAAAGGCTGCAGTATTGCTGTACTGAAGATGTTTAAACATCAGAATTAGCTGAGCTGAAACTGATTCTAGCTTATGTTGAGAAGAGTTTTTATGATATAACTTCAAATAGCCTTTTGACATCTCTCCCAGCCTATTTCTTATCATACTGTAATTTTATTTGTTGAAAGAAGAAATCATGGCAGAATATGGTTCTTCGTTTCCCAGAATAAATGATTTCAAGTATTAGTGTTTTTGCTGAATGTGTTCTTTCAATAAAAGTTTGACCCTAAAAAGCCAAGGAATTTACCATACACTATCTAATAACTCACAGTTGGTCCGTAGTTGTGTGCTGTAGTGTTGTAAAGAGCTGGGTTGGAGTGTGACTGAGCTGGATATCCCACTTCAGGAAAGGAGACTGTAGGAGAGGAAGAAAGAAGGGGACAGTCAGGAGCAGTGACTAGTCTGTTTCATTTAAACAGTAACAATGATGAGAGGGAGAGAGAGTGAAGTCCAGAGAGGCTGAGGGAAGAGTGCTAAAAGCATGAGATATCAGAGAGTGGAAAAATCTCCAGAGTTCAAAAGAGAGTTGAGAGGCGGCTCCAAAGGGAGAGGTGAAGTTGAAGAAAAGGTAGGTATATATTTTTCTGTGTGTGCAAACCTAACAGGATAGAAATTTGTATTATGTAAGTTTCTCTGGGCATCATCCGCATCTTTCCTCTCCCAGCAAGACTGCCCTTCCCCTCAAGCCACCAGTAGTGCATTGCTTTTTCTTTCTCACTAAGCCTTATATGTTTCATATGCTGGACTGATCAGTGTCCCAGCTTCGAGAAGTGTGAAGAACATCATGCTGCAAGTTAGGATGCATCTTAGCATACAAGAAGAGACCCTGCTTTTTAGATTTTTGTACGTAAAATGGGTTGAACTGATGTTTCTTCCAGCTGTGATTCGAGAGAAATCATAAGCCTGTTGTGCACTGTTGTGGTTTCAATCCAGTTAGCAACTAAGTACCTCATAGCCACTTGTTCACGCCCTGCCCCTTCTCTGAGGATAGGGTGGAGAAATGAAAAAAAAAAACACCCAAAAATCAGTAAGACTCATAAAAAACAGTTGCTTACCACCTGCTCACTGATGCTCAGCTCATCCCCAACCACAGATCACCACCCTGCCCCAGCCAACACCCCCCCAGTTCATACACTGAGCATGATGCTCTGTGGTTTGGAATATCCCTTTGGCCAGTTCAGGTCAGCTGTCCTGGCTGTGCTCCCTCCTGGCTTCTTGTGCACCTGCTTGCTGGCAGGGCATGGGAAACTGGAAAGTTTTTGACTTAGAGTAAGCACTGCTTAGCAACAAGCAAAACATGAGTGTGTTATTAACATTATTCTCAACCTGAATCCAAAAACTGCAGCACTGTACCAGCTACTAAGGATAAAATTGACTCTATCCCAGCTGAAACCCAGAGATGAACACATGAACAGAAATCATATGTGCCTAATGCAAGGTATCAGAGGCCAGTTTCCCAAAGGTGTCTAATTCAGTGCTTTTAGATTGAGGAGAGTGACAGGATGGCAGACATGCTCCCTTCTTTCTTCACCCGTGTTGTGTCCATATGTGTCCGGGTTGCTGACCTATGGACATCACTACATACGGCCTATTTTCCTGATGGTGGAGGGAGGGATGTAAGGCAGCTGAGACTTGTCAGTACAGTGGATTTAATGCTTGCCTTAGTTTGCTAAGGCAAAAGGAGGCGTCACCATACCTACACCCCTTTGTGGGTTTAGCCTCAGATACCTTACTGTAAATAGCCAGCTAACTTAATGCTGCTGTGGCTACACATAAGGGACTTTTTTGCTGAGTTGGTAAATTAGCTAAATTATATGGACGTATTTCCCATTGCTTCCTTCACCTATTTGTGAATAATTACTATGTGATTCTACCTATTTGTGAATAATTACTCCTATTAAAAAGGTATTTTCTATCTTTTGTTGTTTTGAGCTTTAATTAAATTGCAACAAATGTATTCATCCTCTTGAAAATGCAAACCAAGGAGCTCAGCATTTTGATACATGTAATTTTTCCTCATCTCAAATTCTGTGAAGTGCTCTAAATATTAATAGATAATTAAAATGAACATGAAAATGATCCTACATCCTACTCTATTCTTTGACTCCCAAAATAAAAAGAATTATTAACTTCAAAGTAATATTGCATTATCATGGCAAAAGGGATTATTTTGGGTGTTCCAAGGGGGTATAAGTAGCACTGGGGCAGAAACATTTCCTAACTGTGAGGGTTATTATTAGAATAATTAAACCAACTAACTGACTCTGTAAAGGTAGATCAAACAAAACCCAGTGTGTATTTTGTGCCCCAAAATACACACCTAATAGGGGAATAAAGTGCTCTAGAAATCAAATTTGGAGCAATGATCATTTGACAATTTCAGTGAAAACTAACCCAAAAGTTAACAACTGGCTTATTGAAAACCAGACACATTGTGGAACCTTCTCAACCCACATCCTGTTCAAGGTACTGTGCAAGATGATACTTGGAATACACCAAAGCCATGTGCCTTTAAGAGGGCCCTGGTGTAGCACTATTAATAGGCTTTTTGTTGTGCTACTTCTGGTTTAATTTGTTCTGTCCTTTATTAAACTCCTTCAAAACATAAACTTTATTAATCTCCATTTATAACAGGCACCGGAGTATATGCCAGGCTATTCCTGGAAGACTGAAAGGCAGGGTAAGTAGAAAAAGTAATTTATTAAACAAGAGGTAATTATTCTGGGGGTTTTGTTGTTGTTTGGGATTTTTTTTTGTATGGTTAGTTCTGAAGGATTATCATAATGAAATTTATTTTAAGAAGATATATGTTAATGTCATTACTTACAAGTATATTAAGGTAATATGCTCTTAGTTATATAATCTTGCTGACACTGATTTAAAAAACCCCAAACAAACCAACATTTTCCCCATTTATTAACATTCCTTATTTTAAACAAGGAATTTAGGCCCATTGAGAACACAGGATTTTATGAAGAATCTATTCAGGTAAGCAGGGATACTTGGGACCTTATCTTGCTCTCTTTTATGCTTTAAGTCTTGCACTCAAGGCTTCAGTTGCAGAGTAGTGTCATTATATTAAAAGGTCTACCAGAATCTTGAGAATGATGAGATTTCTGAAGTACTGAAAACAAACTCTTTATAGATTTTCAAGTCTCACAGTGCCTATCCATTGCAGCATGTGGAAAAGCATTTGAAGGGAAAGTTAAATGATGTTTAATGCTATTAGTTTTTACCACTGATAATCCCACTGGAAAGAGTGGGCCTACTCGCCTTAAACTGGGTATTTTCTGATTTTTTATTTTAATTACTTTTTCTGATAAACAGGAAGCATTAGTATCCTAATAGCCCACATGACAAAACTGTGCATAGTTTGCTTGCATTTTTATCTCCATCTGATTTAGACTGTGTACCATATGTGAGATTCAGAAAGAAAAATTCCCCTCTCTTCATGAGAAGCCATGACATGTGGCACTCATTTAGACAAAGAATTCATGCAGAGACATGGAAAGGTCTTTTTGATTTTTCATTTCTGTTATAAAATATGCCATTTTTGTTAAGCAATTTCATACTCAGAGAATCTCCTTCTTTTTTGACTAATCATAGTCTTTTCCAAAGTGAAGACATCTTTCTTCAGAGTATGTGAATAAAGGAGACATTCATGTCTGAATGAGGTGTAAGGAACATGGGACAAATGTATTTTATTCAGTGAAGAAATTATAAAAAATTATATTCCATTCTGCAAAAATGACCCACCCTATCAGGTATTAAGTGTGAAATTATTTTTCCTCTCTCCCATTTTTTTCAGCTCCACCCCATGAAACTTCTGGTTCCAGACCATTAAAAGAAGAGTTCATGCTTGATGGAAATCCAGGGGGGGAAAAAAAAAAAGGGGGAAAAAAGGGAATGCTAGGGAGATCACCAACATAACCTTCTTATGAACATGAACACAAAAGGAAACTTCTGCTCTGTAGCCGAGTCTTTTATGTTACTCCTTAGTCAGAATAAATTGTGATTTATTTAAAACTATATTTTATAAATTGAAGAAAGACTTTAAGAAAATCTTTATTAGACTGGCATAGTTGCTCAGCTCATTAAGAGCTATACCAAAAATAACAGAGGACAACCTCATCACACAGTAATGAAATCCAACTGAAACTGTTACTTTTGGCATTTCACTTAATCTCTTATGCATACATGTGATGTCAAAGTTTCTGGATTTGAGAAAAAATGGATTTTTTTTTTTTACCTTTTTGGGAACAGCCTCTGTGTTCTAATACACATGTTTATGCATAGTGTCCTGAAGTGTTTCCGATGTAATTTTAGGAACAAGCCCTGCAATTGAGTTACTAATCGCAAAAGCATGAAACTGGATTTCGCAATGTTACGTATTGAGGAAAAGACTATCCTTCACATTAAAAACCTTCTGACACTTTTTATTTCTCCAGATGAGAGCCTATGGCATGGAGTCTCCATGAACTGGGTACCAGTGTGTGTCTTGATGTGGAAGGAGAGCTCTCCAGCTGTGTGGGTGCTTGGGGCACCTGGCACTGGGTTTGGGGCTGCACTGCTGGACTTCATTCCCATCCACTCCCACAGGTGGTTTGGTGACTGGCAGGTGTTATCTGTTTCTCAGATGCTGGCTCCCCATACTGTACACCTGACTGATCCCAAATATGATGGTTCAAGGCAGTGTTTCAAGGTGAGGAGACCAGGCTGGCTTCTGCCACAATCCTCCTGCTTGTTCCTGTTGTGTTCAAGTGGAAGCCAAAGCTGTGTTCATGTGGCTCCCTGGATTGTTCCAGCGGGAAAATGAGATGAGCTTTATTTTTTTTTCTTCTCCTTGCTCCATCTTTGAGACCTCAGCATAAGGAATTCAGTGTTCTGCTTGATTCTATATATAGTTATATATTGATACTGCAAAAGCAATCCTGGAAATTACGACCTTATCCCTTTTTAATTGTTTATTCTTATTAAAAGGAAAGCAAGACACAGCAGAAGAAAAGACTTTTCACAGTTGTGCTTAAGTATTGACATAGATGTGAAGCTGATAAATCCTATGTTAGCTGTCCTGGAGAAGAGGTTATAACCACAGGGAGATCAGATGCATGCCTTCTCCCTAAGTGATGGGAGTTAAGCACTGAGACCCCTGGCTTGGTCCAGAAGAAAGTCTTGAGACCTTGCAAAAGTGAGCTTCATGCATGGTTCTGGCTTTGGCTGCTCATTCCCTCAAACTTCTTGCAGTTGTCAGTGGTGCTGGGCCAGCTCTGCGCTGCACATTTCTGGCACTGGGGAGACAAGTGTGACTGCAAACCACAGGGACAGCTCTAGTGCCAGAACAACTGAGACACAAAGTGTTTGGCCTCGTTGAGTTTTGGATCATGTTAACAGACCCACAAATGGGCCTAATGGGATGTGTTGAAGACATGCAGAAGTCCAAGTCTATACTGTCCTTAGTCTGGGATGTGTTTTTCTCTTTAGCCTTACAGAATATTTTTTCTTCGTGCGTTAGGCAGAATATGATCCCAAACTGAGAATAGACCTTTCAGTGATCAGGCCTAAGGATGTGTTAGTTTAGTTTTCTGCTATAGTAACAAGTTGTCACAGACAAGTTTTGTAAGAATGTACCATTGTCTCAAGACTACTAAATGATGAGGTTTCATGAAGACAGTTGTTTATGCATACCCAGGAAACTGCATAATCTACAGATTCTACTTAAAAGAAGGAGATTATGTTTTTGAAAACTACTTTGATCTCAATTTTGCAACTTCACTATCAAGCCTTAAATGAGCCACAGTATATAGTGAGCTTCTATGTAAAGTATGTGATAAGGACTTGTCTTATTTTCTATCTTAAAGAGAATGAACTGGACCCTCTCCTGTAGTTTCTCAGACAGGCTTTAGAAATTGCGTAAGTGATAGAAATAGTCTTTATCTAGTATTTTATTTTAAAATACCAGGCTATGTCTGAGACAAATAAAGTTACAATCTTCCCAGTTTATTTCCACTCAGTTACTTACTAGAGCCATATTTTTAAGAAACTGGGAATTAGGCAACAACAACAACAAAAATCTGATAAACAGGAATACCACGAGATTATTGGCTACCACAGAGAGGGAAACTTGTATGCTGGGTCGGTGAAGATTTGGGCCAGGGCTCGGTGGAGTTCTAAGTAGTAAAGCTCTGCTGATGCCTTCAGTCCTGTGCAGGTGCAGCTGAGCAGCCCCAGCACATGAGTACATTTAATTGGTAGAATATATACCAAATGTCCAAATTAGGGGATCTGGCATGAGGGAGATTTAAAGAGAAAGCAGTACAGATGATACTGGTGCTCTGTCTTAGGGCTGGTGAGCAGATAATTTCTATTCATGAATTCATATTTGGCTTTGCAGGACCAAATATCCAACCTGCAGCCCAGCCTTCTTTCCCAGGTCCATCAGAGATGGATCTGGAGGACTCGTGAGGCAGATCCTCTTTGCTGGTGTTGTCCCCACTGTTGTTCATCCCTTCTCCATCATGCACACATGACAGTGGTGAGCTTGAGCATGAACCTTTAGCCCTGTTCTGATGAGACAGGTCTGCTTGCACATATGTACCCAGCACATCACCTGAGCTTGTGCCAAATGATGCCATGTGTCTGGACATGTGTCTGTCTAGTAGCAGGGAGAGCATGGCTGACAGGCAAACACACGTGTGCCTCCCCCATGCAAATTACTCCTCTGCTCATTGACTCTGCATCTCCCTTCTGCATGCACTAGCAATTGCAGTGACCCAACTGGTTCATCATAGCCAAAACTTCAGTGCACTAATGGAAGTCCTGGCAGTTCTCCTGGTGAACAGCATTTGCCCAGATATATGACCATGGCTGAACTGTCTGCCTTCCCTGCCTTTGCAACAACAGAATAAGGCAAAGGGAGAAGACTTATTGTTAGAGTTTTAATTTCTCCTTCTAGTCCTGGACAGAAAAAGACAAAATATGCTTTTAAAAAATTATTTTTAAAGAAATCCACAGCCATCTTTTTTCTTGTTTGTAAAGTCAGAAAAACTGGAATTGGGTTTGGTTAGGCCTTTGGATCAGGATTTATGTTGTTTCTTAGTTTATTTGCCAGGTCCTACCTTAGAAGTAGTAAAATGACACTGTAATTCTAGTGACCTATTCAGTAGATACTTGCAGGAAAAAATTCTGTGTTTAAATAAAGTGAAGGTTATGACACAGGCTGAAAAAGTCAGGAAATCCACACTTAAGGCTGACACTAATGCTCATGTGGAAAATAAAAGACACAGTGACTCAAATTCAACAGGGAATGCCAACCATAACTCTGAATTTCCAGGCTTTGTGTCAGGTTCTGTCAATATAATGTTATTTAAATGGAGTTTTATGCCTGTGAATTCACTTGTGTTTTAATGGTAGGATTATTTTAAGAGGAATAATAATAGAAAAAAAAATCATGTTAGGAAAGGTTGCTTGTAAAATGCCTATTTTTACATATGACAGGCCAGAATGGATTATCTTGTAGCAAAGCCACATGTAGGCACCAGAGTAGAGCTGGCTTCCATTCCTGGCCTTGCCAGACATTTCCTGGGTGTTCTTAGTAATTTAGCTCACCCTTGCCCCATTTTTTTCAGTCTGCAATATATAGGGAATAGTACTGACATCCTTCCTGATATGCTTTATAAACCTGCTGAAGGAAAGTGCTGGATCCAACCTAGAGACAGAGCGGTGCTCTCTGTGCGTGGGAACAGAGCATACCTCACACCTCTGGTGAGATATATTTCATCCATCTCCTCATGCCACATGCATCTGCACTGCATTCTGAGGCCACTGAAGGACCCCTGATTTGGGCAGGGTTCCCACCTGGAGGTGCAGCCTATAATTCATCACTCATGCCATCAGCCAGCAGGTCACAACCCACCAGCAGACCCAGCACCTGCATGGACTCCAAGGAGAGTGATGGAGGCAGCCAGCACAGCAGCTGAAGGGCTTTTCTTTCTCCAGCTGTTCTTGCACAGGGCCTCCTCTCCTCCTTTCCTTTTCCTTTTGATTTTGTGGTCTCCTCTTTTATAGTTCCACTGTGTCTTGTGTCTCTCATAGGTGAGGCCTGGAAAAATACATATTTCTGTCACTTTCAGATGAAATAATGGAGGTCAAAGTTTGCTCAGTTTGTAGCAAAAATCCCGTGTCTCAGAAATTCAACTTCTGTAAAAATTTAGTGTGGGGGAATGAACTTGTTTGATGACACCAGCTAAGAAATTGCCCATTTACTTTTGCTTGTACTTGTATTTACTCCATCACTTTTTTCTAATGCCAAGGAAATTTGATAGGGGAACAAAGCCACTGTGTGCTATCTGATCACAGTGATTTCTAGGAAGATCCACTATAACAGGCAGCAGAAAATTGGGCACCTTTGAAAATAAATCCCTCTATGATACACTAGGAATTGAGTGGAAAGACTCTTATTAGCAGTGAAAGTGAGATTAGAGAAGGCAGGAAAAGCAGAACAATCTTGACATCACAGTGCAAGTAAAAGGAGAATGAAAATGATGCTGCAGAGCCACCAATCTTCACTTTGCATACTAAGGCTGCTATAAGGAAAACACCTGTAAGGATAACATAACAATGATTCCCATAGGAAAAGAGGGATGGTAAATTGTATTTGCTAAGCTGTTGCTTTGGAGGTTTTCACAAGCACTTACAGAATAGTTATTAAAAAACCAGCCAAAAATCAAACATGCAGCAAAACTGTCTTTTGTAACAGTGTGAAGCAGCTGTCCATAATCAAGTAGTAACAGTCCTGCTCTTTACAGCTTGGCAAAGTTTCTACTCATCAATAAGCTGAGCAAACAAGCGCCTCTTTACATACTGCATAAGGACTTTCCCCTAGGAATTTCTTTGGGGTGATTTGCTTTTCCTAAGCATGTTAAAATTAAGAGGGAAGAGGATATAGGAAGGCAGAGGCCAACAGTGTAAAACAAGAGCAATTGTAGGAAGGGTGATATAGCCTATGAAGGGAATTAGACTTGGGAATAAGTAAACAATGGGAAAGGTAAATCTGGTTCCTCCATGTTGCTCGTCTGTTGCCTCAATGTGCATTCACCTGAAACATATTTTTGGCTAAGTAACCATTTGCTTTCTCCCTTATGAAATGCACCTGGGGAACTCCTGGTCTCTGAGGAGGCAGTATAAAAATGAGTCATGGTCTCCTACTGAGAAATAGGGGAGAGGAAGCTCTCTGTGTTTGAGGGCAATATAGGCTAGTATATTGAGTAATGAGGTAGGGAAAGCTCTGTAATGAGAAAGAGCTGTCAAGGAAGCACAGAACCCAGGGAAATTGTTTTATGAAGAGGGAGCAATCACAAAGTTGTTGGACCGAGATGTTCTTATAGCTCTCCCTAGAATTTCAAGCTTTGGGGAAATAAGAATATGTTTGGACAGAGTGGTGCTATATCAAGTCAACAAGAATTATATATAAAGAAATATAAGTTATAGATCCTATCCTTTCAGCTATTAGATTCTCTTTAATCTGATACTGCATTCTCCATGCTCAACTAAATATAGAGGGATTTGGTTTATATTAAAGGCCTATGTTGACTTTTGGTGGCATAAATCTTTGGTGGAGTAGCAAACATCTTGTTGAACTCCACTCTACATGAAAGTCTTTAATAAAACCTCATAAAGCTTTTCTGTTGCTTTTTAAAATTTTTTTATTGCTTTACCTGAGCTACTGACAGATGCGTAATGACAAGATAAGTTCTCTGGAATTTTCATGGCTAAAGTTCTTCAAGTAAGAAGACTGTGCTCCTTTTGTAAGGCTGGACAACTCCCACCAATTTTGATGGGAATTTTACATATATACGTACACATAGTCTAAGTGCATCTAGCTTCTGTGGACTAGATGTGAAAAATTACTTCTGTTGTATTGCTTTGATTAAATTGAATTGATTAAAGCTGTAGACAGCAATTTTCCCCATTTCCTTGCTCTGGTACGTTGCAGTTCTGACTCTTAGGGGTTTTTTCCTTGATTGAGATTTTTCTGAAGTGTCAGAGATGTTTTCTGGATTAATTCTATTAGTAACTGTATAAGATTGTAAGAGACCTCTATGTCATTTTCATTTTTATAACCATAGAATGCTAAGAGTTGGAAGGGCCCTTAAAGATAAACATCATCTACTCCCACTCCCATCGATAGGGACACATTCCCTTAGACCAGGTTGCTCAAAGCCTTATCTGGCCTGGCCTTGAGCACTGCCAGGCTTGAGGCATCCACAACGTCTCTGATGTTCCAGCGATTTACCACCCTCACAGTTAAGACTTTTTTCCTAATATCTAATGTGAATTTCCCCTCTTTCAGTTTGTACCCATTGCTCCTTGTCCTCTTGCTACAGGTCCTGATGAAGAGTCCCTCTCCAGCTTCCCTGTAGGCCCTGGTCAGATACTGGAAGGTTGCTCTGAGGTGTCCATGCAGCCTTCTCTTCTCTGGGTTGAACAGTTCCAAATTTCTCAACCTGTCTTCATAGAGGAGCCTCCTCACAGAGGAGGTGCTCCAGTCCTATTATCAACTTTGTGGCCTCCTCTGGGGTGCCTCTATTCCTTTAAAGAGCAACCAGTGCCTCTTTAAGCTTCTCTCTAACACTGTTGCTTGTGAGCTCCACATGGCCTGAAATAGCCTGTGCATTTATATGTGACAATTTGAATTCAGCATCTAAAGCCTGGCCAGGTGGTTTTGCACTCGGAAGTCTGCAATCCTGAGCCTTTTCCTTGCTCTCTGGCCCCAGATGGGCTCAGCCCCTGGAGTATGCCAGAGCAAACTTAGCAACACATTAAAGTGATGCTGCCTTGTGAATATCACTTAATTACATCAAAATGAAGTTTACATGGAGCGTGCTGTACATCCTGTCTACAGAGACCTTTTTTTTGCAGTCAGTAGGAAGGCATCGTCTCTCCCATGAGATGAACATCTCCTGCCAGACAATGTGAAGCAGCCTCTCACCTTCCCCTCCAGTTGGAGAAAGGAAGCAGAAGGGTTGCCAGCTAGAGTAGGGGAGGATAAACATGCCACAATACTTTGACCTCAATGATCAAAAAACCCCAAACAAACAAAAAACCCAAACAAAAACCCAACCAAACAAAAAACAAACAAAAAAAAATAAATAAAAAGGAAGAAAAAAAACCCACCAAAATTGTAATTGTTGCAATATAGTCTGCATTTAATCCCCCAGTTTTACAAGAAGGAGTTGATTTCATTGTCACCATACTGAATTCCAAATGCCCATTCAGCCTAAATGTCAGCTATATTTTCATTTTAACTGAAGTCCTGAATTTAAGAAAGTGGGAGAACAGCAGCATAATTGTTTTTGTGGTAAAAACATTCTTTTCCACTTTTAATCATGGTGGAAGAGTTTTTTAAAAGGCCAGTAGTCAATCTTTATTCTGTACCTCCTTTTATTTATCAGGTTTGGTTTTGGTGAGCATTGCTCTTCATTCATTTGGGAGAATAATGCAGATAAGGATGTGAAGTCCGTGTTACCAAAAGAAATAGAACATGGATGGATAGAGTTAAATTTCATATGCTTGTGTTTGCATCCAGTTTGCACTATGTTGACTACAATGATGTTCTATGTCTCATTGAAGGAGAAAAAGGGTTTATATTAATCCTTGAAACATTGTATATTCTTGGATCTGGAGTTTGGCTTTTCCCATTCCATCATGTTATAGAGGTAGATGCATGATGGAATATGAATATGGAACTGGATCCAGACATCCTTCACATTTGGTTTGGGCCAACAGTTAGGCCTAAACTTCCTCCAGGTGCATCCTATCCTAAATTAATTTACTTCTTATTTTCCTGGAGTAAATACATGTTGCCCCAGGCTTTTGGAGTTAACAGGATTTTGTGGCTATTTATTAGCACAATTAGAGCATGCTTGTTTGATAGTTCATTATTTCTTTCCAGTAAAAATCTCAATGTCCCACAATAGTACATAAACCAAGCAGGCTGTCCCTCTTAAAGTTCATATTGTGAGACATAAAAAATATCACCGTAGCAGCAGAATGTGGTGGTGATATCCAAAAATGGAAGTTTATAGCTCAATAATGCATGTGTATTGGGTGACCAGGTGATTTCTTGTGTTTCTTCATTTCCTCTCCAAACACAGTTGTTTTATTGTCATAATTAGGAGTAGAAGGAAATACTATTGTGTGTTTTGGAAGAGTATTAACTCCATATTAGGAGTTAATCTATTTCTGCTCAGCATCACAGAGAATGTTCAGCGGGTTTTGTTTACTTTAGTTGTCTTCATACAGCACAATTCTGTCTCTTGCACTGCTGTTAATGGGCTTTCTTTTGTCCTCAATATAGGGCCCTTAAATTGAATTCTTAAGAGGGAAGCTGTGGTGAAGAAAAGGTCAGTAAAAGTTACAGGAAACCTCTGTGGCTAACCTTTAATAAAACTAGGATACTGAAAGGGTTAAAAAAATGAGTATGTGAACAAAGTACCCTGATCCAAGCAATGAGATATTTTATGTAGAATTTATTGTAGCTAATTGTAAGCAGGTGCATTTGAACCACCAGATGCCAACCTGCCAAAATGGGTCATGGGTCTAAAACTTAGACAGATCCTAATGCATGGTGAGGTCTGCTTTTGTGGGTGAGCTGGAGCCTTGCTGAGCTGTTGCTCAGAGTGTCTCTGTTGGACCTGGGTAGGTGTTACAGAGACACCCACAACCACTGTCTGCCTGCTGGGACTTGCTGTGGTTGGGGCTGCAGCAGAAATACTCATGTGTTCTTTCCTCTCCTTTGAGTACAGCTGCTGTTTGGTACCCACAGCTGCCAAAGCGGTGTTAGGATTCATTCCCCATCAGCAGAGATGATTGTTTGCAGTGGGTTTATTCTGTGTGTGACCTTGTGCTCCAGCAGCACTGCTGTCAAACAACTCCCTGAAGTGCAGAACCAAAGCTGTGTAGCAAAACGTGTTGTCTTCAAGCTCTCCAAGTGAGCTTCACCATGTCACATAGACCTCTTCAGCATAGGAAAGACTGGCTGAAAAAAATCATCCGGGCTACCTGAAAATATACAGTCATAAAATTTGTTTTATTGGTAATAAGTATGCAGAAGCATAATGTGGTTTGTGAGTGCTGAGCTTGCTTGGAGGTGTTGGACTGGCTGGCCTTGATGTCACAGCCCCGCTGATAATGTCCAGCAAATCTGAGGGCTAACAGTTTCCTTACTGTGTATAAATTCCATTTCATGACAGCAATAATACATTCCAGGCAGTGCATTTCAGGGTGGTAATTATACATTGTGTGTGGTTATATTTACTCCACCTTAGTGTGAAAAAAAAAAAAAAAAAAAAAGAACTGCTGTCCTGCTGGCAAATCTGGGAGAATTTCCTTGTTTCCATGAGTTTAAATAAAGAAAAAGTGGAAAGGGAAGCAGGTAAGTTGTGCTCCCTCCTCACCCTTTTTTTTTCTTTATATTTCAGTGAGATTCTGGTGGAATAAAGGTGGGATGTAAAATGACTTCAGATTTTGACGTAGGGCCTATGCCAAGTATGTTCAAGCTTTTTCAGCTATCTGGCCACTGACAGACCTCAAATTCTTCTGTGGACCAATGTCTGCCCTTGCCATTAAACTTTTATTTGAGAATTGTTCTCTAGAGATGCACTTTGATAGGAGTCTGAAGACTGTGACCTCAGAGGCTGTCAGCTTTCTGTGGACTGGGATTTCACAGGAGCACAAGAACAAAGACTTCAAAGTGATGAACATGGAAAGAGAACATCAACCATAATTGTATTTTGTCTTACACGTTTGATCACTTCTTAAAAGTGTTTCATTTTGAAGAGTTCACAGCCTCATCATGTGTTTACTCTGGATCTTTACCATTCCTACTCTTTGGAAGCCTTTGTTAATACAAAATGTAAGTCTTTCTAACCTTTCTTTTAACCTAGTCCTAAACACCAAGGGCATAGAAAACATGTACTTCATCTTTGCAACTTTCTTCTGTATGTTTAAGACCATTAGTGTGCCCCCTCCATCCTCTTTTTACTATTCAAGCAACCCCAAATCTTCCAATTTTTCCTCTAAGGCATGTTTTGTAGGCTTTTAATATGCAGTTCTCCTGTCAGTGCTCAGTACTTTTACTCAGCTACAGTAGCTGAAGTTTCTCAGGCTCTGAAAGAGGAAGAAGGAGAATCTAGTCTCCTGCAGACTGTTTATCTTTTGCAGGCTAATCCGGTGTGTCATTTGAAACACTGCATCATTGACCCTGTGATCCACTATATAATCCCTGGTTCTTTTCTATCTAAATGCTTCTCTAGCTGTTCATACAGCAGTTTATTCCTGTAAAGAGGCAATAAATAGTTCTCTGCCTTGTGGAAAGTGTGCCTTTCTGACTGATAAAATTAATGTAGGAGGATTATGGTGCCTTTTATTTCCTCTAGTGCATTTAGAGATTGTCTTATTTGGTGTCCTCTTCAAATTTGATGAATAAGTTACTTTTCATATTTTATAAATACTTTTTGTATCCTTTATGGATTGTTAGTGAAAGTACTGAGAAATTCTGGATCTAGGAAAAGCTCTTTAGCCATTGGTTGCTCCCTCCCAAGAAGAGAACTGTATTTCTCTTTTACCTAGTCTATGCTTCCATAATTTTCTCCAGAGCACATCATGTCATAAAGTCTGGCACATTTCTTAAGATGAGCTATATTACAACTATGACTTCTTTATCCACAAGTTCTGTTATGTGGTTGTAGGAATTGCTTTGGTTTTGCACAGTTTGTTCTGGCAAATGTAAACTGGCTTATGCTTATCACATTGTTTATTTTCTAGGTATTTACAGATGGTTTGTTGATTATTTGTTTAAGCATTTCTCTGGCATCCTGGGGTTGTAATGTAAAAATTTCCCCTTTCCTCTTCTGCCTCTTTTTAAAAGATGGACACCACTATCCTTCCCAATCTTCTTTAGTCTCTCCTCAGAAACATCTTTCCTATGATACCTGTCAGTATTTCCAAGATTGAATTAGTCAATTTGTGATGTATTCAAAAAAATTTATGCATTCTACAATCTTATGTGGTCTATAATCTGAGTGTGCCAATCATTTTAACATGGAAATGATCAAAATTCTTGCTAACCTCTTGTTTTATCTGAAGCTCATATCTTGTTTTGTTGTAGGAATCAGTAGTATGATTTTTGTGCAGAAAAAAAAAAGAAAATTAAACTATGGTTATCTCAGAATATTGTGGAACTATAAGAAATTAGCTATTGCCATTTAAGCATATTTCCATTAGATATGACCAAGTAGAGAGAGTGTGTTACAAGGAAACAGTCTCTGTGTGAAGTGAAAATTAATGCAAATTGGTCTTCTAGCATTTTCTAGGAGAATTAAAGTAAGAATCATATGTATTGGCTGTACTTAGATTTTTGTATGACCTGTACATGGTGTGGAACATGAGGAAACTAGGACAGTAAATATTTGCTTTCCAAAATTTCTAACAGAACACCTCCTAATCTGGGGTCCATTTATAATTTCTATGCTTCTGAGAAATCCTATGAGACCTTGCTAATAAATTGTAAAATACTCTTTGGATTTCAGTAAAACATCAGAATATGTAGTGGACTTAACAAACCTATGAAAAGAAGAAACCGCTGATCTCGAGTCCACCCATGCCTTGTGTGTTATTACTGTATATATACACCAAGGGAGCTATATGCTGCACCCAGGAAATGTCCATTGCTACTTCTTGCTTTCATTCAGCAGAATGGTTTTTCCATACGTTCAGGAATATCAGAGGAAATTCTACTTAAAATGACATCTCTTTAAAACCCAAGTATTTATCAAGTAAAAGGAAGACACTCTCCAGCATCACCTTCAAGCTGAAAATAATACCAAGCAGATGAAACTTCTAGTGCAACCACAAACCATGGAATATTGTTCTAGTACCATATCTTTTCCTATTCCCCAAGTTATTAAAGTTGTATCATAAATACTGCTGCAATTGTTTAATTTTACCTCCCTTAAGATCTTAGATCTTATTCTAGTTTCAGAGGATGCAGACCTGTGTATTGCAGACTCCAGAGAGATCTACTCCATACTATTCCTCAGGCTTATCTCCAAATCAGTTGTATCTGGGAAATTATTTGGTTGCAGTTGTTACTTCCAAGATTCCTATTATTGTAGTTTCATTTGTGAAAGGTCACCATACTCTGAATTATATTCAAAAGCTGTTTCAGCTTGTCTCTTATGTCTAATCTTGTCCCTTGTACCAGGGTCATGTTATTCCACCATGTTATTCCACAGGGTGGTAGTCCTTTTGGTGACAACAGTATAAAATAATTTCCAGAAAAGTGTGTTTCAATTTCTCCCATAACAGGTTATTTCCAAACATCAGTGCTTAAATGCAACAAGTGGTCACAGAAGCTATATTTAGAAAACATTTCTTCTGAAGAATTTTATTAGATTTCGGCATCTTCCCAAAAATGAATTTTTTTGCTAGGAATCTCAGAAAGCCATTGCCAAAAATGTATTTTGTAATATTTTTAGAGCCAAATTGGGATTAAATAGTAGTCAGGGAATGGTGTATCAAAACAGGAAGCTGGGTACAAGTTGACAAGGAGAGAATTGCTCTGCTGATCCTAGACAGGGTCACACTATGAACTTGTTTTCTCCGCCACCCTCCCCACCACGTGAAGCTGCTGAACGAAAGTGTGTCAAGAAGCAGGAGCACAACACTGTAGTGCTGCTGACTGCTAATTGGCTAGAGGCAAGCATATCTTTCTTCCAAACACTTCCCAGGAGGGAGAGATGTATCTACATCCAGCTGGTCCTATGCCACCACCTAGGTCCCTGCTGCAGCCACAGGTAGGTCCCTGCAGTACAGGGACTTCCAAAGAGAAAAATAACAAATGATGAAGAAAGGTGGAAATCTGTCCTGATATGAAATTTAAGAAAGGCAAGGCAATGGAGTTGAAAAGAGAAAATTTGAGTGTGGGAAGAGGCCAGATGGAGGAAGGCAGCCAACAGCACATCATTCAATTCAAGGTTAATTATTCTACAGTGCATCATGAGACATAACACTAAGCATGGAGAGGGAAGGGATGTCCCCTTACCAGCTTCTGTAGCTTCCTCAGTAAGCCTGTGTTGTTTGTGGAAGCAAACAAGTCCATCAGTTGTTGCATATCAGCAGCAAAGCAAGCTCCATCAGCAGCAGTACCTTAGCAGGGACAGAAGTCCCTAGTCTCATGCTGGGGTCCATGGCTCACTTGCTGCAGTTGGGAATCAGGCCTGTTTGCTAAGGCTCTAGGACTTTCTTAATATTTTTTTACAGCAGGCTAAAGGTTTTCAGGGTCTGTTTGTGGCCAGGCTGAGGAAATATCAAGGAACACAGTTGGTCCCAGACTATGCATCAGCTACTCTCTCTACCTAGAAATGATTTGATTTTTCAATCAGTTCAATGGACAAATCTGATTGCATAGATTTTTTTCTGTCACTCAGGGTCATAATCTGCCTTAAAATTCAAATTTTCCCTCATAAAAGAACAATGAGTGGGACAGGTTGTTTACATTATAGTTTTCCTGTTCTAGCAAATGAAGGTTCAGAAGTTACAGTGTGCAGGTGGAACATTTTTTTTTTTTCAACCTACAAGCCAATAATTAGCACCTTTGCTTCATGCTAGCATTCAGCATGTGGACCTTATTGCTTCATCAAATGTCTGAGGGCCCATCTGGTTTTAATCAGCAGAACAGACTATTTGACAATGAGGGGGGGAAAAACAAGTTTTGCTAGCAGCAAAAATGATCAGCTTTCATTGCCCACGTCTCTTTCCCCACACAATCTCTCCAGCAGCCACCTTCTCTTCTTCCCTCTTCCCAAAGAAAATAATGTGAATGAAACCAGTAACTTGTATATAAATCAATAATGTTCTGGTGTCATAGGAGAATAATACATGTTGAAAACAGGGACTACCTCAGCTTCTCCACCTGGATTTGTGACTATAGCTGAGAGACTTAGGAAAATCAAGGGTACTGCTTGAAACAGTAGTTTGTGGCTTCGTATCTGTCTCCTCTTCAAGACTTCTGAAGTCATCCTTTTCCCTAAGGATCTTCTTAATGCAGAAATTCTCGTTCTTAGAAGTTGGATTGTGTTTTTATCAATTTTAAACAGATTCTGAACAGCTACGATACAGAAGATATTCTGGTCTTTGGAGTCCTCTTGCAAGGGACTTTTGGTCTTTTAGCAATTAACTGTGAATGCCATCTGTGTACTTCTGGTATCACTCATGCCAAGGGTATCGGGTCTGTCTCCCCACAAGATCAGTGCTCCTGAGCAGATGGATCTGGCCCATCCTTTATTCCAGGTTTAAGAAAATGGTTCTCAGATAGTTTAAACAGAAAGAAGGTTATGACTTTGTTCTACCCTGCTCCCCTGCTCTCCATGCCCCCCTCATTTAGGCTGCTATGTCAAACACTGAGTGTGACTGATGATGACAGAGATTACTGTGAGCATAAAGTTCAAGAGCTCAGCTGTTTATTTGTTTAAGAAAGTTGTTTTCTGAGTGTTTCTCTATATATCCAGCCACATGCTTAGACTGAAATACCCCAGCACAATCACTGGTTTGTACGAATATTGTTTTGACAGCAAAGAATGCTTGTAAACATCCAGGATGGGGAGAGGAAATATTCAGTGTCGTAGGACTCATTCTATTTTCATGTGGTTTGCTCTTCTGTCAGTGGTGTGGGAGGAAATTCCTGTCGAATAACTGAGGAGACACTGTGTGCGAAAGTACCATGGCTCAGGTGAGTAGTGCTGGAACATAGGCAGGAGGTTAGAGGCAGCTTCTGGCCATCTTCTTCAGCAAATAAGCATGGAAGGAAGACTCAAATTCAAAACTTTCAGTTACAGGTCCAGAAACAAAAAAACCAGAAGACAGTTGCGTATCTACATTGCCAGGAACCCTGCCTAATGTCATCGTTGACAAGCCAGGTTGTGGATTTACATAGTTGGCTGCATATATCTGTTGTCCTGTCATTTCTCAAAAATGTTGGGTTTAGTTTTTCAGGAGTGAAATTTGCTGGAACTTTGCTTGATCTTTTAACACCTAGAAACAAAGCTATTAATTAGCTATGCACCTACAGTACCTGTCTTTCACTTATGAGTGTAGCTGAGGTCAAGATTTGACTTATGAGCTTGATGCAGAGTTTAGATTATGTCTTGGGCAGTGGGAAAGCAAAATGATTCTTCCTTCAATTCAGCATTCCCTCTGGCTAGCCACTCTGATTAAGTTTGATTTAACAACTTAGCTCTCCTTATACATCTTAGCTGTTAATCACAATATATTAAGAAAAAGAAGGAAAACAAAACCTGCTTAAATCACTTGCAGGTGAATCTAACTGCTTTTCTAAACAGCTCTGCCCTTGACTATTTTGTTACAAAATTGAAGCAAGGGTTCTGGGAAAGAGAATGGTCTTTAAATTATTGCTTCCTTTTTAAAGCTAGCCCCATGATACACACATCAATATTTTACGTGGGCAGTTCCTTTGAAAATTATCTTCTTGTGTTTTCATTCTTTTAAAATTTATTCTAACTGAGAATAAACTGATTTTTCATTATGACACTCATTTCTCCAGAGAATAGTATTGTTTTTCTTTTATTATTTTCTGGTTCAGTCCATTGAAGTTTTCCTCCTCCTCCACTTCCTTACTGCTCTAAGCAGAGTTAGGGGTTAGTTAAGGAAAGTAGTGTCTGAGTTGTGTCCAGTTGTAAGCTTCTGTCTTAACCCCCGCCCCCCCTTACCCCTNGTCCCAAAAACAACCCAGAAAAAAGCAAACCACCCTCAAAACCCACTCTTGATTTCTTGTCCTTAATGGGTTGATTACCAGATTACTTCTTTACAATTACAGCACTTGCTTCCTGTTTTCAAAGGCTAAAATCAGCCACTTAAGCATGACTAAAAAAAAATAAATCCACCGGGTGCCTAAATTAGCTTGCTTAGTTAGAGCAATAACAGCCCTATCAGACTGCAGGTGTCACAATACCCACACACACACACACATAGAGCAAACTTAAAAACAGGAGGCAGCCTTACTGAACCCAAAGGAATTTTTTTTTAGCAGACTTCTTGCTTCTTAGCTCATGAGGTCAGGCTATAGAAAAGCAGCTGACACTATGATATTGAAGGCTCCAGTGGTTTTCCTGCAGGAATAGATGGATGACCTGGTTGTTTTATATTGCTGACTTTGTCCATTAAAACAGCAAAGTAAAAACTGGTTTTCCTCATGTGGGTTTCTTCTTAATGAAATTTGTTCCTTGTCATCAAACCTATTTGTATGTTTTTTTGCCCCCTCGGTCTCATTTTTCTTAATAGCCTCTTAACTTCCTGGCTTTACAATTTCAGTTATCAGGATAAAGTTCATTCAAGGCTAAATTGTTCTGTCACAATTCAGGGCAAAAACAAAGGGAAAATAAAAGAATTTATTAGACTTTATCTCAGTGCCATATTATTTCAGTGCAGGGGTTAATTATTTCTTAAGTTCCTCAATACAGAAGAATCATGAATGATCAGACATATTTTCAGATAATAAAACTCATCTATTGATGCTAGGTTTCAGCATTAGTTACTGAGTTCTGAGGTGTTTTGTGGGAGGTTCTACTTAGGTTAATCCCCAGAATTTAATGTAAATATTTTGAGAGAGGAGTGACATATACATTTAAGAACAATTGTAATACAATTCCTCCTACATATGGATTATACTTGGTCTTCAATAATGTTTTTCTCCCCACAGGTAACTTTGTCTTCACATCCTTAAAATTATCAGGATTAGAAATATAAACATTCATCCAACCTCACATCATTTTCTTACTGCTATGATCAGATTAGTCATTCAGACAACTCATCATATAATTTAGGGATAACTTTAGTCTACTCTTTCCCCATTCTTTCTGCAGCCATATTACATATGTCATATGTGTAGACAGAAGAGCTTACTAAAAACTAAATCCTTTTTTTGAGAAAGCAAAAGCTAAGAAAGAATAAAGTGCAACAGGAAAGAATACTTCAGAGAGCTTTTGTTATGTGATAGTAGCTTTTTAAAAGGAGTTGTTTCATTTTTTTTTTATGACCTGTTTATGACTGCAGAAGAACTGTAGAAGAAAGATGCTGACCAATATACATTTCTCCTGATAAGAGAGACTGCATCAGCATCAGGGAGACAGAGAAACTGTTTTCCAGAAAATCCCACTCAGGAGTAATTTAACTGACTTAGACAGTTTCTGTGTATAATGTATTACTTTTTTTATTTTAAAAAGGTATTACTTTTTAAGTTGTCTTCCTCCTTCCCAATACTTCCTTTTTACATGCTATATGCAAACCATAATTTGAAGTAGTTTAATTTATGAATTATCTAAGCCTTCAAATGGATGCAACTGAAACATTTCTTAGTAAGGGTGAAAAGGCAGCTGAAGTGGAAAACTTATCTAATGGTCCTGACTAGAATCAGGCAACATATTCATACCTATTGATTTCCTAGCATTTTAGAGTTGGTCTAGACCCATCTTAAGCTGCTGTTTAAAACACTACTAAACTCTCACAAGAGAGATGATTTCAGTAGAATTCTACTATTTCAGAACTGAATGCTATTTCATTTTGTTTTAAACTCAGTCGAGGCCACTGTCAGATTATTCCTTATTCCTAAGTTTGACTTTGATTTGCAAACCTGAAACCCAGCAGCAGGTAAAGACATCCTGGTCTGTGTTCACTGAAAGCTCTGGTGACTTTGAATCCTGCAAAAGCCTTGTGGAGAGGAACCTGTGTTCTTTTGGGTTAGCTACTTTTGAGTAGTTTCTCACCTGCAGGCCACATCTGTCTAACTCATCAGCAGAAATGGGCATATCTGTGCCCAGGAACAAACTGCTTTGAGATGTTTATGGAAAATCTAGGAAATCCCTGTCACTCCCTATTACTGTTTGGCAATCACTTTCCCTGGGAACCTGCTTTTGTGGGAGCAGACAAGCTGTCAGCCCTGCAAGAGGTCTTTTTGTTTATGTATCTCTTCTGTTCCTCTGTTTACTTAAAGGGACAGAATTGTCAGCTCTTGTAAGGCTGGTCTGTATAACTGATGGCCTATCCACCTCAAACTTGCATCTTTTTAACATTTTTTTTTTTTTTAAGAAGAATCTTATCCAAACATGAGTGAAATGGGCAGATTTATGAAAGAAAAGAAGAGCAAAGTGGAAAAGGAAGTTTGTGTTTTTTGTAGAGACTTACTGCTGTGCAAATGCACTGAAAGAATCTCTTGGCTGTTTGGGCATTTGTATAACAGCTAGAGACGCAGAGCAATTAGATTTTCTAAGTATAAGCAAGAGAATCTGTTTTGTTTATACAGAAAAGTCCCCCAGAAGAGAGGCAGAAGCAGAGACATAAGTAATAAGTGCATGTGTTTGGAAAGAGTATAATGTACTTATAAATATTATAGTGGCGTCACTACAGTTAAGGGTCTGGCAAGATTTCTGTTGTAAACCCTTCTTGTCAGAGTTTCAGGACAGAGCTGTAAAAATTCCAGGCTGTAGCTTGGCATGTGAGGGCTCAAGGCAGGAGCACAGGTTTCTCTCCTGCCCCCTCAATTAATTGTTATGAACCTGTTTGTCAACAGGAAAATATTAGGCAGAGCATTCACCTTGCTCTCTGAGAAGCAGAGAGAAAGGTTTTTATTCCTGTATGGCCAGAAGAGCTGGGATACTGAACATGCATCAGATTGTACTGCAGGAAGAAATGCCAGTGTGTTGAGCAATGGTAGATAGAAACAAGCTGTGCAAATGAGTGACACCTTTCATTTTTGGATCCAGTCTACATGTCTCTAGATGTTTGATTACCTAAAGAGAAGATCATGCAAATTTTTAGGAGGTTGACTTCATTAAATAATGCTGCAAAGAGAATAAAAAACAATTAATGGTTTTGCAACTAAACATTTCCTGAGCCTCTTCATCATTTACTGACTGCATTTTGTTGATAGTTGAACTTAATGACAAAAGGAAGCACAAAGATCTGTTGTTAAGCTGCAGTCTGTAAGGCTGTGCTCTTTTTGTGTATTAAATGGCAAATCTGGCACTGGTAACAAAGGCAAACTTAACTAAGAATAAAAAGGAATTCGTCTGCAATAAATTTAGGCTATGCAAATAACCAGTGAGAAAAATAATATTTTACATTTGGGCAGTGTATTTGCTCTTTAAATTCAACAAAAGTCTCATCAGAAAAAATCCACCCTGTCCTGTTCAGCCAAACACCTTAGAATTCCTGCACACGGTATCTGAGCTTGGTCTTCAATGCACAGGAACTGTGCAAATCTGCATCCAAAGGATCAAATTGAACACTGAAAGGGATGGTGGATACATGTGCACTAAACATATTGATAGCTGTAATTACACAGGGATTTAGGGACCTAGTTTTGGGGCTAACATTTCATGCAAATGTCGCTTAATCTGGTCTGTGTGGCTTATGTATGTATTATGAACCATTAAATTATCAGTGAAATTGTTACCTTTTGGTAGGAGACTAAAGAGGAATGAATTCTACTCAGGTATCAGGTTGTCAAGAGCAATGTCACAAGAGACATTGTGAACTGCTAAGGCTAAAGAAAAGATCATCAGGACAATAAATCAGTAAGCTATGGAAAATGTTTCAGTTGTGCCAAAAAAGATTGCAGACTACAAAACATGTGTTTTTACCATGATGGTTGCAAAGAGCATTTAAGCTGAAAAATGGAATGCCTTTCACTAATCTTATTATAAAAGGTTAGTCAGGCAAAAATCTGATTTGCTAAAGGCAGTGTCCCTTTTGCTTCCTTGCTCACTACATAAAGTCATCACCTTTGGGCCAGCATTTGTGCTGGGCAGCCCCACCCACCTGAGTGATATAGGGTACAAGGCAGTGCTGGAATGGTCCCCTAGGATTCAATCTGGCTTCAAAGAAATGATACCTGGAGAAGTTCTGGTGTCTGCCTCATTTCGAAGTTAAGAAGTCAAGCTAAGTTCTGTTGGCCTAAATATCCCATTGAAGTGATACTGGGAGTCTGACTTAAATACTGAAAATGAGGGGCCAAGACTGACTGTCCAATCTAAACCAAATCTGTGTTGCAAAACACTGGGACATGTGGAAATAAAGTGCAAAGTAGGGCATAATAAAGCTGTTGATTTCAATACAGATCCTTATGGATTAGTTGCTTTGTTTCTGCCTGTTCAAGTAAAGTGGCTTGAGGGAAAAGTCTGATCTTTCCTGCTTCACAGTAATTTCACTCAGTGTTTACTCTTTCTTCACAGTATAAGTGGAAAGGGGAAGCCTTAAATACTAAGGTAAAATAATGTTCCATATACTGTCATTTTAGAGTAAAGTTTTAATCACTCTCTGTAATTACCTACATAGATAAATGCTCTTTAATTCTGGAAGATAAAGGAAAAAATAGAGATCTAGTGATTGGAAGGTGAAACTATGTTAATACGGACAGGAAATAAGGAACACATTTTTAGAGGTGAGGGTAATTATCCGTTGGAACAATCTGCCATGGGGAGTTAATGGATTCTCCATCCCTTGAAATATTTAAATCAAAACTGGACATCTTTCTACGAGTATGATCGAATTCAGCTTGAAGTTATGGGTTTGCAAGAATTTCTGAGTGAAATTCAAAGACTGGTATGTTGCAGGAGGTCAGCCTAATGACTCGTAACTGTCTGTCTTCTGGCCTTAATAATTCATTCTTTGCTAGAGGGAGAAGAGATATTCATGTTCTTAATTTTCTAGAAATAGCCACAAGTAGCTACAGTCCCACTATCTGAATTTCAGAAACAGAAGATGAACTTTTGAGAAAATAACTGACTTTTAAATGTTTTTATGTCGCCCTTTACATAATGTCTTCATCTACATCACTGGATGTGGATAAATCACCCAAATATCAGTGGCCTTCGGTGGGTCTTCCAGGAGATAACAGAGAAAGATTAATAGATGGAATGATATTTTAATTTTTTTAAAAAAATTATAAATCAAAGAATCTCCTTGGAGTTGCCTGTCCTGGCTCTATGCTTTACTGACAATTATAATTCCAGTGGTAACTACTCATTCCTTTCACCTAGTTTGCTTTGGAGGGGACGTTAATATTTAAGTTACAAATAGCTATAGCCATATAGCTAAAACTGAAATTACACTCTCAAAAATGTATATGAAGGTGTGGAAATTCACTTTTCCATCTGTGACTAATCTGCAGCCAGAACTTGTCTAACAATATCCTCATGGGTCTGAAAGGGGCATTTTTTCTGTGTGTGTGTACACGTTTTTGTGTGTGCATGGATGCATACATTCGACTCGTGTAATTTCAGTAAAATTGAGAGAGAGAGAAACCATGAAAAATCCAATCCAGTATTACCAAATTCCTGGACAGGTAATCCATGCATCAATCTCTCCTCACTTCACATTCTCAGGACAGGTCAGTGTGCCTGAGGCCTTAGAGGAATTTTTCTCATATGCCTCCAGTGTTTTTATAAGACTGCCTTGGCAGGAAATACATATGTTCTTAATAATCATTGAAAAGAATAAATTCACCTTTCAAAATCAAAGTGAAAATGGCATAGCAGGTGTAATTCAGGCAAATGATTATGCTACTTATCTGTCTTTACAGAAAATCTCAAGGGAATTTACTATCTCCACAAGGATATAATATTTTAGTAGATCTTGAGTATATGGTTTGCCAAGAATTCAAGGCTGAGTATAAAACATACCATTCAAAGAGTGAATATGAGCATTCATCTGGGTGAAGAACAACTTTTTAAAGAAATAAAAACTCTAAACATAGTTTGAAATAAACCAGGTATAAACTGCCCATACAAAATCCAGCAAGGAAACTGAAAGGAACATTCAGCACGGGATTTCTGCACTGCAAATACAGGAAGAAAATGGATTTTATAATCAGATGGTTAGCCTAAGGTCTACCTGATGACTGCATTTTCACATGGTTAAATAAAGAATAGAAGGAGTACACACTTTGTATATGAGTCTGTCTCTTTAGGTAGTGCATAAGTAGCTCCTAGTGCAGTTTGTGGAGTAAGGAACAGTTAACATCATGCATGTTTCTATGACGTTATGAGAAATCTGGCTTCTAGCATGCTCCAAGTTAATTTTGAGGTCAGCCTCTCACCTTGCATCACCTTGTCTATTTCAGCTGGTGATGTGGATTAGAACAGATTTGAAGGGAGCAACAGACAAGTTTAGGCTCAAAGCAGCACATTTGAACAGCTCTTCACTCCAAGAGGATGGAAGGAGAACATAAGGTTTTTCACAGATTTCACAACTCCGATTCATGGAATATTTGTTGGAATTATTTACTTTATTTGCCTATCACCATAGCAGCTGATTCTTTCATGTATAAAGAAAAAATAATGAACACATTAGGGCCACATTTCATGAGCTCTTGAATGTTACTTTCTGGTGTGTAATTGTTTCTCCTTCATTGACTACTAATCAAGCTGCAGTATGCCTAGCCTTGCAAATCCAGTGAACTTGGAAAATTCCTTTAATTTTTAAAGTTTGTTTGTTTGCCAGGTGGTTTTTTCCTCCAAGCTTGTCCAACTTTGAAAATTGCAATTTAAGTAAAACCAAAAACATAAGTGTCATGGATCTCTGAGGAATTACCTTACCACATTAATATTCAATAATGCCAGCTGCCCTAGTTCAGCACATGAGAGCTCTGATTCAACAGAGTCCTGAAATGGGGTCTGAAAGTTTGGTGGAGAAAGGAATCTCTTTCTTTTGAAGCTGGTTGTCACTTTCAAATAGAGATTTGTTTTTTCCCAAGACACAGAATGCTTACAACAGTTTCTGTTAAGTATATGAATTTGATAGTACAAATTAAAAAGTGGAATAAAACCTCCACAATTGTCAATCTCTTGAATAAAAACACTTTGAAAAAGTTCTATTTTTTTCCTCTTTTCTAGCTTCTACTGATCAAACTCTGCCTTTGTGTATGTATATAATATAAAGTACAGAGGCATAAAATGAATCTGAAGGGGAGAGATGAGATTATAAAGGGGACCCCCGCCATAGAATCACAGAATGGTTTGGCTTGGAAGGGACCTTAAAGATCATCCAGTTTCAACCCCCTTACCGTGGATAGGGACATCTTCCACTTGATCAGATTGCTCAGAGCCCAATCCAGCCTGGGCTGGAACACTTCCAGGGATGAGGCATTCACAGCCCCTCTGGGTAATGTGTTCCAGTGTCTCACCACCCTCATAGTCAAGAATTCCTTTTTTTTAGTTAATCTAAACCTACCTTATTTCAGTTTGAAGTCAGTTCCCCTTGTTCTATCACTACATTGTCTTGTAAAAATCCTTCTCCATCTTTCTTGTAGGCCCACTTTAGGTACTGGAAGGCTGCTGTAAAGTCTGCCAGAGCTTTCTCTTCTCCAGCCTGAACAACCTCTCTCTCTCACCCTGTCTTTGTGGAAGAATTACTCCAGCTTTGTGATCAACTTAATGCCCTTCTTCTGGACTCACTCCAGCAGATCCATGATCTTTTTATTTTGTGGGCTCCAGAGCTAGATGCAGTATTCCATTAGAGTGGAGTAGAGGGATAGAATCTCCTTCCTCAACCTGCTGAACATGCTTTTTTTGATACAGCCCAGGAGATGGTTGGCTTTCTGGGCTGCAAGTGCACATTTGATGGTCATGTTGAGCCTCTCATGACCAACCCCCCAAGTCCTTCTCCTCAGGGCTTCTCTCAATCCCTTCTCTCCCCACTCTGTATTTGTGCTTGGGGTTGCTCTGATCCGTGTGCAAGACTTGCTATTATATAAAAGCTTTTTTTAGGTCAGGCAGTATTTTGCAACACATGCATTTGCCAAACCACACTCTGGTGATAGACCCTTGGCGAGTGATATTTTCTTAGCCAAGAGTTAAAGCATGCTGAAGGTGAAAACAAATTTTTCTGGAGCCAGCACAAGGACTGTAACAAGCCAAGCAAACTAGTCATGCAGGCAATTTCCTATTCATTCACTGGTGAGGAAAATGGACTTCAGCTCAGAAGCCCTATGTGACTTAGAGTCCAAAACTGTAGGGTAATCCTGTCAACACAATGAAGTGCAAAAGGGACGGTCAGCTGTAGGGGGTGGTGCTGGAGGGCTGCTGAGTTTTCCTCTCCTAAAGCCTTCACTTGCTTTTCACATTGATTGCTTGTGATTTTGTTAGACTCCCTTAACCAGAGGGAGGGGGTCATGTGCAATTCCTCGCAGAAGAAGCAGCAGAACTCAGGGTGAGATCTGGCTTTAGGTGGAGAGTTTTTCCTGTTTTCAGGAAATGAAGATTTAGCACCCTGGAGCCGCAGGCAGAAGGAAGGATCTGTTTTGCCAAGAGCAGTGTGAGCTGGGACACTTGTCTATCTGGCTGTGGGGGCCGGGGAGCAGGCGGCCTGGGGGGATGGAGCCGCGCCGGCAGCCGAACCCTTTGCCCCGTGGCTTCTTGCGCTCAGTACCTTGGTGCTCCCATGACACAAAAGTGTTTCCAGATGAGTGGATCGTGTCCAAGTGTTTGCCTTTTGGCTATTAGCACAGCAAGAGCAAACAATTTTTCTCATGGCTAACTAACTTCCTTCAATTCCTTCCCCCGCTGAAATTTGCTTCTTGTTTGTCGTGCCATGACAACATCGCTGTGCTCTCCAGAGTGAATGTGTTAATGCAGGAAGGGACAAATCTGAGAGGCTCGGCTGGCAATTTTTAAACTCCAGATGGCCATTCTCCAACTACCTGTCGGCTTGAATAGGAAATAAGTCTCCTGACAGGCTCACTTCCTTCCGTTTGCATTGTTTTCAGCAAAAATAGATTTTTAATAACTCCCATAATAACGTTCCTGCAAGGTGCGGCCTACAAACCTTAGTCTGAAACAGGACAAACAGAGTGAAATGTCTGCTGACTTTTCACCTATCAGTGGCCTGTAGCCAGTGGGCTGTGGCTGATTATTAGCAAAAAATAGGAAATCACCTTAGATTAAATATAACTAAGAAGTACCCAATCTGTGTCCAAAATCTGGCAGCAGAACCTCAGCTGATGCAAGCTAGCTGGAGATCTGCTCAGAGTATTGTAGGGATGCTGGTGAAATTAATAAAATAAATTTTGTCACTGACTTCCCCTAATTCATCATATCCTCTTTATATGGTGTTTCTTCTCAGACATTTCATACCTATTTGCTGTGCATTAATGTATCACAGCTGAGAATGTGTGGAGCAGTAGTTGGCTTTGTTTAGTTTGCTTTTAACTGGCTGCATCATTTTTTCAGTGGCTGCTCTATTGTTCAGTCCTTATTTTTCTCCTAGTATGCTTATACTGGCTTACCTCATGCCAAAATTTAGCAGCATTTCTGAAGATTCCCATATATGTGGCAGTGGTACTGGAATTGAAAAACTGTCCTTCATAGGGCTCTTCAAAGCTCTTCCAATTTTTTGTACTGTCTCCCATACTTCCATCATTTGGCCCAAGCCAGTATGTGAAGCCACCCATCCTAGAGGACTGAGATTTATCTGTTCCATCCTATCCTATCCTATCCTATCCTTCAGTCATTATTTTGCACTGTGACCCGTAAAGCATGTTTTAAGTGACAATGTGACTATTTTACTAAACTTTTTGGTTGCAATAGAAGAGATTTTTAAGCAATTATTTCATATAGAGAGAAATCGAGACTAATCTGATTCAATACAGAAAAGAGAAAAATTCTGTTTTCAGACCATCAGCCTCAGTATTCCTATACTTTGAATTTTGGTAGGCTTGAATTGCTGATTTAAACAGAAGCATCGGGAAGAATGTGATATTCCCACATTCTCCACAAGATTTGTCTACTTATGTGGATCAAATCCAGAACCTTTGTCCCTTATATAAATGTACCTGTGCATATATATATATCTGTAAAAGTTTCCAAAAGTTTCAAAAGTTCCCTGCCCCAGAGTATACTTTTCCATAAGACCAGGTCAGATCCAGTAGCGGAACATGGTAGAAATTCTTCCTTCATGTCACAGTAGCCTTCCTATGAGTTAATTACACTTTTCCTCAGCTAGTTGTTTCTGAAGTCTATGAGGCATTCCGTATGTTCTCACTAGGTCACACTGTAGCTGGCCATTTTATTTTGGTCTATATATAGCAAGGAAATAGTCCAGATATGCCAAGACTTGTTTTGAAGACTTTAGTCTGGCTAAAATGAAAGATATGAGATTTAGAAGTGAATTTATGAAGATAGGAACAACAGCAAGGAGCAGCTGGGAAGAGATTCAGGGACAGAAGTACTATCTCTTAACAGCCTCGGCTTGTACACAGTGCTGATTACTTCAGAAAAAAATCCATGTGCAACTTATCCCTTGAACTAAGAAGACAGAAAGAAAAGGGCAATGGTAGTCTGGAAGCATTGGTTCAAGCACTGCCTGTGGAGCACATTGGTGATTATTTCTAGGAGACCATTCATTTCACTTACAAAATCATCAGCACATGTTCTGCAAGCACCCCCATACAACCCACCCTGGGATTATCTATGGTGCATTGTATTATTGTATACGTGCAGCTGCTGTGTAGAGGAAAACTAGTGGCATAGCTGGACAGAGGGCAGAGGGGAAAATCCCAGGATGGATACTGGCAGAGAAGTAGGCAGCTGGGGAAAGATAAGAGAAAAAGCAGCTGTGCATAGCAGGACTATAGAAGTGGTGTAGGAAACCATACTAAGGCTAAGGCTATGTCATTAGAAGAAAGACTGAGGACACAAGAAGGTAAAGAGTACCTTCTTATTCTTACCTTTACAAAGGTAAATTCTTAATAAAACTAGTGAGACATGAGCAAGAGGAGGAGCAAAAAAGGAAAGCCCCAGGAGCACAGGAAAGGAAGTCCCATCTGGAGGCAGACAAACATAGTTAGACAAGGCAGGAAAAGAGCAATGAAATTGTTTAGGGGCAGGTATGGCATTACTTGACGGGAAAAAACCAGGATGTGTGAGGTCAGGTCGTTACTCCCCATTCTATATCCTCTCCTACACAGTGCCTGCACACCTCTACATGTTTTTGCCCCTGTATTAGGTAATAGAATTGGACACAAGGCTTGATATAGCCCAGTTGTGCTGTCATAGGAAGACAGGAAGCCTATGAAGAACCATCTGTCTCTTCCAGATTCCTCTTTTGCAGGCCCACTTCCCTTACACCCTTCTCTCTAACTGAAAAGTCCCTCTGAAATTTTCAGATTTATCTCTGGAGAAATAAAAGTCCAAAATCAAATCCATCAATAAATATGATAGCAGTAAGACGAATATGCTAGGAAGAGGTTAATTAGAGAAACTTTAACTGATATTTCATGCCATAAATTGTATCTTCAAAATGCTTTTTGTTCAGTGAGGAGGACTCAACTACATGTAGTGCAAACTGCTTATGAAATTTGGTGGTGACTACTGCAATTTCCATTTGCAGTTTTGCTGAGTCTAAAGCAGGTTTTATATGGTGCAGGATCAGTTTGAAGAAATGCATTGCATTTATACTGGGTTTTATTCTTTAAAGACACCCTAGCTGCGTACAAAGAGAGCCTTCACTGCTAAGATAGCACACGGTTGCTACCATATACACCACAGCTCCAGGGCTGGACTTTCCTGTCAGTATGAGCTCTGGAGCTCAGTGCTCTTTTCTCATATAGATATATTATATAATTTATATAGATATAAATTATGAATCTGGCTTTACACTGATCTAACTCCACAAATTTTCATTGAGTGGCTTCTGATGTCTTTCCAAGACACAGTTATCCCTAAACGTTGTTGTCTTTCTTCAGAGTAGAGAATGTAAATGTTCAATAGATGGCTCTGGAGCATTTGTAAAAGCATGAGTTCTTACTTTGTGATCCTTTAAAAATGTATAAGTGGTTGGGCACTGCAAAATATTATAATAATATTTTAAATTTTCTTTGAATGGAAGAACTGATAGTAATGGTTTTTGTGAATTTGTCATGTAATACAAACAATGTTAGTTCATCTACTAAAAAGCCAAATCACTTCTGAGAATATCTTTATTGGGTTTTAATTTTGAACATTTTATTTCACTAGCATCAGGCCTTCTTCTACCCTCCCCACTTGCACAAGCTTTTGGCGTTTTTTTCTGATGACGGGAAAGACAGTGTTTCCAATAATTCAAAACTGGTAAATGTCAGTCCAGAATCTGATAATTTCTATACATTTAAGTCCCCACAAAAACCGAGAAGGTTGCATAGCTTATAAATTCTCATATGGATAATAGACTAATTTACATTTTTGTAGTACTCTCAATGTCTCAGTGGCACTTTGGTCTGGATTTCATTGAATATAAAAACCAAGAGAAAAGATTTGTACCAAAGTTATTATATAACATTCACAACATTAGACATAGTAAAGAAATACAACCAGACAGCCAAACCTCTCAATTAAAAGCAACTTAATGTGGCTGCCAAAACACTCCACCCTTTCAAGCTCAAATAAGTAAACCTTTTGGACTATAGGCACAATGGGAAAAGACTAATTGAGGAAATGAGGTAAGTTTTATTAAAGTTATACTAATGACATAAAGACTTGCTCCATGCCATCCCCTCCATATGAACACTGGGCTTTCCTGTGACTTCATTCAGTTGACTTTTAGCCATATCCTATCTCTGTCCAGTCATTCAAGAGGTAAATTGCTTGCACAAAGTATACGTGTGGCTCTGGTGCATGCACTAAGTGTCCATATGTGTTCATAGGTATACATCCATGTAGGTACAGGCTGAAGCAATATGATCTTTTGGGCTGGAAGGGCAAGGGAAGGCAATGCAGCTGTGACACAAGATTAGCTGAAGTGGTCTGTGCTAAGGGGGAAGCCAGATCTGTTGATAAATGCTCACATGCTCAAAATTCATGCACATACTTCTTTTGTATTACATTTTTCCCTTGGTAAGAACTCCGTGTTAAGGAGACTAAATAACTGGACAAATGTAAAAGAAACAGAAGAGATTTTTGTGCTCTGAGTAAGATTAAAGCACTGTAGAAAAATGAAAAACTGCTGTAGACTACCACATTATGACTTGTGTTCATAGCTCCTATGGACAGAGAGAAAAGAACATGCCCTTGAGTTTTTGCTCCCTGTGTGGTGATTCCCCCTGATTTTCACCTACTAATTCCTAAAGTCTACAACATAAGTAAAATTGCAGTGTCTCTATCTTTGGAGTTTAGTGAAGGTAGTTCAGACACTTGCATTGTGAGTATTGCTTTTGGTGTTGTCTTTGTCTTTTGTTACAAAGTCTTATTTGTATTTAATTTCCTAGATAACAAAAAGTAGCACATAACTGAGGTTGTTTGATGCTAATCAAGAATTCGAAAAAGGTGAGTGATGAGGAATGTGTGAGTAATGTACAGATGAAAGCATAGTTCTATTCTTTCCCTCTCTTATCAGTTTTTAATCCCTCTGACGTACTTAACTGGCTCCAGTTGAAGTCACTGGTAGTTTTATGTAGCCTATGACTTTTTTGAGGAGCAGCTTCAAATTCCCTTGAGTTAAAGGGAGAGGAATGACCAGAACTGCACTGCAATAAAAGTGCTTTCATTTGAATATTAACCATAAAGACTGTATAATACCTCATGTTCTCAAGACTGGTATTTTATACAGGTGTAAGATCTCAGAGCCTTAAGAAGGGGAACAGATTTTCTTAAGAGGATAGCAGCAGATAAACCCAAGGCAGGATACGACTAATTATGATTTTACAAAGCATAAACAGCTGAAGTACTTAGACTTTGTGGAAGTTAGCAAATGAGTTGGAGAGAGAACTAGCAAAAAATAAGATAGCATCTGTCACTTGATGCAGTACAATATCATCACTTCATACCTCCCTCCCAAGAATGAGTGGGAAAAAATGATCTCATAAGGTCTATATCATCCTTCTCAGGGATTTTCAGGCATCTTGGGTAGAGTGCCAAGTACACTGGAAGTGGGGGAGTGTTAGTTGTTTCCAAAGCACCAAAAGGAAATGAAGAAAAGGGATGAAATGGCCCAAACAAGCAGACAAAACTGCAATTTTGTGGCAGGTTGCTCTAGGTCTCATTGACCTTGGCAGTAATGCAGGGGTCATTTTTTATATGATTGAACTGTCCTTGAATAATTTCTCCAGCATCTACAAGCAAGCTTTTCTTCCACATCAAACGTGCTTGTCATGTTCTCCTTTCCAAAACCGACAAATAAACAGGATTTTTTTTCTTTTTCATTATGCTGGGAACATCCAGCTTTTATCTATCATTCTTTTACTTAGACCTCCTTAAAAAAAATTATCTTGGGACTAGCACATTAAGTATGTTTCTATTTTCTCTCTTATGGAAAAAAGACAGTTGTGGAGCAACAGATTGTATTCGAACACTTTGTAAAAGAAGTTTAGTTTAATAAATGAGAGAGTATGACATTGGAAACTAGAGTGAAGTAGGAATGCTGCACTTTTTTTGTAGAAATACTGGACTGGGCTTTTCAAGAACATATAAAGAACATTTAAGAAGGTAGTCACCCCTTCCCACCCCAGCTTTCAGCTTTGTCAGAGTAGAGACCTACCTTTTAGGTATTCTGACTTGCCTCCTTGTAAGCCTTTTGCTCCTTTGAGTACACAGGAAAATAATTTTCTAAATTAAACACCTACATTAGTAGCTGAAAATAGCAATACCTATTGATTTTCAAAGGGGAAAGTGGCAGCCTAATTTGCTTTATTCCTTTGGAAATTTCCCTTTGAACAGACCTGGACATTCAGTAATGTGCAGAATGGGACAGTCATTTGATCCCTCCAGCTCCACCTGACATGTGTTGCCTTATTTAGGGATTTTATAGATAGTGGCTACTGGCTGTTACATTCTAAGCTGTATGCAGGGCTAAAAGATCACCTCTCTGTTAATTTTCATCTCCAGATATAAAAAAGGACTGAACAACCACACAAGGATTGATGTGTGGGCTGAGAGGCAACACCACACCATATAAAAGGTTGTTGAGGTTCCCATACTTCATGGCATGGGATATGCTGAAGTACTCAATAAATTTGTTGTCTCATCTTTCAAAGGAAGTGCCCTCACCCAGACCTCTGTGCATACTGGTATAAATTGGAGTGGGAGGAGCAGTCTACAGCAGGGGAGCAAAATCTTAGAGAGAAGCTGGATGGATGCACTGAAAGGTGTTGAGTGTGCAGACAGGATAGCAAGAATGCTGGCTGTCCTCAGTAAAGGTGACTGAGGAAGGTTCCCAATGCTGAGCAGAAATTAACAGCAAATTCAGCTTTACAAGAGCAAGGGGATGATCTGGGGAACTATTGGTTAGTTCTGCTTCAGTGTCTGGATAAACCATGGAGTACAACCTCCCAGGCACAAATTTCCAGACACATGAAAAACAAGAACATAAAGAGAAGCAGCAGACATGGAAATAGTAAGGATATTATGCTTCATCAGCTTGATTGTATTCTATCATGTAATGACTATGGATGAGAGAAAAGGGAACAGAATGTGTGTGAAAAGGCTTTTGAGACCACCTCCACAGCATCTTAAATAGTAGTTTTGGTCAATATGGAACAGATGGATTTTCAGAAGAGCCCAAAATTAGCAGGATTGGCAGGCTCTAAGAATGCTAATTGATGTCCTGAGGACAGGTTGGTGGCCAACAACTCTCAAAGGGTTGATACTAGGACTACTCGTTTAATATCTCCATCAGTGACCTGGATGATTTGACTGAATGCACCTCTGGAGATCCGTGGAAGGTGGTGCATCAGGAGAAGTCATTGACACACCATGTAGCAGAGCTGCAAGGGCCAAGAGAAACTTTAGATCTAGGCAACATGAGCTGCAAAGTTGTGTATCTGGAGTGTGGTAACCCTCTGCATCAGTGCAGGTGGGAACTGAGTGGCTGGGAAACAGCCAAACTGCCTTCTAGCCAGCAGAGTGCTTGCAATAGGAGAAACCACATGCCACTAGGATGAGCTTGGACAACAGGTTGGTGAAACTATCTCTGCTTGGCATTGTGAGGCTTCACCTGAAATACTGTGCCAGATTTGATTTCTTCAGTTAGAGAGAGATATTGAGACACTGAGTAAGGTCCAGTGGCAGGCCATAAACATACATAGGGGTGTGGAGCACATGGCCTGATAAGGAAAATGTGGGCTCGTTTCATTTGACAGAGAAGAGAAAGAGCTTATCAAAACTAGCTTACAATTACTAAAAAGAAAATGATAGAGATACCGAAAGACCCAAACTCTTTTCAGACAGCTAGTTACTAGATAACTAGACTAGCTATATGAGCAATAGTCTTTCTAAGGGCAATAATTGCAAGTTGTAACTAGGGAGGTTCAGACCAAAAACTGGAAAGTTTATTCATCAGCAGGTAGTGTGGCTCTGGAGCATCATTTCTTTGGTAAAATGGGTGGTAAAACCTAATACTCACCTAGCAAAATGCCACCTAACCTGGCACATGTTGGCCACAGTCTCTGGCTGGTGTAGACAACCTCCAGAGGCTTTCCCTACAACCAACATTTCTAAGAAGCTATGACAACACTTCCCTCTAGCATACAAGGGAAGAGATGGTGGCTGGCATTTAATGGTTCCCTTTTGCTATCTTATACAGTCACTGTTGCTCAAGAATATTTTAAACCTTCTCTGATTAAGGGCAAGGCAGATTTTGTCACAGACTTGCAGGTTGAATAGTGGCAGACAAAACATCGCAGACACTTCTAATGCAGAATTGAAAAAAAAGCTGGATGATGTTGAAGAATGACATTTCTCTTCCTGCTAGGCACAGAATTGTTTTGGGGGGCTTCTTATCATTTCAAGAAAACAGGTCTATGAAGTGGATTTGGTATAGTGGGTAGAGGTTTCACAGAGATAACCTTGCCTACTGTGCTTGCCTACTGACCTTATACACTGTAAAATATTATTTGCATTTTCACCTGTTCATGGAAACAGATCACATCTTTTTGTGTTTGCTTATGCTGTAAACTGATCTTGCATTGCCCTAATAATACCTGGGTCATGCTCAAAATACTTCAAGATTTATTTTCTTCTTCCTCTCTTGCAAATCTTATTGAAGAATTACATCTTCTCTCACCCCTCCAAAACCTCCCAGTTCTGGACCCAATGTTTGAGTGTGTCCTCTATGTTTTTTCAAATCACTGTTTGCAAAGCAGAAGGATAGTTCAGATGTTTTCCTGGTACCTCCAGAAATACATAGGTATTCTGCCCTAAAAGAGGTCAGTCTATATTTGTTTTTACAAGAAGATATCTTGTGATCTTCTTTATCATATCAGACAGATTTTGACTAAAGACATTGAACTGTGTAATGATCTGTCACTATAATGTCTTTAAGAACAAATGATATAGAAACAGCTAAGGGTTTCTGTCATCCTAGGGGCCTAAATCACAGGAAGTCCTGTCCTGTCCTGTCCTGTCCTGTCCTGTCCTGTCCTGTCCTCTCCTCTCCTCACCTCACCTCTCCTCTCCTTCTTGAAATGTATCCTGAAATTCTTAGCAGGAGAATATTGCTTTGTACTCCTCAATATTTAGCTGATTTGATTTTTTAATTATTTTTAAATACCAAAAGGGATTAAAGCATAAACTGGATTAACTACTCCAGAAATGCCATTTTCTTAAGTGAAATTGTCTTTATGGGAATGGGATGACTCAGTGAATTGATGATGAGATACCATTCTAGGTCACTTGTTCCAAGTGATGTTAGTCCAGTAGTGACTGAAAATACATTGCTTGCCATCTGGGAGCTTTCTAGCAATGAAGCCAATAATGAAGTAGTTGCAGTCGGTTCCTGGGGGATCTTCACATCCTAATATATGCACCAAAATAGACAGTAGCTGAGTTTTCCTTTCACAGGCCTTTCTGGAATCAGAAAAAATAAAATTCTAGGAAGGCGTAGAGCTCTATCTGGCAAAAGAGACAATAAAATAAACCTCTACAAATAATATTTGAGATCATTTAGCATGGCAATGTCTGGAAATTTGTTCTGTGGAGTCCAGACTTCTTGGTCTAATATTTCCTTCAAATGCTAAAATGCTTCTCAAAAAGTCTAAAAAGAGAGAATGAAATTACTTCTGAATTGAAAAGAACAAACTTTTAAAATCACCTGATTATCAAGAAAAACATTTGAAAAGCAGGGCTTTTAGGCTGAGTAATTTCCAGAGTAAGGTTGTGGACATGCCCTTACATGAATCCTGTAAAACACAGATGAACTCCTCCCATCACTGTTATCTAATTACAAGGATGAGTAAATAGGTATGGGCAACATTTTCAAACCTGGGTTCTGCGTTTGACACAATATTCAAAGGAAAATATGAAAAAGGCGGGGTGCTTTTCACATAAACTGTCATTAAGACTAGTGAAAGCTCAAGGTCTCAGACATGATTCTCAGAGAACAATTGAGATGAAGAAGAAAAGTTAAATTTTCTATTAGTGTAGGCTAAAATCCTCCCAATTCTTTACTGCATTTCACTGCATGTAGAAACAACCCTACCCTCTCTCCCTCCGATTATTGTCAAAGCAAGAGAAAATAGAGCTATTACACAGTTAACTGAGAACACTTGACCTATTTGTTGGAATTCCTGATTGGAGACATGGATTAAAGCACTACTGGTAGCAAAGAAAAAGTCAGCAGTTGAACAAGTGACATTAGGAGCATTGTCACCAAGAAGACCCAGGAAAAGGAGAGGGCTGATTGGTCCTTTGCAACTTCCCAAGGTGTGAACCAGAACCCAGAGTTACCCTTAACACAAGTGGGTGGAAAGATTAGGAAGGGAGAATGTTGATCTAAACTTGAGCAGTTATCCTTTTCTCCAAGAAGGGGGACTGAGTATATTGTTTTCTAAAGCAGGTGATAGAAATAAAGGCAAAAAGTCACAGGCCTTGCAAGGGTTCAAATTTTCTCCCTTTCTGCTCCATTCAGCCTCAGGGGAAGGACTCTGGTGGAGTTTTGCCCATGGGCTCATGCAGACTTCCACTGGGGAAGGCCATGTGGTGGCTCCCCAGCATAATGGGGAAAGGGAAGAGGTGTTCAAGCAAATGGCTCAACTCTCCTGGCGCTGCTTCGCTCCAGCTTGAGTCTGCTGCCATTATATCCAGTTGGAGGAGCAGCTACAAGACTGTCCAATTTAATTCAGGGTATTAGAGCCGAGTGAGGAATTTTGATGCCTCCCTTGCCCAGAAGCTGTTTTCACATTTGGGCCCTCTTTCCCTGTCATCCAGCTTTGAAGAGCACAGCTTTGTTGGGATCAAAAGTGATTGGCAATGGTGACTCTCACTCAAATGCTGCCATTCACACACTAAGCTCCTCTGCCTCAAAGGCCTGGCCAGGCAATGCTAACAATAAACAAACCATAATAACTCACAACTGCGGCTGAACCCAGCCCTTAATGACATTGTTCAATACTGCTTCAACACTGTGAAGGGCTCCACCACTTTGTTCCCATGCTCCTAGGAGCATTTCCAGATTGGCTTTAGCAGGGGTGATTCCAACAGCTTATTCTAATTGTTTTGCTCATACAGCACAGGGGAGCCAACCTGCCGTGAAATCTGATGCTTTTCTGCAAGAACAGGTTATTGCAGGCTAACAAGTGGCTTTTCTTCAGTTCGGTACCACAGGGGGGCACTCACATTAACATGTGCACCTCCCCGAGCTGCTCACACACACAGAGCACCTGGCAGGTGTGCACAGCTGGGCGGCAGCGCCCAGGCTCGGCTTCCAGGGAGGCACGGGCTTGGAAATGTGGCCAGAGACACCTTTCCTCGCCTCTGCCTCCAGGCAGCAAACTGTTGGCTTGTTTTTCGCTTTGCCTTTTGGGTGAAAACAAAGCAAAAGTTGAAGAAAGGTGAAAATTATTGGGGGGGACGGATGGACGATGACAACAACAACAAAAAGCAGTGTCTGCTAACACTGTTCTTTGTGCATTTGCTAAAGAATTTTAACCCAAAGAAAAACGTATCGAGAAAGTCTGAGATGAGAGTGATGAATCAATAAGAAAACAGTGTGCAGAACCTCCTGTCTAATCACACGGTGCAGCACAGGAAAATGTACTGTGGACAGATATTGCAAGGCCTGACTAACTACTGCTTGAAAGGGTTTATTTGTCAGTGCCTCTCAAAGTTTTTAAAAACTACTAATTCCAGAACCTGCTTTCTGGCAAATCTTTGGCTATTTCAAATCAAAGTCTGAACTTACGAGTAAGTTTTTTCTCCTGATTGCTGCAGATGGTTTGATCAAATGGAAGCACACATCACAGTGCATGAGGTAGAGCCAGAAGAGTCATAATTTTGATATTTGTCTCAATATTTTAATTCTGCCAAGAGGCACTTTTAGATATATTAAGTGCTGCAGAGAAAGGTGGAGGATACCTTTATGATACAGGATCCTAAAATACAGGATATTTATTTCCTGAAGTTTTGTGCATCTCTGGAGCTCAAAGACAATATTACAAAGGGTTGAGAGACTGTCACAGAGATGTTACCTGCCTGTCAGATGTGAATGGTCAAAGCGTGAGACCACGAACTGCCACGAACTGAAACTCTGGCAGACATGACCATAAACATCTTCTTGTTTTTTTTTAATTCAGTCATCCCCTTACAGACACATCACCAAACTCTGTCTCTTTCCTGAAATTCCGCCTTTTCCCTGGGAGTCTACCTTTTCTCTGGGTGCATCACATTCTCTCAAAACCAGCCTGGTGCATATTGTAACTTGGGAGTGAGTAGACTCTGCCAAGATTTTATAAACTACTTAGCTTCAGCTTCACACTGGTGTCACTGTGTAAGCAGTTCAGTCTAATGTTAGTCTCTTCTGAAAATTTCACCTCTGGAGCCAAGGACCACTAGATGGATAAATGAAAGGGGAGTGTGACAGTGATCAAAATCTGTCTGGTACAGACAGATGAATATCAGGCTAGCTTGAAGGTATTCACCTCCTTGCTGCTGCCGGGAGTGATATTTTTTTTTCATGGCAGAGCACTGTGGGCTAATTTCATAGCTGGTGTAAATCAATGTTGCACAATATACTGTGGTGGAACAATGCTGATTTATGCCAGCTAGGAATCTGTCTGCTCATACTCCTACTAGCGCAGCACTGATTTATAAATCTTTCTTCTAAAAACCCGTGGATGAACTAGAGGAACTGTTGCCGAACTGTGGCACGTTTCAAAATTTGCTTCAAGAAAATAGAAGAGCCTTAGTTTCAAATCACGATTTAAAAGCTGTAGATGCTGAAGTGGGCTTTTTCCTAGGGGTGCTAGTTTTACCTCTGTGGAAACCAGAATCCCCCAGCACCTCTGGAAACTCAGTTTGGGATCAGGAATTCAGCTGTCCAGATGTCCACTTGTATTCCCTTTGAGTTTTTTAACGATTCACCTTCTTCCCCATTAAACAGATATTTTTAAACAATGTCCTATTGCTTAACTACTGCTCCTTCCTTCTTTACTTTCTTTCTTCCCTTTTATTTTTTTTTCTCTAAATGTACGTAGGTATACCTGACTCCTTGGAGATCACTTTGTCTCTATGATTGCAGGAGTCAGCCAGCAACACGACAGGACTTGCTTGTTTACATAGCTCTGAGGGTTATGACAACACATCAGAATGTACAGGTGCCGTGTAGAGATGCAGCTTGCAATTAAGATCAGCAAGGCTGACTATTTAATAAAGAATTCCTTCATTTTATAACAACCTGATCTCATTACGATACATGCAACAAATCAGCTCCATAAAGCTCTGTAAAAATTTGTTCTGCCTTGGTATTAAATATTTGAGCTAAAGTTAAGATTAACAGTTGCAAAACAATTGCATTAATTGAACAGAAAATTAAGCCCATAAAACATAGTTAAATGCAATTTCCTTGTAATTGCAGTGAATGTGCTGCCAAAATAATTACAAAATATTTGTTAAGGTGTTTTTTTTTTTTTTTTTTAGTCCTTTTGGTGGCATTTCACCTCTGCAATATAACAGTCAGAAGCAAGAAAATCAGGGGAGCACTCTCTAGATGACAGTCTGGTTTGGGCCTTTAGTTCAAGTGTGGCTTCAAGGCTAAACCAGCACTGAGGCAGCTTACTCAGCAGAGCAGAGGAGGCTTCTTGTAAAAACCTCTCCTCAGATTTGAGCACTAAGTAGGGGAAATTTCAGGAGTAACCTGCTCCTTTCAGTCATAAAAAGCTTGTTGGAGCAGCTCTTCATAGGAAAATTCAGTCCTATCAAATTGCTTTTGAACAATAGCCTGAGAAAGTCTGTTTTTCCTTTTAAATACAGCTCAGAATACCTACTGCTTCCTCCTGTCCCAGGATCTGGGTGATCTGATGGCTATCTAAAACTTGAAATGTGGAATATTTTTCCTATCTTTTTTTTTGTGGGCTTTCCTTCTCACCATATAATAGTCAACAAATGGCTGCCACCTTAAAAAAACCTCTAAAACCATGGTTTCTGTTAAAAAAGGAATCAGATACTCTGTTTTTAGGTACAGTCAGGTGGAATGTATGGTCTCTGCTGGTATCAGTCCTTCACTAGAGGACAGGAGATTCCTGACACATGCCCTTTATCCCAGAGGAAGGCAACAACACGTTAACATGACACATCCCTCCATTTCAGAGAATTGCAAAGTACACTGATGACACATCAGAAACACACTTCTGTTTTGGGCTTATTCTTTTGGAATCAGCTTTTCCTTTTCCCTTGAGTTTTTTACTTTCTACTGTTTGCCTGCACTGCCTCTTCTACAGAGTAATTAAAATTATTTTCTCTGGAGCAGTTCCTTTCATATATCAGCCAATTCATCCACACTGGATGAATTTTCTATCCCCTGGAAAAAGACTGAGCTTATTGACATGAAATAATCCTTGGCTCAAGTGACTTAACGTGGACAGGCAGGCTGGGAATCTGGACAGAGATCCTGCTCTGAGAAGGTCTTGGATCACACTGTGATTCTGAGCCCAGTATTTTCTCATGTCTCCTCTGCCAAACTATCCTTCTTTTTGCTGTAAAAATCCCCTGCTATCAGCAAAGGTTCACATCTTCCTTACTTGGAGCAGGCCTCACTGACATCTCATCTTATTTATGCTTATAACGTAAACTCTGTAGAGAGTTCTGTACAAAGGTGATGGGAGACCTTAAGAGTTATGGACACATTTGTCTCTCCTCTGCCAGACGTGTTTTTACTGATGTCCTGTTCTCAGCCAGTTTATTTCCATAATTTTAAATTTTTTCTATCATTTTGACTATTATTCTTCCATGTTGTTTTTTATTATATTTCTTTTTTGGTAAATTATTATTGCTTTTTCTCATACTGCTGATCAACTTCTGTGAACATAGTCATAAACAAAATTCATTAGGCATTTTCTTGTTTCAAATGCTTATTCCAATTAAATTTGTCAAATTAAGTTGTGACTCTACAGGGTTTGTGACTGTTTAAATTTGAATCTGAAAGTGCTGGAGTTTGAAATCCCACACAGATTGAAAGTTGTATTTAAATGCCTTTAAGAGCACTGAGTCTTACATGGACTACATCTACATCAATGCAGTGGCTCCATTACCTTGAATATGCATGACAGTGGGGTGTACTCCTGAATTCCTATTTTACTTGCCCAGGCTCTTCCTAGCTACAGGTTGCTCCTTGCACTACACTGAAACACATTTCTCACCTACATCCCTTGGATTATGTCAGAGAGCCTGGGTCCAAGTAGTCACCACAATTGCTTTCTAGCCATCTAGTAGCTACAAGCTTGCAGGCAGTAGAGCTTTTCTGAAAGACAAGTGGTATTTTTGATCTCTTTATCCTATGGCCCTACGGCTTATCTGTCCCAGAGAGGGAGACTGATTAGTGAGATATTTCAAAACAGACACCTGGAGTGGAGAGGAACTGGGAATGGGAAATGAGGGTAGAAGGATGGCAGGGAGGTAAAAGTCAAGAAGAATTTGGGTTTGATGTGGAAAGATCCAGTGTGCTGTGGCCTGACTTGTGAGGAAAGGAGTGTGCCTGGAAGGCCGGTGAGTGACAGGCTAACAGGAAGCCACCATAATAACCCTGCCTCTCCCCTGCCCACCATCTAGCTGTAGGCACCCAAATTCCTCTCCCTGGGGAAGTGCTCGGTGATCCATTTGCTTCAGTGACTGCCAGGGAGAGTGAGAACTGCTGGGAGAGGAGGAGCTGGGTTACCAAAGGGCTCTCCTACACAAACAGCTCCTGACTGTGTACATGAAGGAGGAAGGGAGAGAGACAGGTGTGTGTTTGCTTGCGTGGGGATCAGTCACACAAACAAACAAATAAACAGAACTTCATCCAGAAGGGATTTTTTTTTTCTTGGCTTCTTTTCTTGGCTTTTCAGTGCCTCTGCCATTGGTTTTGCAAGGAATTTTGCTAGATTGTGCAGTTCTCAGTGTGCGGCAGCTGTTGATGAAAACAATTCACTCATGCACTTCTGTCCTTTAAGCCTGTGTTTTCAAAGCTTCCTCTGTTTTCCTGTCTCTTACTCATATCACCAAGGGCTGGGACTGGAAAAATGCATGCAGGTCAGTGCCTGCTTCTGAGTCTTCCAGGTACTGCCGAGCTTGAGCAATAAGGTATAGCATAAATTTGGCTTCTTCCATTTCCCCCCACCCCTCAATGATAGTGAGGAGTTGATCTTGTTTTTAAGTACTTTCAATTTCCAGTCCAAATTAGTAATTTCCTTTAAACTCCATCCACACCACCTCATGTTTTCAGTGGGAGTCTCTTACCATTTCAAAACCAGGCAGCTAGGAAAACAGATATCCATGTGCTATCACAGAGTGAGGGGTTTGGCTGAACAAATTGGCATCTCTTGACTATTCTGATATCAAAAAAGTTCCTTTGTCTGTTTCTGTGTTTTCTGGCAGCTTTGAGAAGTTCTTCGCTTGACGATTCATCAAATCTTAAGGATTTTGCTTTGCAAAATCTTCTACTGCTTCCAGCATGTCCTTTTGCCCTTGCTTGTCCTTGTCATGGATCTGAGCACAGAATGCCCTTGTGCTGTGGCTGTGGTCTCTGCTGAGCATGCATTGAGAGTTGGGCTCAGCTGCTGCAGGGTGGGTGAGCAGCATGTCACAGGGAGACATGCAGCCCCAAACTCTGGGTCCTTTCTTTGTAATGCCAGGGAGGTGACAGTGTCCTGAGGGACCCAGTGAGCCCTTTGGTTGGTGCAGGAGCTGTGCAGAACAGAGCTGCTGGCAGAGCCTTGCTGCAGGTGCTCCCGGGCCTCAGCTGTGCCACAGGCAGGGTCCAGCTGTGCCTGCTCTGCCTTCCCAGGGCAGGAGGCCTTAGTGACCACCAGAAGGTGAGAAGGACCCTGGAGTAAACCTTGGTGTGCTGTGAGACAGCAATATGGATACATGCTGTGGGGGCATAAATGTCTCAAAAGAAGGAGGACTTGGACACCAACATCAAGGGGAAACCAAGGAAACCAAACAGTCAGAGTTTTCAAGTGACAGCTGAAGTGAGTTTGACATTTTTCCTTCAACTCTCTGAGCAGAGTCAGACAGATGTGAGTCAACCTTAAATATTGTCTTTTCTCTGGTTTACAATAGACACATTCTTTAAAGCTCTGCCATATCATCCTCCTCATGAGCAGAAATCTCCTGATTCAGAGACTTCTCTAAACCACTTAAGATTTTTGTGTGTGCTCTCCCTCCCCAATTGCTTGGAGCCCCAAAAACCACAGCCTTTGCTGGCAGACAATAAAGATACAACTTAAAGTATTCAACAAGAAAAAAAAAAGAACAGAAAAAAAAAAAAAGAACGGCTGTTGAGGAGGCTTAGAACATGTCCCAACATTTTCTGCAGGTTTTTTCCTTTCTTGAGGCAATCAGAGCAATGCCTAAGTTTTGCACCTGCCATGGGCAAGTGCCTCTGTCTTTTAGTGAAATAACTTTATGCATTTTTAGTGCAAGCCCTGGCCTGCTTCGTATCCTGCTTTACCTGAATGATTATATCTTCTTTACTTCGTTAACTTTTCAATAGGCTATGAAAACAAAAGCTGTCACTCTGATACCTGCCATTTGATATTCAGCAATGCCTTCAGTACAAAAAGACCCCCTCCATCTCTCACCCTCCGCCTCCAAGCATCACTTGGCATGATCCTGCTTGTAGCTGTTCACTATATCAATATGTAAAATCTTCCCCTGTCAATGTTTCTTTCAACAACAACCCTAACATCTACAAGTATAAGGTTTGCTATGGAGATTTGAGTGATGTAATTTTGAAAAATCAAAATTACTGCCCAATGAAATATAAGTTGACTGTGATCATTAGGGCACCTAAAGGAAGTACCTGTTTGGACAGACAGATCTACAAGGCCCAAGACTACTTCTCTGTGTATGCACCCAAACTAAAATGGCATAAATAGGGATGGTTGGACTTAAGAACTTTGGGAATTCCCAGAACTATATTTCTGATTCAAAGAGATCATAAAAATTAGTTCTGCGGTTAGCTCATTTTCTGTGGCAAGAAAAGAAGTCCTCTAAAGTCTGTTTTTCTAAGATATCTAGGTTTTATTTGACTGTATATCTAAATTACTACTTTGAAAGCCTCTACATCTATTCACGTTAGCAAAGGATTCCCTCTAGACTTCTACAGTCCAAAGACAAGCTCTTGGCTCCTTATAAGGGCCAGCTCTCAGAAGACAGATAGGGGGCTTAGAGTGGGTGGGCTATAACATCCTCATTTATTCAAATAACCTTCACTTGAGAGATCCTTCAGATGAGGAAAATCTGCCTGGAAAACACAGAGACCACATAATAGAGCAGTGTACAGCTCAACAGGCAGGAGGGTAGGTAAAAGTAAACAAAAGGATGTGTGTTTTGGGGGAGGAATATTTTTTTGGATGGATTCAAGCTGGAGGTGTAAGGGTACACAGAAAGCCACAAATTGCTGAGGACAGAGCAGTTTGCAGATCAAACAAATCTAATGTTGCTTTGGGATGTAATGGCCCTGATGAACTGATTTTCCAGCACTTTCTCCTGAGAAGAGATGGGAGAAAAACTCTGAATGTGTTTCTGGTGGCCTCAGCTCTGGTCATTCAGGGAGCAGCTTTTTCAGTCACTGGCTTGTTTTCTGCTGTATGTTCACACATGGGTGCAAGGACTAGGGAACTGAAAGTCTGGATTTCAAATGAAATTAATGCTTCTGAGTATTGAAGTTTAGTGTGAGCAGCTCTAATTCTGGACATTAAGAGAGCTGTAGTTTGGGGGAGTGTTGACCCTATGTCCTCTGAACATGAGTCTTTTTATGTCCTCTCAGATTGGGCAAGACAACAGAAGGTTTTGATAACCTGTCTTCTGGTGCCAAGGTAAGACAGTTATGAAAATGTAAATCAAATGTTTTTAGCATATCAAATCTCCAGTGATGTGAATGGGAACTAACAGGACCTCGACTTCTCAACAATTACCAAAATCAGACCATTTCTACTTACCGGTTTAACCATGTGCCTACCTTTCTACATTCTTGCTTCTCTGTTTCACATCCTTCTTTCCAAAATCCATTTTTCTTGCATCTGTCAAAGATGGTTGCAGACATACTAACAGCAAACTGTATCTTAACACAGAGGATGACCAAACTCACAATTTTAATGAAAAAAGATTCCTATAGTTTGCTTTATTTTTTTTTTTTTTTAAGAATTAAAGTGTCTCTCTGGAAAATTTTGTCTTTTCTCATGGGATTCTGAAGTATCTAGAACCCCATGAGGAGCTTATGGATAAAGGTCAGTGGACCTCTCTACAAATGCACCTCTCTATAGTGCACCTCTGTTATAAGCACTGTTATGAGATTGTGAATGGTGATTTCATTGGATTTTAGGAAGAAGCCTCTACATGCTCAAAGAAAGATGGAGAACTCTGAGAATGGACTTTGCAAAGCTTACATTTGTTCCTTGCAAAAGTATATCTTAAAATGTTCAAATTCTTGTCCATCTTATATCACCAGGGTTTAGCACATAATAAATGGTTTAGACATGAACCAAATATCTCCCCCCTTGTGTTTGAAACTCTTTTCCTGAAATTTGACTGGGTCTGTATAACCAGTGTCATTAATTCCCAGTGTAATTTTATGTAGTGAATTTTGTGCAAAGAACCTGGCACTCTGACAGTAAATATCAATTCCAGGTCAAGAAATATGCTCTTATTATTTCATGATCTCAGTGTCTTACGGAAGGGCATTGAACAGGCCCTGGAGCAAGGAAATAAAATTTTTATTAATTCCAAACAAACCCCCCTGAATTATTTTTATTAGATAGATAGCAGCTATTCTGTTCTTTAGGGTGCCAAACCTGTGTTTCTTTGGCCAACTCAACTCAAGCACACAAAGTAAACCCAAAAAAATGTTTAATTTTCTAGAAAAATGTGGACATATAATGAATCTTCTTGTTAAAATGGGGAAAATAGGGCATATTTAGGGTGCTTCCACTTGAGTTTAGAAGACCAGATTGCAGCACATGTTTTTGAAAATATGACTAACATTTCAGGGGAATGTGATTCCAGTTTTCAAGTTCCACTGTTAGAACCTGTTGCAAGCTGGTGGTAACACTCCTCTTTTGGCCTCCCAAATAGTGGCCCTACCTACAGTACAAAACATTCCTAGTTCTATCATCTTGGCATTAATTATCCTAATCTCTTTTCTAATGTTCAAGCTGTTAATTTAACCACGTTGTCTAAACTTGCATTGGAAATGGGGCTGGATTTGTTGCCTTGCAAGTGCAGACAGAAAAGGTGAAGGTAGCTTATCAAAATAAGTATAAGATAACAGAACTCTGGGCTGGCAGGAAAAAAAAAAGAAAAGGAAAAAGAAATAAGAGTTTTTTTGGGACCTTATTTTTTTTTTCCTAAAATTGAAGAATTCTGAGTTTATCTGAAGCTGGCTTATTTAAAAACAGGTGGAGCTTCAAGAAATCTCCCTTCCTTGAATACCTTCTCTAATAAAGGAAAAGGTAATTTCTTAGCTCTGTCTGTGGGGATTTAAACACAGGCCACTGAGCTATGAGCAGGAGTTACGACTGTCAGATTCATACATATCTTACTTTTCCTTTTATGGGCAATAAAAATTGTTCCTGTCTATACTGAATTTTCATACAAATGCCAGTTTGCACACAGAAGTTTTGTAAGCATCAGTGAGTTAAATTAATCCCTTAATTAGCTGGCTAAGATCTCCAATGCAATGCAGACAGAGTACCTTAATCAACACAAAACTGGTAAAGCTCCATAAAAATCTTGGTGAACAGGTGGTTGTCACTAGATTCATTATAAGACATCTTGTGGGCCAGGCCACCGCAGCAGATGTGGCAGTGTCTGTGTGGGGTGTTGAGTGACCTGTCCCCTCCTTTCAGAAGGTAATGTGTTACCTATGACACAACTGCCTGCAAATCACACAAGTGACTTCAGTTTTTATGCTGGCAATTCAACACCTTGGCCAAACTTTAATCTAGAAAACTGTTGGCTCTTTGGTAGTGGGACTTGTGAGTTGTAATTGCACAAGTGAGGAAATTAGTGTGTGAGAGTGCAAGGGGCCAGACTGGATGGGTGTGATGCTCTGTTCTGGCCCCAGATGGTGTAAACTGGTAGGAGAATGTGGCCTCCCCTCTGCTTGTTTGACAATAAAAGAGTGCTACTATATAAATAATAGTTGGTTCTAGTAATTGCACATAAAATATATGAAATGTGCGCCTATGCTACAATGTAAATAGTGGCTTCTATCAGTAATTTTACATAAAATTTGAATCCACAGAGAACTGCTTTTTGTTGTATGTTATACAGAATACATTTTCTGCCAAAAACATTGAGCAAAAATGTTTGAGGATAGGAAGGAGATTTTAATGTTAAAACCCCTTGTGTCATCCCCTTTCCCTGCCTTTTTTTGTCTCCCTCTGTTTGAGAACAATGGCTCAGGACCTGCCGTAACGGTCCCTGTCCTAGCAGGGCTTTTTGAACACGGGTTTTTGCTCCTTCTGTGCACTCCTCACTTGGCTGCCATTCCATCTGACTCCAAAAGAAGCGAGTACAAATTAAAGAAAGAATGCAGCCCTAACGCCTACACCCAGGAGCTTTCAAAACAGAAGGCTGCTACACCTGTGGGGATAGAACAAGTGTATCAGTGTCCTGGGCTCTGCCCTGGCTCGTCTGCCTTTGTTAGCTGGAATGTGCCGATGAAACAATCAGGTGCAGTAGGCGCGTGGCAGCCTGCTTAAAAAACGATTCTTTGGAGACAGGGAGTGGGCTGTGAATCATGCATCCACATAATCTGATGATAACAATTTTAAATGTGGTGATTAGTGTATAATGGAAAGTATTGTGCTGTTTGGTATGGTTTGTCTGCCACTGCACTACCCAATGTTTAAAAGGTCCCATTTTCTATGCAAAACCTTATTCATTCTAGTAGCAAAAGAATAAGGCAACTTTAGGAGTGTTTAGGTGCTTACATCTTCCCCACTCACACAGCACATGCATGTGTGTACATATACAGGCGATTACCTTTTGGCTCACTGTCCCAGCCTAAAAGCATGGACGTGTTCCTGGGCAGCTCACAAAGCAGGATACCTCACCTTGGAACTTCCAGGCTCAGTTGTGAACTCCAAGTACAGGCAAAACCAGCCTTCAGGTGCTATGCAGGCATCTGGAAGTGCAGAAATGCTGTTGAGAATACCAGCCCAGAAATCAAGATGCATCAAGCTGTTCAACATGCATCAAGCTTGACAAACATGGCCAACAAGATGCAGATTTATGACTGGTCCTTTGCTTCAGGTAACTTTTGCGAGACTACAGCTCCAAGTATACAGCCGTCCCCTTTGAATACCGAGAGAAATGACTAATCATCTGTGCAGTTGAGGGGTATTGGTGTTAAAAACGTCAGAAATACAGTGGGAATCTCTGGGGTTTGATTGGAAAATTGTGAGGCAGAAAGGCTTTGTTTCGATTGTGCCAGTGATTGAAATGCACAATTAAGTTTTTTCACCTTGGGACTAGACATGTGTTGTGTTTGCTTTTGGTGAGATTCATTTTGGCGGTATCTTGTAGCATCAACTTTCCATTTCAGGGTTTAGCTCACTGGGCATTTATAATCCAAATAGATTCAGGGCAAATACCTGTTGACAGGGAAGAAAAACAAAGGAAGCAAACAAAAATAGAGAAGAAAAGCCATGGCAAAGCCAGGTGCCCTCATGAAGTCCTCTGACAAGATGAATCATGATTTGGGAGAATTAATAACTGTAGACAGCATTGTAAGTTTTTCCTTTTCTAAATCACTGAACCTGTGTGTGTCCTTGCCATGAATACGTAACAAATATGATCAGGAAGTGAATTAATGGACCATTTGGCTTCTATTTACTCGTATACAGGAGTTCATAAAGAATACCTATTTTTCACGTAGCTTTAGGGCCAGATATAGTTCTTGCTTTAGCCAAGGTGTCCATCATGTATTAATGACATTTATAGGAAACCGAAAAGTGCAATTATTTTGGATCTAATGAAAAGATATATAAAATACATGAGTGCAATTTGTGCCTATAAATTTCATCTCGGTTTTAATCTTGAATGATGCAAGCCAGGGTGGAGGATCTCCATCCAGCATTGGCATCCTGCTTCTCTTTGGCTGAAGGATGTAGCTACAAAGATATTTACATAATGAGGCTTTAGATACCCCACTGAAGTGGCTGCCTGGATACATCATATGAATCTGATGAAAACTGTAATCAGGTTTGAAGAACCAATGGCCAACTCTTATACAAGATAATTGGATTGTAGATGGAATTGTTACTGTCCTGGAAGCATTCACAATGAAGCAAATCTTTATGTATGCACACACACACACACACACAAAAAAAAAAAACAACAAAAAAAACCAAACCAAACCAAAACAAAAAAAAAAAAAAAAAAAAAAAAAAAAAAAAAAAAAAAAAAAAAAAAAAAAAAAAAAAAAAAAAATAGAGGGGGGGGGGGGGGGGAAAGTAGAGACCGTGTAAAAAGGGCAGCTATTGTTGGCAATGGAAAAGCTTCTAGACTCCACCTGCCTTGCTCGTGCCAGTATCTTTAAGTACCACCTTCCTTGACATGCTGAATTCACATTGCTGTCAAACCTGAGTATTAGGTGGATAGATATGCAAGCCCACACTAGCAGCCAGAACATTTAGGGGAAGTGTCAACAATTTTCTGCAAACACTGTATGTGGTATCTTGCTGGGAGTTTGCTCAGGAGCACATGCACAGTGTGAAGCAATGTACTTGTATTTTACAAGCTGCACGTTGTGTGCCAGTCAATTGCACTGCCTGGCAATGGAAAAAAATTATATTGATGGGGGTTCTCTGACAGCTGAGGATCAGACTGCAGAGCCTGATGCCAAACAATAATAAATGTACATGTTGGGAAATCTCCCTGGATAACCGAGGTTACACTCTGACCTAAATGATAGAAAAGCAAGAGAATAAATTCTTCTGCACACTAGTCTCTAAATCCCCAGACCTCACTGCACTGTAATAAACCTGACCTGATATTGCCCACAGTGCTGGAGATCCTGTTACCTACTGAACGTGAGGCTGCAGTTGCACAAGCATTTCAAGCAAGTCCAAGTCTGCTGCTGAAAAGAGCAAAGCTGCAGCACCTGAGCAGCATCCTAGGGCAGGGTCTAGGGCATGGTTGCTTGGTTTTGGGGGAGCCCTGAAACCAGTAGCCAGGGCTGTTTAATATGGGTCAGTCCTGCTTTGTTCATTGGGCTGTGATCTGCAATTCTGGGAGGGTGAGGTTTATGTGTCAGGAGGTGCGTTTGATGAGAAACTGCTGCTGAGGGCTTGTGAGTGGGACAGAGCACAAAGGGGAGTGTTGTGAAGTGAGGTGGGAGTTAACCTCTATTTGGGACTAAGCAGGAAAGGTAAGGTGGGGCAAAATTGTGATGGGCTTTGAAGATAAGGCCAAGAAATTTGTGCTGCATACGATGAAAAAGAGGAAGGGCTTACACCAGAGGTAGCACATAGCCATCAGTAGAAAAGAAAAGGTTAGCAGCAGCATTTTGATTATCTCAGGGGGGACCCTTTTATAGCTGTTAATAGCAGAGCAGAGAGGATTACAAAAAATCTGATGTAAGTTGTCCAAGATTTGGACGAGAGCTCTGCCCTTAGAGTTGGGTCTGGAAATCCTTGTCAGTTATGCTTAGCCGGCATTGTAAACATGCAAGGATAGACTTGTTTCTTAGCCTGGGGAACTTAAACAGATACACAAAAACCCTGACAGCTTTTAAGTGTGGCTCTCCTGTTTGTACTAATCACTGCAGCCCACTCTTACTGTTTCAAACCTAATAAAATGAGGAAATGAAAATGAAAACTAGCTCTGGTCTATGACTATCTTATCTCCTTGTTGACTACAAGGGTAATCTGGCATTTTGGAACAATTCAACTTGCTTACAAACCCCCTTTTAATTAATGGAACTGGAGAATCTCTCTCAGCGCACAGATGTTAACCCCTTCAAAGTAATGTGAGTAAAGTCAGCTGCTGGTGATGATGCACAGCTCTCCCAGTTGGACAAAACCATACATCCTAATTCCAGGGTTCAGTTAAGCCCAAAGAATGGAAATAAATGTACATATGTTTCAAACTCTTCTCTGACCACTCTGCTTCTTTGTTTTTCTCCAGGATAGAAAACCATCTATAGAACAGCAGCATTTTTTTTTCCATTTAATAACAGTGGTACTACTAATAATACTTCTATTATATAAAATAGCCATCACAAGAGAAATTAAGGTGATATTGTTTTTCCATTTGGAAGCAATGGATTTTAATTCCATTAAAAGAACTGAGACAATCATAGTCCTCTCCCTACAGATATTCCTGCTGAAAATGAGGTGGAATACATTATGTTGCAGTCTTAATGCATTCTTTTGATGAAGCCACAGAAATGCCACTAGCAACTTAGGTAAAAAACCCTTACATACAGATTTTTCAGTAAAATTTTCTCAGAGATAAGGGTTATCTAATATTTGTAGCAGTATATGGGGTATGTAATGAATTAATAAACTCTACTATGCTATAGAGAAACATTTATATTGACCCAACTTATTTTTTATGGTAAAACCTCCATTAAATTTTGCACTTCTACCATACCATGCCAACTAGCCAACTAGCACCAACAGGTATGTAAGCTAAGGTAGGAAAATGAATTCTTTTTTTGTGGGTCGTCACAGCTTGTGCTGGGGTAACTGGAATGCAAAGATCATACTGAGAAATCCTGTAATAAAGAAGCTTGAATAGAGGCATTACAGTTAAGCATAGCAAGAAAATTCTCAATAAATTCAGACCTTAGGGAAATTTTTGAATAATAAGCCAAACTTTACTGAGTCTGTGCTGATGGGATGAGGAATACAAAAATGTCTACACATTATATATTGTCTAATTTGTGCAGGCCTGGCCTGCTCCCAAGTAAAACCTGCCTCCCTAAGTTGCTGAGGCTTGAGAAATAAAAGAGATACATGGTATGTAGATCAGTATTGTCCATGAGAGAGTCAAAGAAACAGCCTGGGTGAACAGGGGTCCTGATTAGATCCCCTGTTTTCCAGATTTACCTGTGCCAGCATGCAAGACACCCACCCTTCTGGAGATGACTGCAGCTCTGAGGTGATCCTCTTTCCCTGACCTCCCTCTCAGCCACTGCAGCAGGTCCCTAACGGGGTGGTGGCTGAGGTGTTTGTACTCAGAACCAGATGCAGACCCACAGCTCTGCCTCCTTTCCCTCTCTGGGGGAGGCAGAGCTGCTCCTATGGAGGAAAAGTGGCAGTTCAAATGCGAGGCACCAAAGGCTAGGAGACCTCAAGGCACCTCCCGAACCACCTGCTAGCAAGCACAAATACCCCTTCCTCACATCAAAGATAAAATAGATTGAACTGCTTTCCTGTCTTTTGAGTTCAAGCATGTTGTTTGGAACAATATAATGTAAGAAAACTACTGGTGCTGTTTCTTTAAAAAATAGTTTATCTGCCTCAACAGAAATATTATTTACAGGTGTCTGTGCAACCCAAGACACCATGGAAGAACTTCAGCATTGTAGCTGAAGACAGACTTGTGGCCTATTAAAAAAGAATAGAAAACTGAATTATATTCTCCTCTTCCCTCATGCCAGCCCATTGTTAGAGCAGTGTGACAGTAATAGTCAGGAGGGGCACTCTTGAATCACTTAATGCTGGTGTATGACTACACTGTATGGTATTTCTTTTGTTGGGCATGCTGTATTTGCATGTCATATTTTTCTCTTGAAATGCTTTCCTGATTTTTTTTTCTCTTCTTGTTCTGGCTATTTTCCTTTTATATTCACCCTG
>VWZU01002045.1:3442887-3462637 GCA_013397095.1 Sterrhoptilus dennistouni
CCTTTTAGTTTCCCCCTCCCCTCCCCCCCCCCCAAAAAAAAAAAAAAAAGGAGGAAATAAAGTCCAAACCTCAGCGAACTGCAAACACTAAATGTAAAATTTTTTTACATAGGATTGGAAGCAGAGCTCTTTCTTTGGCTTATCTGTGTATTCATACCACATATGTGGTGTCCTAAATTTTGATTTCCCTCACACAAACCTATTTGCTCAAAGAAACAGGAGGTTCAATGTGTTGTGTTCAAGCAAGAGCTGTTTAATTTTGGGTTTGCCGTTTTGCTGATTTAGTGCCCTTAGGAAGTATGATACATATCCATTCATGTATCATCTGTAAAAACTTGTGGATGTACATCCTAGCCTTTCATTAATGTTAATGGTGCCCAACCCCTGAATGTACACTATGTCTTAACACTCCACAAGTTAACTGAGTTCATGCCATAAACATCTTGTTCCCGTTTTTGTAGCACAGGCTGACTTTTTTGGTGGGGAGAAGTGGAGCTTGGAGTTAATATCTGCAATCTGACTCTGCACCTGAGAAGTTATTTCCTGCTCTTCAGCTGAAGAGTTTTCAGTGGATGCAGGCATCTGAAGAAAAATGCAACACTGTTTGCTCCCATTCCAACTATCTTCTTGCAATCTTGTTAATTAAACTGCTTGCAATTGGATTAGGTGTGTAATTTTATGAACAATGTTATAGTAATGAGATGAATGTTCAGCATCTTCTGCAGAGTGATGCTTGTACAAGGGCTGGGTTACATTTGCAACTGAAATAGTATATTTAAATAATATGTGGAAAATGCACTGTCAAATAGTCAGAGCTGATGAAACCTTGAGAAGTTTTGAGTCATGTGAAGCATTTAGACAGTTAAATATGAAGATATCTTGGGCTTTTTTTTCCCCTAAAAGAAACCCCAACTATCAAACTGTTATCAAGCTTATAGAATCTCCCCTGGGATTCAGCAAAAAATCAACTCTAGAGGCAGTTCAGTGCAGATGTAACCAGCTGCAGTATCCCCTAATATAGTGGGGAAGAATCTGATGTGAACGTGCCACTGAAAGCTTTTTTGGCACAGTGCTTGTTTGCGTAATTCAGAACTTCAGCACAGGGTTTCTTTAATAAAATACTGATTCTACAGGGGCAAGATAACTTCCTCAGTTTGGTTAATACTGGCCTAATGAGAAATTGAAATACATTTTTCCTAATCCTCCTTCATCTCTGCAGAAATCACTTTTTGATTGAGGTCAAACTTTAGCTTTGGCAACTCATGCAGGCTCTTGTTAGGCTCTGATTGCATGCATATGATTGTCCAAAATGCACAGTAGGCAAAGGGTCAAGGATACAAAGGCTGCTGTTGTTTTTTCTTCTTTTTCCCAATGCACCCAACATTGTGGAAAATATTTACCAGCCTTTGGTCTGTGTCCCTGAAGCTTCACTCTTGATGTGCCTTTTCAGTGTTCCCCAAGGAATCCTGTTAAATTTGGATCCACTCATCCATGAAGTGGTGTGTGACTGCTATTATTTCTAAAATGAAATGTGTGGCAAGATGACAGTGGCTCAGAAAAGTAAATCTCTTCATAGTCCAGTATGTTTTTGTTATGGGGTAACCACAGCACATGTGAATATCTGAAATACGTTTAATTGCTGCAAACAGAGATTCTCTTTAGATACAGGCTCTTGTTACTGAGAAGCAGTGTTGACAGTCCCAGAGGGTATTTTGGGACTGAAGCCTCTGCAGATGAGGGTAAAGAAAGAAATTAAGACTCTCTGTATGTGGCATCCACTTTGTTACATGCACATCAAGGTTGTGACTCACTAAATATGTGACGAAGTCGCAGATGAGGCAATAAAAGCCAGCAAGGTGTGTTTGGCATGGCTTGGCCTGGCCCCCAAGCTACTGGGAGGAGAAGGAGATTCTATATGGGAAGAAGCAATGGAGATATTTCTCTGTCTGAGAAATTTAAAACTCTACATCTACAGATGCATGCTATACAAATTGTTCACATCAAGTACATTAAATGCAATCCTCCTCTAACTGGACTGAGCAAAGAGCTACATTTTGACTTCTTCAAATAAGGGTAATTGTTACCAGATAATTTTTATCTGTTAAATGAGGTCTGTTCATTTTCTAAATGACAACTGATCTCTTTTTTACTGTATTAGGTGGTGGTGTGTTTGTTTGTTTTTTTTTTTTTAAGGCAAGGAAATAATGCACTGAAGAGCAGTGCTCTTGAGAACTGACAAAGTCAATACAGGGCATGGCTGATGGGGAAAAATATTCTGACAGGTGTCAGGGAAAAAAAAATTGGTTACAGCAATATTGCTTCCTTTTGGAAGTCCTTTTTGGGCATTGTATAAAAAACAGAGGCAAACTTTTTATTTGCATGAATATGAGTATTTCACACTGAAAAAAATACTACCAAAGCACTTTTTTGGGGGTCTGTGTTCTCTTTATAGTTCCTGAAAATTTTGTTTTAAGAAGATGGCTCCATAGGGAAATGTAAACCAGTTTTTCCATAAAAGAAATAACTATCACAGTTGGCTATTCTGCCATTTTTCTTTGTCTTTCTCCTTTCTTTTCCTTCTTTCTGCTTTCTTTTGCTTCTTTCAATATTTTTTAAAATGGAATTTAATAGGTTTTTGTTTTATCTTAAAAACTCAAGATATTGGCAACAAAAATAATAATACTTTCCTTACTTAGAAGGACATTTTAATTACTATATTTCAGTTGAATTCCTGTCCCACCCTTAGACTTGTGTGTAGTATGGATATGTCCAAACTCTTGAAAGTAATGCAGCTTCTCTGTTCCTTTATGCAAGTTGAAGACTCCAGCAGCAACTCAATGACAGTGTAATCCAAGTGGTGCTGTACTGGTAGCCAAGACATTCTATAATTTCAAGTAAAAATACAACCCTGCAGATTTTCTTCACCATTTCTTGCCACAAAACGATTTTGAGGGAAATTATAGCAGTAAAAAAAACACACAGTGTCAGTGAGTTAGTCCTGACATAGCACATGGAATGCCAGTTATCATACAGATGTGGTATAAAGTAACCTCGGTAGTATGAGACCAATGGGACGACAATTTTGCAGTTTGCAATTATTCACCCAGTGTTGCTTAAATATGCAGGCCTGCATCAAATAAATAAATAGGTTCCTTTTTTATTATTATTTTAACCTAATTTTAAAAATAAGATGATCTGAAGCCCAAATTTTACTCCCAGAAGGAAAATGCTGCTTCAACACAGTTCTTTGTTGAAGCATCACTTTGATTTGCAGCTAGGAATCCTCAAGTGCCTTTAGCTTTGACAGCTATTGACAGGAGTGGAGAGCACTCAAGGTGTCAGACTCCTTTAGACTGACAGGAAGGCTTTGAATGGAGCTATAAAGCATAGGCTGCCATAAAGCTGAAGCCAAAGGCTTTACCTGGCTGTTTTAAAATCTCATAACCTTGGTGGATCAGGCTCTTGAGACTGGGAGGGTTTGTAACACCCACTAACTAGAGGGTTACACGCTACAGGGCAATTTATCCAAATATGTGGGACCACAGCGGCATTCCCTGAGTCTGGGAATGGTCCCAGTTTATGTGTCTGCTCCCCTCTCATTTGACATATCAGGTCAGAGACGCAAAGCTCAAGTGAGTTAAGAGCCAAGGCTCTGCAGCTGGCTGCTTTAGCAACATATATCCAGGTTGGACTGACAAAAGCATAGGATTTGTAATATGCTTACTAGTGATTACCTGGGAACCTTGAAGAAGTCCACACTTAGAAAACAAGACTGTAAATATCTATGTAAAGGATTTCTAGGTGATTAATATTTTCAAATAAAGCCATTTCTTAATAACAAAGAATTTTTTTTTCACAGTTCAGATTCAGAAAAACAGTTACGCCCACACTTAGCACTAAAAAGACTGCCACTTGATAGAGAAAGCGAATGGGCTTGAATATGGCATTTGGTGGTCATTAAAGGATTTCTTTTAATCAGAGCCTTTAACTGAATGAGATTATCAAGATGTATTATGTTAGACATTTTTCTCTTGAACAATCTGCAAGGATTTTCATGCTGTAATATAGCTGGATGGTGACTATGTTTTCCTCTTATGTTAGAGGAAAAATGTGTCTAAAAAGAATCACAAGTCTCTGACACAAACAGCTAAATCCATGCTCATGTATGCTTGATTCTTCCCTCCCTTTCTAAATATCATGAGCAAGAGCCTTTAACACTGAAATTGATAAACTATGTGCCATGTTTCTATCTGGTAAATGGGAAAATAAAATAAGTGCCATTGTGTGTGTGTTTAACTGGTGTAGGCAATAATATGTGGTTTTTTTCCACAGAATACTTGTTTTTTAAATTATTTTCTCAGTCTACATATATGCAAATTCAAATTATCAGCTACGTTAGCTGTGATTCATTTTTACAGGCCTGTCCTTTGAAATAAATCTGAATATTTGCTCCTGAAGTAATTTGTTTCTTTCCACTGGATATTATATTATGATTTATGAGATTAGTTACACTCAAATGGGATTTTGCACCTTCTTTTGGGAGAGTATAAAACTCCATTTCAGGGAAATCGTAGTAATTCAAACCAAATATCCATTGCTTAGTATACATTACTTTTATACTCTCCTGGGTCACCTGAAGCAATCCTGGACTAAAGAAGGCAAATTCCTTAAAACACAGGCCATCAGATGGCTTCTCTTGGGGAGATATTTGTGGAATTGTCTGAGTTGAATCAATGTCACATCTTGGTTTTGTGAAGGCATTATCTAAAATAGGAAGGCAGAGAGATGTTTTCCACCTGAATATTCTGGAATACATGCCTCCAAACAGGAAGGCGGCCTGAGCTTTTCTTTGTACGACTGTATTGTTGTACTTCTGATGCTGTATTCATATGGCTATCTGCTATGGATCTAATTTATCTGTAACAACAGGGTAGAACCAGAGTAAATATGTTCCTGAGCATTTTGTTGTTCAGCTCCTTCTGAGAGTGGTCTCTCATATTTAATTTCTGGATGCTGTGGTGACAAGTTTGAGAAAAGTAGCTTTCCACCTGGATATTTCTCCTTGGTTGATCTTCCTTTCTTTGTGATCCTTGAATACAGAATTGTTTTAGACCTGAATTTCAGTCCTGGGTAACTTCTCCTTAATAGAAGGATTAAGCCATTCAACTGAAATTGGACTTATGGCACTATTCATAGTAAATTCACCTTCCTTAAGGTTAATAAAAGATATATTTACTTTCTGTGATGGAAATCTTTCTCTCTGTATGTGTATCTTACTTTCTGTGTTATATATGAATGTGATTTTGTTGAAACACTGCCACAATTCTGTTACTCTGGATTGCTCCATGTCCAACTAGATACAACTTTCCTTTGTTTCAAGCTTAACATATAATGCAAATGCAGTATGTATTTACATCATAATGCAGGTCTTGAACAACTGATCTATTCTCATATGGATAACACCTTGAAAAGCTGACAAAAACAATTGGAGAGAGTAGAGGAAATAGAAGAAAATTGAACTTCTGCTTTATATAGTCGTTTAACCTGAAAAAGTATTCAATAACTGTCCTGAGGAACAATGGCATAGTCAAATGCAACAAGTCAGTTTTATCAAATTGAGATAACTTCTACTCTTCATTTGTTCAAAGTCAAAAAAGCAAACAAAATCTGTTTCATGCATTATTAGAGAATCATCAGTAGTTTTGTACCACAAATATTTTGAGTTCTTACAAAATATAAGTAGCCTTCCTTAAAATATTGGTATTTTCCAACAATCATCATAGACAATGCAGACTCTTAAGTTTGGTCAGCTGTATCCGCTAAAGTGACTTCCACAAGATCCAAGGACAGAGATGCTGAGCTAAGGATTGCATTTTTCCAGGAGGGAATGTAAGGACTTTTTTCTCTGTCTCAAAATTAATTTATTCTCTATGCCAACCAGCAGCATGACCGTTGCTTCTCCAGAAGACCTGGATATGCTATTATTCTCTTGCTGGCCTTTTTATTTTTTTTCCTTCCCAGTTTTCCTTTCTATTTGTTTGAGGGGGTATCTGTCTCCCAGAAGAGGCATTCTTCTCAACCCGAATCATTGCTTTTCGGGTGAAATATAAAGGCTTTCTTCTGTACACCCCAAATGCCACATATTTTTAGTGTGCAATATGCATACTTGCCTGTGTGCCTGCATACTTGTCAGGCTGTACACATTCACATACACTTGTGCTCTGCAACCTGAGTATCCTGGTTTGAGATTCAGTCCCACTTAGTGTTTGGGGATTTTTTTCTGTTCTACTTTCTTGGCAGAGACACAGCATTTAGCTCTGCAACGACTGAAGCAGAGTTCAGACTGCAAGAAAGGAGACTTTCTGTCAGAATGTACAGGAAATGTGTTACCTATAGTCACCTAGAAATCAGGTAGCTGCCATACTTATAACAGATTAAACCTCTGTGGAGATCCTCTGACCTTTTCTGTGGCAGTGCTAAAAATAGTTCCTCAGGATTTTTTTCAAACTATGCAGTGGAGAAACCTCAGGCTTGATTTAAAGTGTGAGTTTGAAAATTCTGAGCACCAAGCATAGTGTGACAGAAAAATTATGTCCCAAATATAAAGGTATCCAGAGTTCTTCAGCAGGCAGCAGACCACCTATGTGGCAGACTTGAGATTCCTTCAGAGCCACTAGTTCAATTTTCTGTGTGTGTGCCAAGGGGCAAACACTGAAAGGGCATTTTCTCTAACTGCACATTAGGGTCTTCTGGTCACTGCCCAAAGTAGAGGAATGATGCCTTGCAAACAGCATTAATTGCATATGCTGGTGATGCTCTGGAAAATGCTATTTAGCAACAGCTGCCACCAGGAATGCTACTCTGAATGGTTATGAATTCATGCATGATTAACACTTCATGATATTCTTCCAGCACTTGTGATGTACTTCAACCAGATCTCTAAAATGGCAAATGATGTTTTTTTCCACTTCTCTGTGTTTTTCTATTTCTGATCCAAGTGCATTATTGGCAAATGCAAAAGGCATCTAAAAAGACAACCAAAACAGTAGGCTGTGACCCCCAAGTACCTGGTATACTTGTGGAATTTGAAACACATTTTGAGCTTTGGCATTGACAGAAATGCAAGCATAATTTTTACACATGTCAAATATTCCCCCAGACCTTAAAATATATTTTACAATCCATGCCAACTCACCTCTAGGCAAAGAGTTCCACAGGCCTTTGGAACTTGCCTAATTTTGATAAAAAGCTGTGTGTACTCCTTTCACTGTTCAGTGTGTGGATATTACAATAATATCTTGACCATCACAGTATAAATTATGTTAGGATGAAACATCCTATTTGTAATGATACTAATCTACTAAAGAAAGACAATTTTATGTATGCATCTGAATTACAGGGTATATGCAAAAGCCAATAAACTTGGCTTATATTATTAAAAAAAATTATGCGGTAAGTTAGATTTCATCTTATTTGATATTTAAAAATCACATACCTTCAGATTATTGTAGTTATAAACATATGAATTGATCCAATTAAAATAGGAACTAACTTGGAAAATAAGTATTTTCCTTGAACCAAAATTAATATTTGTTAGGTTCAAAAGCGCTTTGAACCACACAATCTGTTTCCTCAAGTCTTTGACTTGGCTTTCCTGACCCCAGGCATGCACTCTTCCACTGTCTTTCACAAGTGCACTGACTTCCCCTTCTTCCTTTGTATGATATCTAATGCATTTTCTTCAGTTTCCTACACTCTGAAAACTTCTGCAGCTTTTTCCAGATGACTGGAAAGTTTCTACAGTTTTCCTCTCCCACTTCAGTGACTCCCTTGCCTCTGGAGGACCTCATAGCTGATGGATCCATCAGGATAGCTACTGAAAGCATGCCCCTCCCTCACCCCCATCTACAGCTAATGGGGTCTTTGCATTCTCTGATCAACCACATACTACAATGCCCTGTTGTGTTGGTTTTGGCTGATGTACAGTGAGTGGTATGGGGATATGGTTTGCATTTGTGCTGAGTTGATATAGAGATGTTTTTGTTATTGGAAGAAGGAGGAGAAAGAGATGCTTCAGGTTCCAGAGCAGAGATTCCCCTGCAGCCCCTGGTGAAGACCATGGGGAGGAAGACTCTCCCTCTGCAGCCCATGGAGGTCCACAATGAGGCAAATATCAACCTGCAGCTCATGGAGGAACCCACACTGGAGAAGAAGGATGTCCAAAGGAGGTTGTAACCTCGTGAGAAGCTTTGGAAGAGCAGGTTCCTGGCAGAACCTGTGGCCCTATGAAGAGCCCACACTGGAGCAGGTTTGCTGGCAGGACTTGTGACCCCATGGGGGACCCATGCTGAAGCAGTCTGCTCCTGAAGGACTGCACCCTATGGAAGGGACCTATGCTGGAACATGGGAACAGTACAAAAAGTCCTCCCTCTGAGGAGGAATAAGCAGAGACAATATGTGATGAATTGATTGCAGCCCCCATTCCCCATCCTCCTCTTCTGCTGGGGACAGGAGGTAGAGAAAAATTGGAACTAGAACTAAGCCTGGGGATAAAGGAGGACTGGTTGGAAGGTGTTTTAAAGTTTGGTCTTATTTCTCATTATCCTACTCTGGTTTGATTGTAACAAATGCAAAGAATTTCCCCAAGTTAAATTTGTTTTGCCTACAATGGTAATTTCTTTGTGATCACTCCCTATCCTTATCTCATCCCACAAGCCTTTGATTGTACTTTCTCTTCACTGTCCAGCTGAGAAGGTGAGCGACAGAGCAGCTTTGGTGGCAGCCAGCGCAAACCCACCACTGTACTTTTTTAGTCTGCATGAGGAATTTGAGACAAGGATAGTAATGAGGAGAGGTAGTGGGTAAGAATCAAATCAGTTCAAGAATATCGTAGTAGTAATACTTCTTAGGAGCTAAGAACTCTGGTATCTACAAAGTTAAATCTTTCTTGTGTGGGGGATACTACACTAAGCTGTGCAGTTATTTATATTATTGGTGGAGATACGCAAGGTTCCCAGTTAGCTGTGGCACAAGAAGAATGGCAAATAACTGTAACATAAACAAAGTACTTCTCCAATGCAACACTCTTAATAGGATTCTAGCATTTCTGTCTCCTATCAGAATGTATTTTCTTTGACTATCATCTAGTCACAGACTTATAAAATGTACTGTACAGGATTTTAGATGAGTTTCTTTAATTTTTTCAGCAAATCTGTTATTCATGGAGTTAAATCAGGACAGAGTAAGGATGAAACCATGATTCTATGTACAATATACAGAGTCTCTTTGTCTGTGCATATATATGCACCACAGTGCTGCAGCAGTTCTCAAAAATGAAGTTTTACTGGTCAGTCCTGAGTAATGCATCCATGTATCCTATGGACCACAGCTGAGGTTCTCACCCAAAAGCTCCTGCCTCAGTGTAGGAGGTGATATAAAGCTGACTCTGTTTCCTGTGGTGACCATTTTCTAGGCAAGTTCCCCAATTTAAGTTAGAAGACCACGAGTAAACAGTGGCACAGCGTGTTTGGCAGAGACCTGGTGTTAGGGGTGAAATAGGAATACCTGCCTGGTGCCCCCATCAAATCTTCCTCCAGCCATCTTCATTTACACAGCCTTGGGTGCTGGGCTGCTCCAGTGCATGGACTTGGGGTATTTGCATGGTTCCATGTTCAGAGGTACATCCACATCCAATGGGTTGTGTTTTGCTGCTGGTTAGAGCTGCATCCTTGACTGCATAGAAAATAACAGGAGGTATGCTGTTGCAAATACACCACTAAGCTCTGTTTATGTCTTCTGATTGGAAAGGCAGCAACTCATAATCTTTAATTAATGTTTTCCCATATAACCCCTGTATGATAGGGAAATATGAACTAGAAAGAGAGATGAGTTACCATTAGCCATCTAGAAGTTAGTTATCAAGTCTAAACCATCCATCTGGGCTCACTATTTAGGCAGGACAAAGAAAGAAATATATTTAGAGTAGCTCTGAAGACAAATGGAATAAATAAAGATAAGGTGAATCACCATTTGGTTAAATCTATGGGAAGCCTGGTTGTCTATTGTGGCATCTACTTTGTAGTTGGATGGAACAAGAGGAATTCCTTTACAAACAATTTAACAAGATACCTCAGGAACCATGTGAAATTAGGGTAGGCTTTCCAATGCAAAGACTAGTCTTAACTCTCTGTCTTATCTATATACACATGGCCATGCTGGGGCCATTTTAGGAGCTACCCTGTGCTAGTGATGCAGCACAAAGCAGCTGCACAAAAGCACTCTCTGGTATCAATATCTACCTCAGATATAATTGTAGAAATTATGTACACACACAAACACTGATGCACATATACTTTGGAGGCACAAAAGGAAAAGGATCTTAACTCTTTGCAGTTTCCAAGAAGTAATGAATTGACAGGAAAATACTAAGGGAGCAGAGAAAACTGAAAAATCCCTCACCTTCTCTGCTAAATGTGATTGGTGGATGTTTCATTTATCAGTAATTCATTCTGAATTGTTCATCTATTCAGACCTTGCTCTGGTGCCCTGCTCTCTGTAACTACAGAATGCAGGACTAATATCCTCACTAACTCTTATGCATTTGGCAATATGCTCTTGCCCAATTTTTACTGCCCCCCTAAGGAAATAAGAGCACTGTGTATTCTAGGAAAAAACACACTTTTAAAATATTCATATTTCCATGGTTGTGTGTGTGTCTGTTGTGTAAGTTTTCCTTGGTGGCAGTGAACAAAGTGCTCTTCTGTGGAGCAGGCTCTCCTGTCTCCTCTAGCAGACTCAGTGTCTGTACTGGGAATTCCTGTTCCTGGCCCAAACCCACAGGCCCTCGGCACTGGAGGACAAGGTCGGCCATCTCACACTCTCTCTTTCTCCTGGCCTGATAGTTGATCTCCGTGCTGGAGAAATGGGCTCTGAAGGAGAAAAAAGAGGGGGGCTGAAGTGAAGGAAAGAGAGAGCACGTGTGTGTACTTCTAACTTGTCCTGGGAACTTTGGCAAACGTTTCCTCCCTAAAGAAAGTTTGTTCAACTTTGCAGAAGTCCTGATAGTCTCTGATTTACTTGGCTCTTCATTTAGATGAATTAGTGGGACCTGGCTGTGTTATTTTACCAGGACTGTGACAGGCATAATCTGAGCCTCATTTCACATCTCCCATCTTCCTTTCTGTCAGTGAGGGTTTTTCTTTCCCTTGTTGTAGCAGTGACTGAGCAACAGCATCCACTGCTAGGCAAAAATCTGCCTACAGAGAGGTGCCTCTGTTTAGACTTCAGCAGAGGACCCATGAAGCATACTTTGTGGCTACTTACGGTCAGGGCGGTATGCATAGTTTTTTATAAGTTGCACACTGTCAAGACAGGTAATTGTGTAACCTTAGCTGCACTCTGGTTTTTTTCCCCCTTCCCCTAAGGCTGGAGTGGCACCTTGCATTCCAGCTGGTGCCGAGAACAGGGCTAGCTGTGCTGCTCTACAGTCAGCTGCAGTCTGGCTCTTGTTCTGTCCTTCACTGAGGAGGATGGTATCAACCCTTTAAGGCTCTCCCCTGATACATGTTCCTGGCTGACTGCTCTCCCTTTCATGCACAGTACAGGAAACTACAGGGCACAGTGTATGAAGCACCTTTTTTATCCTCTGCAGCTATGCTTTCCATTGAGAGAAAGGGTAATTATCCTATTTCTGTTTCAGTGTCAGGTACCACATGGTTTATGCATTTGTCTCTTCGAAAACATGTTTTGCTTTGATGTTTGCTTTTCTAATGGGGCTAGTTTGCATAATACCTTCTGCTGCAAAAGAATGCTGAATCTACAGATGAGCTATCACTTCTCAAAATACTGATTGCTATCAGCTGGCTTGCCGAAGGCCTTGGCTGTGGCTCTGCATGCGTGTGTCTGTGCGTGTGTGCACAGTCGGGGGAGGGAGGGAGGAGGTTAATTTCCTTTCTTTGACCAGTTTTGACAAAATGCCTGAAATGAAAGAGGTGGATCCATCAGAACTTTCACATTTACCTGCTTTCTGAAGGCAGCACAGCAAGGTCTCTACCTGTAAGGGTGTGGTTATACGTGGGTAAGGAGTGAGATGACAGGGAAAAGGGAAATGTTGTATTTGTGATACTGGTTTCTACAGTATTTCTGTCACAGTCTTTTTAGCTCAATTTTACACCTGGGTTGAACTTTAGCAGTGACGATGTCTAAAGTCACACACATAAAGCATATAGATGCAAATGTCAGCTCAGGGAACATGGAGTGGAATAGTTGTAGGGAGTGTTATGGGATATACACACACATATATAAATATATATATATATGCACACACAGATACATGCATCCATGGGGAGTGAATATGTGTGTGATATTTGCAGTGTTCTTCCTTTTCCCAAATGATGCATTATTACTCACCCATGCAGACCTCCCTCCAGTGAATTTCCCTATCTGCTGCTTACTGGCCTGACCTCCTTGCTCTTCTGTGCCTGGCCCTGATGCCTAATTAACTCATAGCAGGCAATAGGGATGTGGGGAGGAAAATAATTCCTCATTTCCTTGTCTGGACAAAGAACCTGAACCAGAGACTGCCCTTCCTCAGAAAATGCTCTGACAAAGCACAGGGAGCAGAGCTTAAAGAATTCCCACCAGCAGCAAGCCTTAAGAGTCAAATTTGAACATTTTGGTCTCAGCTTGTTGCTTGCTTGACTAAAGCTCTAGGGTGTTTTTTCATAAAATTCAGGGACTGTCCTTCCTAGGGCATTGTACACTCCTCTGCCTTCAGGATTCATGCAAAACCCTCAAGGATTCAGACCCCTATTTCAGTAAATATTCCTGCATTCCAGTGTAATCTGAATACATCTATATTTCCATCCTCCAGAAATGGGGTCCAATTTTTAAAGAAGAAAATTTCTCGGAAGATTTTTGGAACTCCTTGGCTTTAGTGAGACAATTGAAAATACCATGAGAATTACAATTAAGAAAAATTTGTGCTGACATAATGCTTTCCATCTGTAGATCTGAGAAAGCTTTATGAACGTTAATAAATTAGACCCTTATTATCCTGTGAGACCAGGACATTATTGTCCCTGCTTGCCAGGGTGGGTAATGAGGGGACTGTTAGGAGTCTAAAGGCCTGGTTGAGCACTCACTGGAGCCTATGGGAGAATTCCCAGTGACTTTACTGGGAGCAGGATTGGCCTGTTAGTGCCTTCCTCAAGGCCACACAGCGAGTGAGTGATAACTTTGGGAACAGGACCCAGACCCACAGGACTGCTTTGTTCCTTTCCAACCCTCAGCTTTCTTCAGGTCTTTCATTACTTTTCTGTCTGGATGAGGTGCCTGAAGTTGAAAGCATAAGGCAACAATACAGAGCGTTCATTTATAGCATTTCAAACCTCAGGAGAAATCTTGGCTCTGGTCTGCTCCGAGGGAGGAGTTTTAGCAAAACCCAGTTTTTAAAGAGGTATCTAAGTACTCAGTTCCCATTTTAATGGGCACGAGAAGTCTAAAGACCTTTAAAAATCAATCTATAAATAACAACCTTGCTCTGACCAGGTAAACTATCCCTTGTGTGAGCTTCTGGAGAAACTTAGGAGAACTGAAACCTAGCTGAACCAAACCTTGCAAACAGGTCAGCTCCCTAAAGGGTGTTCCCACCCTGTGGAAACCTCTCCCCACCCAGGTATGCCCACAGATCAAAGCCACATCTGCTGCTCCCAGGAGACACCTGCCTTACTTCAACACAGCAGCCCACTGGCTCTCCCACCCAAGGGTGGCCCTGGAAGTTTCCCCCCAGGCTCAGACCCTCCTTTCCTGGTCTGCCTACTGGCCTTATTACCTTTCAGACTGGGTTCTCCTACTGCTTTCTTAATTTTTTGCAGCTGGGCTGCTTTTCACCTGCTCCCTGGGTTGACCCTTTCCTTGCCATTAGAAACATTGCAGATACATGTAGATATATATGCACAGGAAATGCAGGATGTACGGGAGCTGAAGTCGACACCGAGCAATGCAATCCCTAATGGTTCCTAAGCACCCTGGTGACAGTGAGAATAGCAAGTGAGGTTTGTGATTCATGAGAAACAAGTTCGTTGGGGTTTTTTTACTAGTCTGGGACAGTTTGATGTTCTGCGCTCACCAGGAGGGATCCCACAAGGCAGGGGAAGGGCTGGTCCTCCTGGGGCCAATGCTCGCCCAGCAATGCAAGGCTGGCCATCTGGCATCCACCCAGACCCACTCCAGAGCAGGGCCCGTCAGGAACTGAACTCCTGCTCTGCACTTTCCAAGACCTTGAGCAGCCAGCACAAATCCAGGTAGGGCTGTGGGAAATCTATCTCACCCTTAGCAAAATCTTGTAACGTTAGAGGCTTTCCTACAACACTTTTCAGTTGAGGCTGCAAAAGAGCTTTTGAGCCATTGCCATGTTGAAAGTTTATATAAATTATTATTTTTTAATGAATGAAATCAAAAGAGAATAGCTTATGTTTTGATTTGAGACTGTGAACTAAAGACAGAGGTGATGGAATAACCCTGGAGACTCCTTATAATTTAATTCAGTAACAGTCTGTGTAGCTGTTTTTTGAAGGATTGTAACAAAATCACACTACCCATAGGGCAAGTACTTACCCAGACTCCACAGTAGTCCCTTTCTGAAGCACTTCATACAAGGGAAAGTTGTTTAAGAGGGAGCTATGTTGCTCAGCAACACTATGTATTTAATTTTTTTTTTCTTTTTTTTTTTAACATTTCATAGCTCATGGGATTTTAGGCACTACAGCTAATTTATATGAAGGCTCCACTGTAGTTTTCTGAAGTTTATTTAACTGTATGAAAACATTTCCAAATAAATTATGTAATCTACAAGATATGTATGTTATTTTTGTGCTGCTTTGCTGGTATTTCTACTAAAGTACCATTTGATAGGGCTTGAAGCTGAACTGGGATGTCAGCTGTTCATTCATTGATTTAAAATTATTGTTTGCGTAGCTTTACCCTGCTGCCCACTAAAAGATAGGGAGAACCCTTTTACAATTCAACCCATTATTTATCTTTATATGTTTTATACAACTAAAAAGCTGGTTGAAAAGCATTCAGGGAAAGAACCTCTATGAGAAGATTCCAGTTACAGGTATTCAACCTGATTCCAAAGACACAGTTCCCCTTCTCTCCACCCCCCCACTCCCCACATTTAAATATATAAGATAGCTCGATCCCTAATAATTTCCCACTCTGAAATACCCTGTTTAGGGAATTACAAGAGTTATATGGAAATTTATGTGCCTATGCTCCCCCTGCTAAATGCTGTTTCTTGAGAGTGACCATTAAGGAGTACAAATAAAGCCTGAGAAAGGTTTGTGTCTATATATTGGTAAGACAAGTTTTCCTTCACCCAGCTCCCTCTGCTCCTGGAAAGCTTCCACACCTTCTGGCCTCATTACCCATGTTCCTAGTTTCCTCATTACTTGTTCTCATCTACTGCTGGGCAAATCCTGCAAAATAGTATTCATAACATGTGTTCAAAGACAGCCCACACTAACTGCCATGCCTCTTTAATGCACTTTCTGTGAACAGGGGGACAAGCAAATATTTGTTCACAGAAATACTGCTGAAAGAGAATCTTCCATGGGTAACCACTGATGTCTGTAATTGCAGAAGGGTTGGGGCTTGTGGGGGAAAGGTGTGGAAGATGGGTTGGTATCATCATTTTGAAAGCCCGTTGTGGGTTTGACAGTTAGGAAGTAAGTTATGTGATAACTTATTGTTTTGTGATAACTTCTGCTCATCATGTTGCTCAGTCAAATTCCCAAATCCTCTCTTCAAGAAAAAAATCTCATTCCAGAGAGAAGCATGAGGATGATCTGTTGGTGCAACTTCACAGCAATAAACCATCTGATACATAATGAAGAGTAACAAATGGTTCTGTACCAGCCCAGGTCTTTCCAAGAGTATGGCACAAGTGGAGTTGGAAACTTCATGAGAGACACTGCTGAAGACAGAAAATACACCCATTTTTGTTCCCATCACTTAGAGGAGTCCTAGAATTCGGTTAGCTGTAAGCTGGCAGGTACTTCAACCAAGATATCTCATAGTCTTCATCAGGGGCTTTAGCTGGTAATAAACAAAAGGAAGCTGTGACAGTGGCAGAGAGGATAATTTAGTTCAGGAGACAGCCATTGCAATGTGAGGAGAGCTTAAAATGTGCTGCTTTCCATGGAGCTTAGGATATGGTTAACATTTATAAAAAAGGGGTGTTAGCTGCTTGAAAAATGAGAAAGGTTATCCTTAGTAACTCTATTTGCATTTCAAAGTGGTAATTATAGGTATGTGTACACACAATTAAATAGGCTGCACAGAGTGAAAATAAACAAATAATCAGTGCTATTAGGCAAGGCTTAATGAACATTTTTGTTATAACATAAATTAATATGTGTTCTTTGAAAGAGCAACAAAATAAAGTATTTCTGTTTAAGATTCTCAAGGATTATACAAACAATAAATGAGCAAAAAAACCTAAAGGTGTAAAACCCTTTGACATCAACATGTACTTTAAAGCATCCAGAAATTGGACCTGGCCAGCTATCCCTATGCAAGCTTTTTCATTCCCTTTGGTAATACATTCAGCAAGTTGCTCTGAACTCTAGGCAATCAGACACATAGATGGCATACCTAAGGCTTGCTGCAGCAGGCTCCATTGACGTTTGCACTGTTGGAACCCATTCTAACACAGCTTTTTATGAATATGTAACATGCAAACTGGATCTTGCCCAAGACCTGCTTCAGTTTTAATGACTCTGCTCCTGTTTGCACACACTGACTGCAAACTATTTATCTGTAGGTGAGCTAAGCAGATCCAGGAAATGTTAGCCATTTTCACTTTGGGGTTTGGTGACAGGAATTGTATGCCAGCTGCTCTTTCTTGCAAACATTCCTCACATTTCTGACACACAGTAGGGTGGATGCATGTTGTGTAACAGCGTTTTAACCTTAGCATTTAACTGGTCAAGTGACAAAATGCTGAAAGAAAACTAGTGTGTTCAAATGACATTGGCCAATACTTATCTCACATACCAAATAACCACTCTATTTACTGTGGCTAGTCCTGAAAAAAAAATCTCTTGGAAAAAAGAGGGCTTTGTAAAATCCTGTCTTCACTGTGTTATACTGCCTGAGGACAGCAGCAACAGCAGAGTGACCTGCTCCAGCCACATGCCTTAAAGGATTGTCTCAAGAAAATTAGAGTGTAGCTGAGTCTCTGTGTCCATTCAGCCTAAGTAAAGACTTCTGTGCAGAATATGCTCTCTTAGTTATCTCTGTTTTGATTTTAGTTAGAACCTAGTAACTGGAAAATTTCATCCTCTCTCATAAAATAATTTTTCAAGGCAATTCTCTTATCTTTCATTTTTTTTTTTCCTCATTTCCCCATGGCTTGGACTGGGGTTCGATTTTGAGTTCAAATATGTTCCAAGCTTGTTTGCTAAACCTCATCATCCTCTTGCATTCTCAGCATGCTATTGTACTGCCTAATCCTTGGTGGTAATCTGCCTTTTCAGATCAGTGCTTTCCTGGTATTATCAAAGAGATCAAAAAGAGTTTTCAACTGGCTGAAAGCATCACTTAACACAGTAGGGATATCTGGACCTGCATCTACCTATGTGTCTGCAGTTTAAAAGTCAAAAAATGCTTTTGAAACAAACCAACAAAAATAAATTGGAGTTGTAGCTGAGTTCTTAGTGAATGCAAAGCAAAATAGAAGCTGTAGAAAGTAATTATACTGCCATTATATCACCTCCTAGGCAGCACTGTATTCAAGTCTAACAATTAGTATTTCCATTTCCAGTTCCAGATCCATATAGAATCCCAATTCACCAGACAGCTTAATTAGAAAAGTATGACTTTTCTGTTGCCTTAAAAAAAGAAAAAAAAATAAAAAAGGAAAGGAAAGGAAAGGAAAGGAAAGGAAAGGAAAGGAAAGGAAAGGAAAGGAAAGGAAAGGAAAGGAAAGGAAAGGAAAGGAAAGGAAAGGAAAGGAAGAAGAGAAGAGAAGAGAAGAGAAGAGAAGAGAAGAGAAGAGAAGAGAAGAGAAGAGAAGAGAAGAGAAGAGAAGAGAAGAGAAGTGTGTTGTCATTCCTGATCAAAATATTATTTGCTCCAATATAGATGTATGTCTAAAATATTTTCCTATAATTTTTTTGGTTTTATTCTCCTCTGTAAAAAAAAAAACCCAACCAAACACCATACTATTTTTACAAAGCTTACAGCTTTTTCTGTGTTAAAAGGCAATTTCTTGAAAAAGAAATCCAGAACTTTTTGACCAGCACTACCTGTTGTGAAGGTTTTTCTTTGTTTTGATATTCTTATCATCTCTATTCTTAATGTAGCCCTCAGTAGATAAACTATTAAAAACTGAGAATGCTTCTCACTGGGAGAAATCAAGTGGTTTAATGACCTGTGGGAAATTAGAAATGTTGCATGGGTTTTGTTATATAGGATACCTTCCAAAATGATGTTTCATATCCCTAAACTTTGGGCTGGCTGTGCAGGTGTTCTGATTTTGCATATAATTATGTTTAGTGATATCAACCCCTCTACCAGATAAAGGCTGAAGCTCTGTTGTGCAGGTTATGAATAATAATTTCTGAGCATATGAGGGCATCACTAACTTGAACCACAAGTAAGCGCTGAAGAAGTCAGCTGCAACTTCTGTTGTGTCAGGAAGGCAAGGGGGATGCATCTAAGGCAAAGCAGTGGATGCATCTGAGGCAAGCCATGCTGATGTCCCTGATATCCCTAATACTTGACCTGACTGGAGCAATCATGAGCAGGGAAATGCCTGTGGAAGCACTCCCAGGTCACCCCTGTTGCTGTTCCTAGAGCTGCCCTTCCCTTTGGCACTCTGAGTGAGCTGTGTCATCTCTGCTTTGCACTCACAGGCTGTGTAATGGGTTTGGCAGGTTGCTCATGCCGTTGAGAAGTGTTGCCATGACTAATGTAGGAGGACAGCCTTCCCTTAAAGCTTTTGTACTCCACAATTCCTAATAAAGTGGTGCTGTATAAAAATGGGACAAAATAGGAGATGGAAACTGTTCACTAAATCTTTCCAGACAGAAACGAGTTTGGCACCATCAGCTTATGCTGTGGCCCAAGTCTTACAACTGGATGAGCAGAGAAGTACAGCCTGGTCTAACAGAAACAAGATTTATGCTTATATTGCTCAGAGAATCGAGATAAAGCAGGATGAGCAAAAATACAGCCCAGGTCTGATATTAGACCCTGATTATCACTAAGACCACCAAACTACCCCCATCCCTGTTGGCTGCTCTGGAAGGACCTAGTGAAAAAAAGCGAACAAAATGGGAATAAAATTGGGAGACATATGCAAGATGTGGCCTGTCCCTTAGTGGGGTCCCACTGTCTTCAGATATCCAACAGGACGATATACTTTGCAGTCAGCACTTGCTGCTCCTTGTGGTGTGGTACAACCTGTTTGTGAGTTACGTGTATCTTCTTGTACAAAGTCTGTGAATGTGCATTGAACTCCTCTGCCTTTTCATCTCCTGTGCAGGATACTTGCAATGTTGTTCTCATTTTCTAATCAATTGCACTTGTTGCCTTGGGGGCCTTTGCTTTCATGCTGCTACACTGTACTAGCTGTCATGTTTATTTCCAGACACCAGTCATTATTGCACTTGGTAGAAGACACATTTCAGAGGTCTTTTCCCTTCCCTTCCCTTCCCTTCCCTTCCCTTCCCTTCCCTTCCCT
>VWZU01002045.1:3462871-3531743 GCA_013397095.1 Sterrhoptilus dennistouni
CCTTCCCATCCCATCCCATCCCATCCCTTCCCCTGCTGTGTTGAGTGAGAATTAACCTTTCTAGCATTTCTTCTTCCACCAATAATGATCAACTTCTAGAATGCTGCAATACATATATATACACATGACTATTCATGAGGTTTTTTTACATACATTAAAATTGCCTTTTAATGACTAGAATTTGGATTCAAATATTACTGTATTTTGAAATTCTTTCTAATGTCTCCTTCTGATGTAACATGTTCAATTTAAAAACAGGACAAACCCCAAAGAAATCCTCCCATAATGGTGATATCACAGCAATACGGAAAAAAAAAATGGAATCAGTCACTGTTGTTGAGATTGTTAGAATAACAGAAAGAGGTTTCCTTGCCTGAATAAGCTAATTATGAGATCTCTTTCAAAGTAAGGTATCTCTAGCAAAAAAATTGCCCATGACTCTGTAGACAGATGCATGAGTCCATTTCTTCCTCATCAGAGCCAGCTCAAATTTTTTTTTTAGCATGTGTGGGGTTAGACATCACTGTTCTGGACAAAGACATGAAAATGATAGTTAAGTCAGTTGTTTCCTTTCAAGCATTGTACTTGATGTGTGAAGTGAATTTCTTTATGTTAATACATTATTTTTTGTAGCAAGAGAATTATATCACAATTAGAGGATGCAGCTACCAAAATATTTCCTCTGTACCTTTGAGATGAGCAAAGCTATTATTTGTTTTGGCCTCAGGCTGGTTCTAAACTTCATTCTTAGCCCTTTGATAGGCCTTTCCATCCATAGTTCCAAGATCCTTACTAAAGGATCAACAAGGAACACTTATTTCTGTAGTTTGTAGAACCAAAAGGGGCAGAAATACAGAGAAAGAGGAGGAACGTGTGCCCAAGCAGTGTGCCTTTGTGTAAAAGTGGGGCATGATTTGGGTAAGGAGCAGACACTGTTCAAGTTAGTTCTGCTGCCTGAGTAGTTATCAAGGAGAAAGCTGGACTGAACTCCTCTAATTGTCATATTTCAGCAGTATTTTATAGATACTGTAAAGGTAAACCAAATTGATTCTGAATGCAACCAAGCAGCAAATAGCAAAGGATTGTGTTCAAAAGTCTTCTACAACTCAAACTCTTCCTTGAATTATCTTGCATCTGTCCATTAGGTCTTACATTCCTGAAGTAAAACTACATGGTTGTTGGTTCTATTATTCCCTTAAAATATTTGAAACACATCCCTTTTGGCATTCTGTAACATGAGCCTGAAACATCCATGAACATGAAATCCAGTCCTTCAAATTTTTGTTTGCTATAGAATCCTTCTCCAGGATAGCGACAAGCTACTAGAAAAGACACTGATGTAGAAGTCTCAGCTTGAGTCCTCTATTCCAATGAAAACTGATTTGGTACAAAGAACAAATTAGCTATTAGCAGTCCAGAGAGTGCTCCTGTGGCACAGTTCACCTAATGGACTTAACACTTACCTAAGACTTAAGAAACATAACTCCAAGACCTTATTCTGAAGCAGATATGACAGAAATACGAACTCAAGTTTTCCCACACTCTGGTAGGTGATCTAATCAAAAGGGCAACCTGGGACAGAGTTTCCACAGTTGTTCCAAGTTATTTGTTTGTCTCTCCCTGCTCTCTGCCAACCCCACCCTTATATTTTGACCAAAAAATTATCATCACCCTGAGAAACTTCTCCTAAAACAAATCTAGTGAAAACTCACACAAATAGTTTTGGTTTCAAGGAATTTGTGTTTTTTAAAGAAAAAAACCCCAAACCAAACAAATCCCCAAACACTGAATTGAAAGATTTCCAATGGGCTCTGCTTTGGTATTGTGTGACTGGACTATTTCCTATGACATTAAAAAAGTAGTCTGTGTACCTGTCATACACTCATGACTTCCATTTAACTAAGTATCAGTGTTTTGTACGCCTGGAGATACACAAGGACTCACCAAACTACCAAAAATTCTATTCTATAATGAAGCAGAATTCTGCCTTCATTTGCTTCTGTAGCAGTGCACTAAATAGTATATTTGCCTTTTATTTTAGAAACTTAAGGGAGAAAGAAAAGGTGACAAAATGACCAAGAAGTTTTCGAAGACTGATGTATTTTCAAGCAGATTACATAGGCATAAAAATCAAATCAGTAATGTGTAAAAACCGAATCAGTAATGTGTTTTTAGATTATTTCAGTATTCTCATTGTGCTCCCAGAATGAGATATTTTAACATTTATGGAGATGATGGCCTTTGAGGCATGAAATTTTCTAAGAAATACTGATGAGTTTCTAAGCTACAAACTCATAGATAAAGAGGCTGTGGAAAATGAAGTGAACAAAAGGAACTCTGATGTCTTTTAATGATGTTACGTATGATCACTATTAAATTATACCTTTGACATTATTAAGGTGTGTTAACAGACTCTGAGAGAGTCATGAAACAGGCCATTTTCCACCTTTTGTGGTGCCAAGGAATAGAAGCCTGCTTTCCTGAAAACCTGAGGAAAAAGTCAGATGAATGCTCATGAGGAGGAGGTGGTGGAAGCCGTCGTGTTTTGGGAGCCATGCAAGGTCTCGTGTGATGTTCCCACAACTCTGCAGAATGGGCTTGGCCAACCACCACCTCTGGAAAAACTGTTGAATTGAAATCTCAAGACATATTCTCCCTGCCTGTGTACTGGATATTACTAACAGTCCTGGGAATCAGAATTGAATTATATGATTTCTGGTAGGCTTAGAAGAGAGAGGAGGAAAACGTATCCCACCATCTCCCATGCATCACTGCCAGATGTGTGCTGCTCCCAGTTAGATGTGATTTCAGTGTATGACTTATGAGGTGCTGTTTCATTCTGCACTTGGTGCAAGGTTCCCTGAGCCTGCCAGATTTCCCTGTGACCAAAGTGCAAGTGTGATTCCCACCTAAATTTTTCCCCAATTAGCAGTTTTATTAGTGTCAGCAGTCCCACACATTTGTGAATGTCAGAGCAAATATCTTGACCCTCAGTCATTGTTAACTTTTAAACTAAATATAAAAGATTTCATTTTGCTGACTTCTTGTGGGAGACATTCAGCTTTACATCCAGTCTTTGCAAGAAAAAGAAATGAAACTTGTTAATAGAATCTGGCAGTACTACTAAGCTTGTTATATGGCTCCAGTAATGGTGATAAATATGAGAAGACAGAATAAATATTGTCCTGTTAAAAGAGTGTTTGCATAAAATTAAAAAAAAACCCACATAAATTTATTATTAATCTATTTCAACTAATTTCAAGCTCAGAGATCAAAAAAAGACACCAAGCAGGCTCAAAAAATCTGGCCCTAAATATATATTTATTAAAGATGAGTGACCAGTGTTTAGACATGCATGTCTAACTTTGAAGCTAGCAGTTGGCTTATAGGTAGGTGCAAGAACTACAGCTAACTGAGAAATAGAGGGTTAATTTCAAGTGAAGCATTACAATATGTGGGATTGAAGTGTTTTATGCCTGAGCTTTTTGCTATATACCAGATTTCTTTACTAGCATGCATCTGAGGAGTAGGATCATCATCTCCTCCTTCTTGCCACAAGTAGTATGTTGTCTGAGTCCTTGACTAGAAGGCCTTGCTGCTGAAAATTGAAAATTATTTCAGGTTCATTTTATTGCTGAATGTTTCTTCTGTCTGGTCACATGGAAACTGAGGTTTTCTGAAGAGAGGAGAAACTTCAGATGTAAAAATCTTGCTAATTTGAGAGCTCTAGTTATCTGTCAGAATGCATTTTATATGTAAAACTTTCAATTAGCTTTAGCTAAATTATTTTTTTGTGCTGGCAAAACTCTTCATAAGAGTGAAGCGAGTGTAAATAAAGTAGTAGGCTCAACTATTAGAAAAAAGGGTCTTGTAATGGGTTAAGTTAACTTTAAAATTTGCTTGCCAGTTGGAACATATAATGAAACATATCCCCAAACCAAGAGACAGCCAGCGGGTCTAATTTTAGGGTTACCAGCTGTTTATATTTGGTGATCCCTGTCATTATAGAACAATTTCTGTGTCTGTGGCTAGAGATTCTAGTGCCAAACTGAAGAGTAATAAAGAGAGAGGAGCAGTGTAGATTGGTTAACCTTTTCTTTGTGGCAAGCAGATTATCTGCTCATCGGTCTTACACTGTTAGTGGGTACTGGCCATCGTCATAGCTAGTTGGCTAAAAATGGTCCCTAAATTAAGTTTTCTGCCTGTGTGAGCAAGACTGGCCCTTCTTATTGAACTCTTACTAAGGCTCTGTGCTATGAGATCAAAACGGGAGACAGACAGAAAGGAAAGAGGGGAAAAATGGAATTTGGCTGAACCACTTTTATAATTGAGTAACTCAGTATGTTAGTTGTTTTATGATTTTTATTGGCTTTTTTAATGCCTAAGTGAGCGATATATATTGCCAGATTATCATGTCATCTGGTACTTTTGTGGTATCCTCACAAGTTAGGAAAGTCTCATGAGAAAGCCAAATGTCATAGTTTGTTAGTTCTATAAAACAACAGAATGCTGCAAAACTATGAGGAAAACATAAAATCATAAGCTCTTCTGTAATTTTCATGGTTATTGTCCTCTTTGAAAGGGCACATTTCTGAGAGGCCTTTGGTATAAGCCTTTCGTGAGACATTTACAAGAACCCTCATATCAGTTCCCTCTGCCACAGTTTATACAAGGACTTTGCTAAGAAAGCATGTTACTTCAGCCTCCTAATGACTTTTCAGAGATACTAAGATTTCACAAAGTCCTTATTCCCCAGAAAAATTCTGGTGAGATGCCTTTTGCTTGTATAAACATCCAGTTCATCCTAAACTTAACTGAGTGAGAAGATTCACTTGGAGTCAGTAGGGCAGTTCCAGGGACTTTTTTTTTTTTTTCCCTAGAACAAAAGATAGGAGCTTTTGCTCCAGCTGAAAGTTTAAGTTTTTTTAAGAACACCTGAGGACTCATTATTGTTGCTGTTACAGAAATGTGTGGATCTGTCACCAAATGTGAATGCTAACATGCTACCAAGTATGGAACAGAGATGCCCTTGAGAGAAACTGGAGTTTAAACAGACAAACCACGTGCAAAATGGAGGAGAAAAACCATATTTCACAGCCAGGGATCTGATGTAGAAAGAGGCTGAATAAATTTCTCAAACTTTTCACAGTAAATCATCACTGCTCTAAGAAAAATCTTGATGTGGATTACGAGAAATATTAAAAATAGTATCAAAAAATAATGTGGCCAGCAGGACCAGGGCAGGGATTGTCCCACTCAGCACAGATGAGGCCAAACCTCAAGTCTGTCCAGAGAAGCTGGTCTAGAGAGTTAAGCTGTATGAGGAGCAGCCAAGGCAGCTGAGGGTGTTTAACCTGGAGAGAAGGAGGCTCCAGGGAGACCTTATCACTCTCTACAACCACTGAAGGGGAGGCTGTAGACAAGTGGTGGTCAGTCTCTTCTCTCAGGCAACAAGTGATAGAAGGAGGAAAAGGCTCCAGGTTCCACCAGGGGAAGTTCAGGTCGGACACCAGGAAGAATTTCTTTGTGGAAAGGGTTGTTAAGCATTGGAAAGAACTACCCAGGGAGGTGGTGAAATCAACATCCCTGGAGCTGTTCAAGAAATGACTGGACTTGGCACTTAGTGCTGTGGTCTAGTTGGCAAAGGATTGGTCAAAGGTTGGACTAATGATCGAGGAGTGTAATCCTGTAACGATTCTGTGAAGAAGCTTTTTTGAGATTCATGAGAATTTTTAAATGAGAATTTATCCTAGTTAACTCTTTTATTCTCCTTTTACCTGTCCCAGAATCAGTATTAAGCCTTTCTGAACATGTATTGAAAGCCTTGATGAAACCAGACAGATTCACCCAAGTCAATGAGGCAAAATTCACTGTCCGTGCAAAGAATCTGGTTATAATAAATTTTATTTTGCAGTGAGCAGAAGGACAATAGGAAATTTTCAAGTGTGGTTTTTGCTGCTAATTTTTTAAGATATTTGAGTAGAGAAATCTCAGGCTTCTTTTAATGCAAAAAAGTCAGTGTTCTATGTCTCCACAAACATGCAAATATATTGTTACCCTATTCTCAGAAAATACAGCTGAAGTCTATATTCTGTATGCTGTGTAGAGCATTAGATAGCCAAAGAGTCCTATGCAGAAACCAACTACTTTTCCAGAACTGCAGGAGTGCATTAGTACAAGACTAACTTAGTCCTTCTAGGACATTCATTCTGTGCTAACTTAATGTTCATTTCTACTCATTGTCACAATGAGCAAGGTAGAAGGTTTCTTTCAAAAACCAAGAAAGGAAAGTAATTTATGCAAGTTGTAGTGGAAAGTCTGTAGCAAATGACTAGGGATAGACATGCCTTACTTACAAAATAATTTTATTGTTTTGTAGGATTAGAACGTAACAGGAGACCATACTTGGATGTGAAAATCTCCTATCAATGCCAGGATGTTGCGTGGCTTGGGGTTTTTTTTTGTTTGTTTGTTTTTGTTTTTCTTTTTTGTTTGATTTTTTGGTTTGTTTGTTTTGGGTTTTTTCCTAGCAAAGGATTAATTACTATTCTATTTGGTGATAATTATGAATGAAGAGAAGTAAATAATTCACACAAGGCACACTTTTCTCCTTTTCACAGTCCCTTTTTTTTTCTCCTAACTTTTCTGCGCATTTCCTACACCCCTGTTACTCACATAAACTTCCCTTGGGTGTGACAGTGACACCAAATTGGATCATAGTGACAACAAGATTTTGAGAGCTGTCAGCTGATTAAAGTATGGCAAAGAGGAAGCTCTCTGTCTTTGTACTGGTTTATACCTGAATTGTGCTTGGCACATCTGTCTAATTTCCAAGAGAAACATAGAGTGTGGTATGGCAGGCAGGCATGGTCACAACAGGTTACAGTGAGGTATGTCATTTCAGAGCATGCAATTTCCTCTTTGAGTCATTTTGCAAGAAAGGTTGAATCACTACATCCTCTTTTTGACTGTGATTCTGCCTCTGCATATCAATGCCATGACTAGATCAGAGGTGGATGCACATTTTTAATATTAACAGGTAAATGCCACACACTACAGCAGAATGGCTGTCCCTTTTGCAAAGCTTCTGGAAGAAGTCAAAAAACACGCAAAGTACATTTGCAACTTTCACAACTGATTAAGCACAGAAACTGCTAGGCAAATAATATGGGTTTTGAGTAATGGAAAAAAAAAGAAAATTAAATCATTAACCTGTTTTGTTTTGCTTTAAATTTGACATGTGAAGAGCTAAAGAATTCTGTCTCACAGTTGTTCAGGGAACCAGATTCAAACCATGCTAACCTGCTTTATCAAAGGACAAATTAGCAGTATGATTTGCTGTTTTCAAATGTCTCTATTCTCCAGTCAAAGCCCAAACAACTGTTTCATTTGGCAGGGTCCTATTTGTTTAGAGTTTTTAGAATTTTCTGTGTCACTAAAACTGCAGCTTTGACATCTGACATCTAACATCCGTTTGGTTTTTTTTTTCAGCCTTTCCACAGAAAGGTAGCAGCAATTCCCAGTGGCAGCTTCCCAGAGCAGAGGGACTACCTCAGTGGATAGTTCATTTGTTATGCAGCATCTGGGATTCTTTTCAGCGTCTCCAGTTACTGGCGTGATCCAATTTCCATTAACATAAAGTATAAGGTTCCCATGACTTCAGTGGGGACCAGAACTAGATCCCAAACTTCTGTTGACACTAAACATTGGAACAGAAAGTGGACTATGTTGCTGAGTTTCATGTAGAACAAAACAGATATGAAACTCTATGTTCATATGCTACAAAGGATATACAGAATGCAAATACATGATGTTGCTGAGGGTTTTAAATTTTTTTTTGTTGTTGTTGTTGTTTATTTTTTACAGTGTTTGATGTCTAATACAGTAAAGAAAAGGACTTAATAGTCTCATGATCATGAACTCCACATTGTCATACTGTCTTCCTACATGTGTGAAAGGATGACATCTGTTAATATTCTGATGTCTGTAAGACAAATCAGTGCCAACATGGAAAGACAGCTCCATTAGAAACAAATGGTTCTAACACAATATCTAATGACAGGTATTTGCAGAGCTTTGGAGGCACCATTTCAATGCAAACTGTGATTATACATGGTATTTAGGAATGGTGACTTGTCGCTTGTAAATGGAGATACTGTTATGGAGCAAGAATTGTCATAAAAGACATTTATTTAAGGGCAACCTCAAAGCTGAGGCTGTTTTTTATTAAGTACTCTCTTAGTGTACGAAGCTACAACCCAGCTGCTTATTGGCAACACAAGGAATCATAAGCAGTGGCAGAATTACCCCCTTTATAACGTCCCTGGGACACAAGCAATGTGATCATTATAAAATGGTGCACTTACAAGCTTAACACATGCAGTATAATTTTGGTTTGATGTACACTGTGTAGGAAAAGATTATGTGCATATTGAGAGTGAAGTCATCTACTTCTTGAACAGAGAGTGCCTTGCCAAGTGAGCTTCCCTCCCACAGGGATCCTCCAGAGTACAGCTGGGTGAAATAGTTTGCTCAGAGCCTGTTCTTGAGAAAGGCAGAGGGTTTTCACTCATACAGTTATTCGGGTTAATTTCAATGCATAATTTTTCCTTGGGAAAAATAATCAACAAACAAAGCATTCAAAACTAACCAACCAACCAACCAAAGAACAAATACAAACCCAAACTTGAATCAAGAATCCTTTCTCATCTTTTTTAGAAACATCAGTGTTTTGGAGCGTTCAGAAATGTAATAAACATAATAAAAATGTGGATTCAAAGTACTGGTCCCCACCCTGGAAATAGAGGAGTGCAAGTGGGAGTTGATCATGATCTGGTTGTTCTAAATGAAATCCTGCTTATAAGATAAATCGTGATTTGGGTTGTCCCAAAACATAGTGGGCTTCTCTTTATCCTTTAGGGTTCACTCACTGACCTATGAAAGCAACTTTGTGGCCTAGCTCAGACCAGGGGCCTTTTATTTTAGCTAGCCTCTAAAGACCTCCTGCTTTACACTACTCTCTGAACTCTGGCTATGCTCCACAAGCCAGGACAGAGAATAAGTATCTTTTTGTGCCTGCTAGGATACTTGCGAGGCATCATGATTGGAAGAGTCCCTTCCTCTCCTGAGAATGCAATGTGTACAATGTGGGCTACCCTATCCTTTTGCAGGCTATGCAGTATGGGATTAGATTACTGTGTTTTTCTTCCATATTATTTACTCAAGGCTTACATTACTGTATGGAATTCTGTTGGGAAGGTTATAAAGATAGAGGCTATCTGAAAATCCAGGTGCAGGCCTGGCTTCATATTTTAAACCTGCTAAGTCCAAGGCTGTTCAGGCCAAAAATGTTTGGTCTGGCCTCTCATCGCTCTTTGCCTCTGTGCATGCGTGTATGTGTCTTGGTTTGGGCTGGGATAGTTAATTTTCTTCTTAGTAGCTGGTGCTATGCTAACAGTGCTATGTTTTGGATTTAGTATGAGAATAATGTTGATAACACACTGATGTTTTTGTTGTTGCTAAGTAGTGCTTACTCTAAATCAAGGACTTTTCAGGTCTCATGCTCTGCCTTCGAGCAGGTGTACAAGAAGCCAGGAGGGAGCACAGCCAGGAGAGCTGACCTGAACTAGCCAAAGGGATATTCCATGCTACAGAACATAATGGCCTCTGTATTAACTGGAGGGTATTGACTGGGAGCCACTTGTTGAGGGCCAAGATGGGCATCAGTGAGTGGGGTGGGTGATTGTATTGTGTATCACTTCTTTCTCTTGGGTTTTACTCCTTTCTCTCTCTACTTGTCATTATTATTATAATATCCCAATTATTAAGCTGTTCTTAACTCATGAGTTTTAACTTCTCTATCTTGCTTTCCCTCCCCATCCCAGAGGATGAGCAAATGGCTGCATGGAGTTAGCCCATATTGGAGTGAATACATCAGGAAGTCTGCATGGTGTGTGGCCATGTGTGTGCTTGTTTCCATCCCCACATAAGCCCCTGCATGTGGGTATAGTCCATACCATAAATGCAAATATACAGAAGTGTTTATTCTTCCTATATAAGAAGCAATTGAGTCATCTTTAGTCTATATGCTACTTAGTAGAAGACAGCAGAAGTGTGGGTTGTCACATGGCAGCAAGACCTGATCCTCATGCCTTCTTTTAAATAAATTGCTCTTGCAGCAAAGCCAACTGGTAGAAAGTTTGTTCAGACAAAAAAATAAGGGATCTTCAGAGACAGCCTCAGGAGTGCATGTGAAGCAGCAGAGGCAGCAACGTGGCAAGGGGGCCAAAGAGACTCTCTCATGTGCTCCTTCTCCACAGAGGAACGCTCCAGGCAGCACAACACAGCCAGGCAGTGTTTGTTGAAAGGGTAAGGTGGCTGCTGTTCGCCCCTTTGCTGTCTCTGGCTCGCCTCAGTGGTCGAGGTGAAAGCAGGAGGGGATGTGGCACAGCTGCCTCACCAAGTATCACCACTTTCAAATTCCACTTCTTATCTCAGCCCTTCTTCCTTGTTGCTAATTACCACCTACTCCAAGATGTCAAGAACATACTCCCAGGAATAAACTGCTAGATAAACAAACCCCAGACAAACATCAAAGCTTAAAACAAACTGATAAGTCCCTTTGATTGATTTTAAGGGTCGGTGGGGAGAGGTGTGTTTGGATTGGAAGGTGCAAATGTTGAGCGGAGCAGCACCTGCTGCCTTGTGATCTCACCAAACCATTTGGCTTGAAAAGGCCAGGAGATAGGGAATCAGAAATCCATTTGGAGTTACAAAAGCAGCAGGGGAGGCTTAGATGAACAAAGGGGCTCTCCAGGCAGGGCCGTGTGCTGCTTTTTGTCAGCTTGGTATCACATTCCCTGCCCCAGCGTGACAGACAAATGCCAGGCCAGATGATGTGATATGATAGGCCTTGCTGGGATGAGGTCTGTACCTGTATTATGTGATGGTAGCAGATGCTGGTTCAGTAGAGAGGCGAACACAGAGTAAACCAAGGCTTAAACTTCTCAGGGAAAATGATTTCCAGGTACCCGTGTCAGAAGGCGGGAAGGGACTTGTTCAGAGACAAGGACAGGCTTGGGATGTGCCTATATATGGACAGAGCACTTGTGAAAAATGCTCAGTTGGAGAACAAAATGTGCAGAGCTCCCCTCCCCTTCCTGGAGTCTCACAGACTCTGCTCTGCAGAGACTGTGCTTACCTCAGCTGACGTAGGAATAGGAATCCAGCTCATGCCTATTAAACCAGAGATTAGTAGACAAAGCTTACAAAGGCCTAAATATGCCAAAGATCAAAGTGATACAATTTGCTGTGATAAAGCAGGATATTTTCCCCTCTCTTTAGTTCCAGTGATGCAAAAATATGTCCATGCTCTTAACTGCACACACAGAGTAATGCCTTGGTTACTGACGGGCTCTCCATATGCTCAGTTAATGAAGTGGGATTCAAGGACTAAGACTCCTATCAGCTAATTTTATATACTTGCATTTGTGCCTGAGAGTGCCTGGGGGTGTTTCAGATGCTGCAGTGATGTGCTGAGGTGGATCTACACCATTCATTCTTTGGCATTTCCTCTAAAGGTGACTATCCACTGAGGAGAGCAATTGCAGTGGAAAGGAACATGGCATCACTGGGAATTCTTCTTTGATTGTACTGTGCGCAGTTAGAAGTGAAAAAGGTGCAGCCTACACAGTTTTTCATTTACTTGCTTCCATGACTAAATCCATTTTCTGATCTCTTACTAGAAAATGTTAGTTTTGTCCTAGGTTTTTTGGGAAGTTGTTTTTTTTTTCCTCTGGAAATGAGGGGGGAAAAGGGAGGGGGAAAGGCCATCTCTTTTTGTTATGAATTTGCTGTAGCTGATGGAAATTCTAACATAAAGCTCGTGTTTATCAAGCTCAGAAGCTCTAAAAAAATCTTTCAGTTTTCCCTATTGTTTCAAGCAAAAGTAGAGGAAATGAAGCTAAAGAAATGATGGGTGGGTGAAAAAAAGAGTTCGTATTACTGAGAAATGGAAGTGGGTGGATGTTTCAGAAGTGCTTGATCAACGTTTGCAAAAAATCAGGACCAATATCTAAGAAAGCAGGAAAGTATCTAAGAAAGCATCTCTCAGGAATAATAGGAGGAAAGTAATTTTAAGTAAACTACTGAAATTCTCAACTTGAATTTTCATCATACAAATCCAGTTCTTGGATCATTACTTATCCAGTTATAGACTGGGAGACTGAGCTCAGTGAAAAACAAGAAATGGAGGTTGAATTTCTGCAAATGAGTTTTCAAAATCATATTTATTTCAGGACAGAGTGACTGACTCAGTCCTATTACTGGCATTGCTTACAATGTTTAAATGGTGTTTCAAGATGCACCTCTCTACACAAGAAAATAATACTAAAAATTCCCAGGCATGCTCCATTTCCCAGTGATTTTCACTGAAACCACTTGGAGCGTGTGCAATGACTTTAATATGACTAAAGAAATATTGATGTACATTAAAGAGATCAAGGAGGGACATGTTTTTCTGACTCTCTACTCACAAAAAAAAAAAAAAAGGAAAAAAGCAACATCACCTCTCTGTACATTAGACTTTCTGTCTACTGAAATGGCACAAAAAGAACATCTCTGAGGGCTTTCCAGTGCCAGTAGGGATGATTTATAGCTTCAGCACTATTTGTTTTAATCTCGGAGGGAGAGGAGGAGGAAGGGAATGAATTCGATGATACATAGAGAAACATTATTTCCCAAAGGCAGATTTTATTTCTTTAACAATTTATAAAGCTCCAGAAGTGAAATATCACTATTTTGGGACTGGTGTTATATATCAATGAGTTTAGCAGCTGCCAGGCTTATGTATGTATTTTGTACTGTACGTACAGTGCAAAGGCCATTGATTGAACAGCGGTTAACAGGGTCTTTATTGTCATTGTTGCAGTAGATCACCAAATTTTGATCTTAAGAGACAGACTGTGCACTGAGAAATGTCAAAGGCAAACTTGTATAATAAGCAAGCCCTGTTCTACCTCCACTATTCACCTTACAAACTACCTCAGCTACTGCATCTCACTCATTCTGCTTTTTGCTAGTAGAAGATCTGACTACAGCTCTGTTCATTCTGCCACCATTAGCTGTGTAGGCATAGAAGTGTGACCAAATAATAAATATATTTATAAAAATTTCTTGAAATCTAGTGCGGGGAGGTGGATGTGTGCTTTGGAAGAGGCAGAAAAACCAAATCTTGTGACTCTTACTGTAGTTGTAGTAGTTTGATAGCCCCTATAGAATAATACAGTTCCTGGATTTACAGGAGAAATACCAAAAGTCTGCTTTAAGGTGGAAAATTTAGTGATCAGCAGAGACAACTGTTTTAGTAGAAGATGCGTTCTTGAAGCCATAATTCAATTATTGAGACATCTCAAAATGGTACAAATTATTTTATGCAATTCACAGGTCACTCCGTGACCACTTTCTGCCTGAATGCTGCTAATTATGAAACCAAAAAGCTTTTTCCTCTTGAGGCTTGAAGGAACCTGAGGTAAAAAGACAGATAAGATAAATCTCTTTAGAAAATAAAGATATATGTTTCATTTTGGGGTTTTATGCATAAAGCAGGAAAGAAATTTTCAGAGGGTCTCTGCAGCCCTCCCTTTTAAAAAGGGCTCTGTAAATCATTGCCTGTGTTACCTATGTTTTCATCTCTCAGAGCACAGCTGAGGTGAGAAAGGATATAGCTCTACTGAGATACAGACACTGTTCCCCTCTGTGTTTTCTCTCCCTTTTAACTTAGTTTTGTTTGTGTTGGAAAAAAATCTAGTTTTCAGTTCTGTGGCCACAGAGCCTTTACTGTCAGCAGAATCAGTGTGTTTTCCCTAGGCAAAGGCAGAAGAGACAATGGCAGAGCAGTGTATACAGCATGCATTGTTCCAGCCTCAGCGGGGACTTCTGGTATGGGAATGATTTATGGGAATGATTTTTGGGAATACAGAATGAACCAGGGCTGTATTCTTCCCTGAGAATGTTGGGACCCCAGAAAGCTCTTGTGGATACTGATACCTTTTTCATTGCTTTAATTGGGTGCTAGCTCTCTGGATTTAGCTTATTATTATTATAGGATGTGTGAGTATTTATTTGCTTAGGCCAGACTTTGCTGAAGACTTCATTTCACTTGATGTGCATCAAGATTCAGAAGATGAGAATCAAAAGTTTGCTTGATATCAATATCTGTTGATCCAAGGTTTTGAATAGTGCTGCTTATGACAGTGAAGTGGGGAGTAGCTTTTTTAATTTCTGATGGAGCTTGCAAAGCTGAAGTCTGCTTATTTTTCAGTTCCTAAGAATGTCTGCATAGTTTGTTAATCCCTGGAAGTGGGAAGTCAGCTTTTAGCAACAGCAGGAGGGACTGGACCTTTGGTGTTTGCTAGCTCCGAAACTGGGATTTAGCCAGATTATTCTTCATTTCTCACAAAAGGGGAGTCATAGAGTTTGCTGAAGCCAAATGACAGTTGTGGGAGCTGAGACTCCCATTTACTACATACAACAGCAAAGCTAAGAGGAAGCCATGGCTGCCAGATGTTTGTTTTACATAATCCAGAGGATGCAGATGTTTTTCTTCAGCAATGGACGTTTTGTGATATTGTTTAAAGGCTGGTACCCAAGGAACAGTTTCTAGATTGTGACTTGAACTGCGTCTGAGTGGAGTGGAGCAAGGATCCCTTTCCCCTTTGCAGGTTATCTCAGTCAGCTTGGAACCTGGGGTGAAAGAATAGGTAGGGCTTTTTTGGCTTACTCTTACCAGAGGAAAGTGGGTGAGAGAATATCTCAAGTGGTGACTTCCTTCCTGCAGCAACCTATGCTGAACATGAAGAAAGGGAATAGAATAGAATAGAATAGAATAGAATAGAATAGAATAGAATAGAANTTGTGACAGAATAGCAGAATAGAATATTTCAGTTTGAAGGGACCTACAATGATCATCTGGTCCAGCTGCCTGAGCACTTCAGGGCTGATCAAACATTGAAGGATATTACTAAGAATGTTGTCCAAATGCATCTTAAACACTGATAGACTTGGGGCATCAACCACCTCCCTAGGAAGCCTGTTCCAGTGTTTGACCACTCTTGCTGCAAATAATTTCTCCCTAATACCCAGTCTAAGGACTACAGGCTGTAGGGAAGAAGAGCTTGAGAGGATCATGAGGAAATCAGCCTTTGCCCAGCTGTTGGATCACAAGTGCAGCATCTTTGATACCAGCCCTATTCAAAAAGGGCCACTTAAATAACATGGGGTTTTTTTTGTATTGTTGCCTACTGGTGTACCCTAAGACTGGTAATAAAGTAGACAATAGATCTTGAAATCAAACAAAGCATTATTGACTTACAGTAAAAAAATATAGGAGGGAGAGATGTTAGGACTGATGTGTTTCCAAATGACACTATCCTTTACATCACAGAGGAGTTTGTAGTCTCTGTAAAGAGTCAAGGAGAGGAGTTAGAAATGAAACAGTGGAATAAAACAAGTCCCAAATGCCATAAAGGATATCCAGGATTCAAAGCATTAAGGTGAATGGCTGTAAAACACTGTGTCCTCAAATGATAAAGTAGAAAGAAACCTAGATGCAACCTGAACAAAAATGAAGGGTTATGAATGCCTAAAAGCACAAATGTTAATTCTGCTGGCAACAAGACTACATGGATGACAAAGTGAACAGATTTCTGTGGGTGCTGTAGGCTACATCTAAACTGGTCACACACACACACATGGTTAAGCTTGGAGCAGTGGATGATGATTGTTTAAGCAGTTGATTCGTTTGCACAATATCAACAAATATTTTCCATATAATCTCTGCTTGTGAGTTAAGCAATGGAACAAAGCAAGGATCTCTCTGAATAAGTAGTCTATATGCAGCCACCATGCTTTTTTGGGAAAATGAATCTCACAACTTTGCTGTTAGACTAACATGAAACTCAGAGTATAGCCTGGGATCCCCTGTCCCCTGATATTGTGCATGATCTGGCTTATAATTTAATTGGTGCTTACTGTAAAACTCTTTACAGTTACTACCTCTATTACCTTTGATGGATAGAAATCTTTCTAATGTCAATGAGATTATATAGCCAGGCCCAATATTATCCCAATGGTTACAGTAAATTAGACTGCAAAAATGTGACCAAATTCAAGAAGTTTACAATGCAAATAGCCTGAGTCCATAGGTAGGCAAAGGCCATCAAGAAATTAATGAATCAAGACATTGGAGAGATTAGTAGCCCTGAGCTAGAGCAGAGACCCTGTTATTCACACTAAATATGTGTGAATGCTTGTGTCTTGATCTTAGGCAATAACCATAATTAGAAAAATTAAAGTTTCCATTAGCTGTCACACAAGAATGACATGTAGGGCTTCCCATTTAGAAAGATAGGGAACTACAAATCTTTGTAGACTTTGTTGGACTGTGCTTCAGTTCAACACCAAAACATCCTCAATGTGAAAAAAGAACAGCCACCCTGACTTTCACCCAACATGCAAAGCCAAACAAAGCATATATTGGAGGAGGTAGAGGCTGCCTCATGGTGAGCTGAAGACAGAACCGCACTGGACATGTAGGCAGTGAGGATACAGAGAATTTCTTTAGCTTCAGGGAACAGTGGGCAGAGGGAACTGTCAGTCCTGCAATGAAGAGGTAACAATACACCTGTTGAAATAAGCACAGAACCAGTCAGAAAACCCGTGCTTCTGATCCTAGACAACTGTTGACTTTTGAGAGACTCCAGCTGCACTCTGAAAAATGTAGAGTGTTTAGGAACTAAAGGGTGGGAAGAAGTTCAGTGATTTATAAGGATGCCTAACTTATCTTTCTAGATTCTGCACATGCTTATCAGAAGCCTGTGAACTCTTGAGACAGTTAGCACATAGTGGGCGTATGGTGAGATACCAACAAACAGGCATTTGAAGGAGTAAAGAAAAATGCAAGTGATATATCAGGCTTTAAGTACTATCAAACAAAGCAGACCTGGAACTATGGTGACTATGTCTACATAGACACACTTCTAAGCAACTGTGATTGTTCCTTTGGACCATGCACCACAAATTTATGCCCAAAGCAAAAATCATCCAAGGGATACCCTAGTGTCAGTGGTCTGGTTCCCTTTCACTTAAATGTTTGCAGTAAATGATTACAAGTATTTTTCTTTTTTTGTTGTTGTTGTTTTTGAAATTTACAGGACATCAAATATATATCATGTATATAAAAGTAAAAAGTCTTCAGGAGGCAAAAAAAAAAAAAAAAAAAGTTAACAAGATTATTTCTGATAATGTAAAGCTGTTTGGTTTTTCTTCTGTGCCAACCCAGACTGGACAGGTGTAAGTGAAAAGCAGATGTGTCTGTCTGACTGCCTCTCACACAAACAAAGCATGGTGATGATGCCCTTGTTCAGGATTTGTATATTGCTTAATTTTTAAGTGCACCTGGCACTAGACAGAAGGAAAGCTTGTATTCTGGTATTGAAGGCTGGCCAGTGTTCCTGGAGGGCTAGACTTCCAAATGCTTATCTCTGGCATTGTAGGAACAAAGGTGTTTGGCCAAGTGGGCACAGGATGAATTAGGCACCTCTTAGAACTGAAGTGCAAGGTAACATGTTGCATGGATATACCTTGCAGGATTTTGGAAGATGGTCTGTAAGAAGTAAAGGAAGCAGACTACAGTAATTGTCACCAGAAGTCTGATACACAGGGAAAGAGATATCTTAGTACTGGAAAGGATAAAATTACTGAGATTTTGGAACACAGAAATCCAATTACTTTACCTTTGGGTGGGGCATGAACACATGATCTCACCAAATCCAGTAGAAACCAATGTGTGAATAAGCTGATACTAAATACATAAAAACACCCATCCAGTGTAGTAGTTGAAACTACATTGATCATGAAGGAAAGAATAAGGCTCATGAGCGTTTTGAGGGCTGACAGACACAGATGCAGTATATCCTATTGTGAATATAAAGCATCTGGGACCCTGGAACAGAAGACGAAATCCCAAAATATGCTACAGTACCTTTCCATCCCTTATGAGACACTTCAGGCAGCTGAAACAAATGTACTAGGAACAGCAAAATGACTCATGCTCCAGCATTAATCGCTTCATAATAAAAGACCACAGGATGTTGATTTTTGTTTGGTGAGTAGTGACTATGGTGTGCAACACATGATCCTGAGTGCAGAGGGCCAAGCAATCATACCGTTGGATTTAGGGTAGGCATGAAAGCTTAAATGAAAATGTAGGTCTTCTAGAGATGAGCCAGGAAACATACTCAGTAGCCAGACATGAAAGGCATACGTAGAACAGTGCGCATAGTGCAGAGTGCTGGCAGCAGCAGGAGACTTCTATCTGATGACAGCCCAGGGAAACACTGTGAAGTGCTCTGTTCATACTGCAGAGCAGAAATTACATTGTTAAAATAAATTATAATCCAATTTCTAAGAGATGAATTCTTTTTTAGATGAAATCTTTGTCTTACAGGACTATTTTTTCCAGTAGTTATAATGTAGTACTTTAAACAGCCAGGAGCCAGTGACTGCTGGAAAGAGCATAAGACAGATGACTACCAACTTTTGGCACAGGGAAAGCTGGGCAGAGCTGTTGACTCACAGGAGTGTCACTAAATCACTCTGCCAGCTGAATTGTTCCTCAGGTGATGCAGTCTGAGCACCACACCTGTCTAAGGCCTGTGCCTGCACAGATGAAGAAATATGAATCCAATTAGTTCATAAAAAGAAAAAGATTGAGAGGGGAGAGAAATTATTTTTTTCTCAGCATACGTACACATGAAAGCAGGAAGCCTGAGGAAGTCAGAAGAGCTGATTAAGATAAAGGACTGTTCAAAAGTAACTCTTCTGAAACTGAACATGAATACATTCAGATTGGAAAATTAGAATAAATTTCTTACTAACAAGGAATAGGAAGGGTAAAAAACAATTGCATCTAGTTCAGTAAGAAGTTCAATCAACTCAGGATGGGACAACATTCTCTAAGTTTGCAGGAGATAGAGTTGCAGCTCTAGGATTTCCCTTTTTATCCTATGTTCCTATATCTTAAAAAAGGGATTACCAAGATTTGCATTCAAATATGCTAGCTGTTTACAGCTGCAGGTATTCCTGCCAAGGCTGTATTTGGGTTATGTAGGTACAAATGACCACTTGGGCGTTTATCTTCTGTTATGTGCAATCCTGTGGCTTGCATGTACAAAAGTGGTTGTGCACTCAAATAGACTTGCACACTGCTGTGTGTATGGAGCTTATGCAAACTATGAGCTACTTAAAAAAATCTTGAAGTGAAGAGATTAAAAAGCTATGTCTGCTATAGCTGTTTGTTGCATTGCTGATTCCAGCATTGTCTGAGCCTCAGCATATGAGATATGGATATTAATGGACCTATCTGTAATATATTGGCAACACAGAAATAAATATTTTAATGTCTGGGTTTTTTTCTAATTTTTTTAAAAGACTGTTAGTGGGAAAATTCCCTCCTAAGACTGGACGACTTTCTAAAAGAAAACATTTTCTAAGATATCCTTATTTTTTTACCAAAACAGCAGGAGAAAATCTTGATGCTATCCTTTGGGGAAATACAGACTTAACAGGCTACTTCAGCTAACCTCAAAGTCATTGGGAGTGAAGATCTCTGAAATCTCATGAGCTCCAGTTTAGCAAAAGACTTTAGCACATCCTTAACATTAAACATGTGGGCTGTGCCTTTGAAGTCAGTAAGTGTACTCACATGCTTTCGTCTGCTGCTGGATTGGGTTTTGACCACCTGTTTTTTATCTCAGCAGGACAGAGCACCCAGTCATTCCTGACATCCCCTTACTCATGCTAGTGGTTCCTGAGCAGTCAATAGGCCCACTGTGCATGCAAGACTGGCTCACTTCAGGCAATGTTAAGCCCACCAGTAGCACTAGAAGTATTGTACTGTTTGGCATTCTGCTTGGACTTCTTTTTTCTAAATTTTGACTGATAATTCTGTTTGAGCTGCATTGCTCCAGGGATTCCTGCACTCTTCCCTTTCAAAAGCCAGACAGACTAGTTAATAAACATTCATAATTGCAGGCAGTCCAAGACAGAAATTAGCTTATCCCTTGTAAATTCATTTATTCACTTACTTGGGTCAAGCTTCCATTATTTTGTTTTTCTTATACCTACTGGAGGGAACAAAAATCAACCCCCTGAGCTCCTTCAGGCTGCATATTCACTACTTTTTCATTTAAAGTGCCAAAGTACTCAATTTGTATTTTCTTCCTCAGTCTGCAAGGAAAATAAGGTAATGGAAACTTAACTCGAGTGAAAAATCAAGTGCATATAAAGTGCAATCTAATGAAGAAGATTTATTTTGAGTGTCCAGAGATATGGCCACTAATTTCCTCTTCTGGGGCCCAGACTCTGAAAGTACCTTTTTTTTGGGGAATGGCTGTGTGCCACTGGCTGGTATCACTGGCTGGTTGTGCCCGTTTGCTGCTTATGGCCTGCCAGCTCCAACATTTTCCTGTATTGACAAACAGAGTCCTTGACCTACTTTTGGAGACTAAGGTCTGATTCTCTTCTCAGACTGATTTTGAGACCAATATTGTTTTACTGCATTTGTTGGAGTAACTGTTGCATGTAAAGCAGAGAGGAGAGAAGACAAGACTACTGGAGGCAATAAATGGGATTTCACTAACAGTGTTTTTGGGTCTGTAGGCAGTTCCTTGTTCTCTGCTATGCCACTGCTATCGAGTTGCACATGGTTTTCTGCTGACTGTTCTGGATATTCACATTGCCTTCTAATGCCATTGACAGATGCAATGATACATCCTGACATTGGCAGACTGAGGTCTAATTTTACTACCTAGAAAACATCAGTGAAAAGGAGTGAATTTTCACAGAACAGATTCAGGATATTGCCATTTTTTCTATGTTTATGAGAGGAAATGACCATTTTTCTCTGCACCAAATTTGCAGATGCTCCCTGGAACATTGTTCTTGATAAATCTGTAATGACAATGTCTCATTTTTCAAACCTACATTTTCTTGGAAGAATAATGTCATACTAGGCCATGATGAAAAGTAATCTGCCTGGGTGGGAAAAGTAAAAATTACACTAAGAGAAAAAAGAGAATATGGATGTTTACAGAGAATCAACTTATCAAAAAAGAGTGTGGCCTGTGGGTTTTTAATTTCAAATTTCTGCTGCATGAGATTTTGTTATTTCTTGTGGTTCAAATATCAATCAGACATCATCTTCTCATAAACAAATTGTAATATAAAAATTAAACATTAGCCTATTTTTAGAGTTAATGGGTTGAGAAAAACAACCAAAGTGGAAAAACAGTAGCAAAACCCCCCACACTTTTGGAGTTCATCTGGCTTTTCTTTCATTTTACATTTTAAAGCTCTTGTAAGACAAATGCACCTCAGGAGGAGGTCAGAAGTCAATAGTTTGAGGATTTTATGAATTAATTCTGAGCCACAATTTTTAGTTTTAGAAACTAAATGCCAGCACATTGTGTTGATTTAAACAATGCACTCACCTATAATCCACTGTGCTGATAGTGTAAGCTGAATTAGAATCATATCTCAAAGCTAACTTTAAACTAGCAACCATTTCATCTCTTCACGCCTCTGTCGATTGCCACCCTCCTGGTTTATATCACCAATACATGAAATGTTCCCATCTCCTGGCAATCATCTTAATTGAGAAAGCAGAAGTACCAGGATGATATTGACTCAGGAAAATGGAGACAGACAAATATGAACTTTCCATTATTCTGGATGCTGGTTTTAAATGTTTTTCCTCTACTGAACTTTGACTTGTTATGGTTGGAAAATCATTACAGCAAGTAGCTGTAGATGCCATTCAGTGAATATTACATGTCTGTTTGGCTCCTCTTCTAAATCCTTCATTGGACCTTCAGCCAATCTGTGTAATCATTTCTAGTCAGTCTCATAACTTTTGTCTGCAAAAGATGGACTTCAGTGTCCATCCACTACAGCTTCCTTACAGTGGAATGGTGATGTGCCAAACCAAAACACAGTGCAAGATTCCTTCCAATTTTCCTGAAACTTTATAAAAAGTATATTTACTCTCAAAGTAGGTTACTATTTCTGAAAACTGCTGCAGTGACAGACCTCCTTCAACCACATAACAGAAAGAACATGGTTAGCAGCAATATATATCCAGCCTGCCTGTAGCAAACTTCTAGGGATGCAAGGAAATTCAGTTTCCATGCCCATTTAATTTTCACTTTCTCTGTTAGAACAACCAAGCAGGATGATAGTTTTGGACTTTCCAGCCTCATTTTGAGCCTGATCTGTGAAGTCTTATGACCTTAGGCTTATTGAATGAGCCTGACAATGAATGGCACAGAAAGGCTCAAGGCAGAACTGCAGAACATTTAGAACAAGACACTGCAGACTTGTTATAAGAAAAAATAGAGTACTTTTTATTTTGTGCACAAATATCCTTCATCCAACCTGTTCTGTTCACACATTTGTAGATGATTTGGCAGGACTAGAAGAGGTCTATAAAACCTGGACATTCACACTGACTTTTCTTCTTCTTAGCTCCTCTGTAACATTCTTCTTCCAATTGCTTTAATCCTTTTACATACTACTTCTTTTCATGGCTGGTCATTTGACTAGAGTTACAAATATTGAAAGAAAAAAGAGTTTCCAAAGGAGGCCATCTGTTTTGTTGTGATTGTAAGTTATTTCAATTTCCTTGAATCACATGGGTAAGGCAGAAAGAGAAGGGAAAGTAATGGTTCTCTGATCAGAGATACCCTTCCAGCCATACGGCTTCAGTGGGGAGAGAGGACAGGAGAAGATGAAAAAGGATTGTAGAAACAATAAGAGGCAACTGGTTTGTCATCATAAGAAGTTGAACAATGGAAGGAAGTTGTATTCTTATTTGGTATCAGATTGAGATCTGTGAAAAAGGGTGTCTACTTTGTCATACTGCATGTATTTAGTTTCCCTCTAGGAAATTGGCAGCAGTTACCACAAAAGAGACATAGATGACCTGAAGGACACCAAATACTGTGTGATTGCTCCATTTAATTCTCTTCTAGTCTGGTTTCACTGATTGACCAAATTCAATAATTTCTGCAATGAAGAAAAAGAGACTAATAAACAGGTTGTTCTTGCAAAGCATGATAAATCAGAAAGAACACCTGGAAGACCTGAGAGCTAGCACAGACCACACAAGTCCTCCACGCAAAGAGAGGCAGAGGCAAACTGGAAGCTAAGGGAGAAGTTCACACACAAGGGCAACAGCTCAGGACACCCAAGGAAATAGGAGTTAAAACACAAATTCATTGATTTTTGGATGTGAATAATCTGAATGGCAGCCTGAGTTTCTCAATATTTCACATGAGACCAAAGCTGACACTTCCATTATTCTTGAAAATGAACATTTTCCCCAATGCTCTCATGTGCTGGTAGATATTGATAAAACTAAAAATGCTAAATTGACATCATGATACTCATATGGAAATGGCTGGAAATGGAATCAAAATAGATTCTTTTTTTAAATCCACAAGATTCAGTTTTGTAATATTTATTTTCTGATCATTATTTCAGTTGCAAAAGTTCAGAAGGAAAAGGAAATTACTTCTCAGGTGATCTAAGGACAAAAAAATTGACATAAGTGTCAGGTGACAATGAAAAATGTTTGTGCCAAAGAAATATTCAATTTTATTATTTAAAATATTTTCTTATAACTGTTCATCTTAATTTCTAAATTCTCAACTTTTAGTTAAAAAAACACCTAAAATTCCTTTATTTTTGCTAAAACCAGCTTCACTGTCAAGATATTTTCATTTTCCTTGTTACAATTCTTTCCAGACTTGAACTAGTGTGATACTTTACTATTCAGCATTATGTTTTGCTGTATCATCAATGCTTTTCTATCACAAATGTCCCCTAGAACTGACACTAGAGGTAAGTTAAATCTTCTATTGCACAAAAAGTCTTGGTTTTATAAGCTGATGTATCCATTCTTACACTTCTAGAATTTCTGATTACTTTCTCTGTTTTATAAATAGATCAAAATTGTCGGGCCAAGTCTGCACAATACATTTGAAAAACATTGGTCAGTATCTGTTAGAATAAACAGAAGTGAAATTTTATTTAAACTCCTGAAAGGAAAAGATGTCTAATAAGCATGATATTTTTATTTGGGGAATAGAAACAATGAAGATTTTAAAAATCATTGAAGTTAGAGCCAAAATATATCCAGAAACAGCATCCTGAAGAATCTGAAATATCTTTTTGGAAAAATGACATGCAATCTTGTGTTAGGACTTAGTTGCCAAAGTTGTCAGGCTGCTTCCTGGGGATTACTGACTGCAAGTCTCCAGTGTCTAACAGTGACATGATTGCCACTTCTCTGTTTAGTTAATTGAAGATTTGAGTAACTCATGGTACAGAAAGACAAACAGAAAGAGCAATTGTCTTGTGGTTGTTCTGCGGTGCGAACTTCAAGGGCCATACCCTTCCAATGAGTTAACACCTTGTCCCCAGAGTAAAGAAGGATAAAAATAAAGATCTGAACAGTACTGTTCCAGATGAGTAAAATTAGAAGCCGTTTTTAACAGCCCTGGCTCTGCCATGCTATTGTTAGAACTTGTTCACTCGCTGAAGTGTTCTGTGTGACGCTACAGTGTGCGCTCTCTCCTCAGAATAAGAGCCCTTTTCTGATCGCCTTCGGGAGCCAAGAATGTGCCATATAAAATGGAGCAGCTATTAAAATGTGCATGAAAAAACAATTTGCTTTGTGCCTAGTTATACCTTCAAGGGTGATCGTTATCGATGTATTTAATCTGAGTCTCTGTGTATAATCAAGAACACAAAATGATTGTAAGCATAATAAAACCATGGCAGTAGGAAAGCCAGTGGAGACAATTCAGTGGTTTGCTGAAAAGTGTGTGGGGCTTGAAAGAGGGAGTAGAAGGAGGAGGAAGGAGAAGAGGAACCCTATGAGACAGAGGGCTATCCTGTCATTCATTCTGTTTGAGTGTGGCTTTTGCATAATTTATGCTAGCTGGTTGGGCGATCATCCCAAACACTTCATAATGATGAAAGATTTTTGTACAAAATTTGTGAGAACTGTAACATGGACACTATATGGAGAGCCAACAGGACCCTAAATCAGAAACACAACAAAGACCCTGACTCTTTTAAATCGTTGGAACAGATTCCTTCTTCCACTAATTTTTGTTGAAACCTTCATTTGCATGTCTTAATATCAATAAATTAGTCGTGTCAGATTGACCCCAAAAGCATAAAATTTCATTGTAATATTCTTACTCTTCTGGACCTCAGTTCAGCAATTACTAGCATATTTATGGCATTAGGAGACATCAATATTTTGCTCATAGAAGTGTACTATTATAAACATATGCTATTGTTGCCCTCTTCTTTGCAAAAGGGTATACCATGCCAAGCGTTAGCAAGCTACAAAGTGTAAGGGAAAGAATTAGGAAGGTAAAAGGGAATATGCACTCTTAGAAACACAGGCAGAACTTCTAGGTATGGAAAAAATGCACATCATGCCAGGAATTTATTCTCATTTCAGCATGAGTGGAATTTTCATGTCAGTGATTCTATATTGCTTCATGTGCTGATAGAAACCTGTGGATTTAAATAGGCTTCTAGAATTTTGAGACAAGAAAAAGTAAATACTTGGTGGGCTTCTAAACTTCACATTTACATCTGAAAATAGAAGGAAAACATCCATGCAACAACAACCCTTCCTTTCTCTGATCCTTTTCCTTTCTGTGAACAGTCCAAGTAATAGTTTGTGGCAGTATGAGGAAGTACCAGCAACACAAGCTACCTGCAAATTCCACATAAACTCAAAACTGGAGACCTCTAAGATGCATTTGGATCCACAAACGTGCTTAAATGGATTTAAATGTCCATTCTAGATTCTGTCTTCAAGATTACGATCCGCCTTGCAGAAAGCCCCCAACAAAAAAGTGGGATAAATGAGGCACTGATAAAACCATATTCCTCTGCAACATGGCCTGAATGTAATCTTGACTTCAAGGATTGTGCAAGGTTGATGATCTGGAAGCCCTTGTAGGTGTCCCGAGTCACTCTTTGCTTTCTGACATCCAGGCACAGGAGTCTGCTGAAGGGTGAATTATTGTCATGGTGTTGCCTCAGAACGCAAGCCAGGCCTTGATCCTCTGGACTGTTGAAAAGTTAGTGGAAAAGATGCAGGTAGACAGTCATTCCCACATAGCTCATTGCTTCACACATTTCTAACTGAACAACCAGGATCTAATCATATGTGTTTCTTACGTGAATAATATATCTGTGTCTGCCCTGTAAGAGCCTTTATTTTACTTTGAACTTTCATTATATCAGATTTTTTTGCAAGTGATAATTAAAACAGTAAGTACCTTTGTCTGGATTCAACTTTAGTAGAATTCTTTTCAGAGTGATACAAATTACATTCCCCATTTCTAAAAATAACATTGGTGGAGGGAGACCTGATATAGTCTGTCAAGAATTAGAAGGTCTATACAACAAGCTTTGATTTCCTCTACATAGAAGAATAACCTGGCAAAATTCAAGGGAACTGCAGCTGTTGACTGGAGGAATTTCTAAGGCATTTGCCTCTCACTTACTGAAATGTGTTAGTCCTTGGACATGGTTCCTTCTTTGAATGTGGTAGTACTTAGAGCCTTGTGTTGCCTTTGATCAAATACTTTAATCACAGAAATTAGAGATGGAGCAGACATATTCATTGATCTAGTCCATTTCCTGCTGCTGCAGGATTGATCTGCAGTTTACTTTTGAGGGCTTTCTAGTTCTCTCATTTTTCCCTGAAATCAATGGGAGTTCCTCACCCAGATCAAGGGCAGTGAATGGATCATAACCTGTGAAACTCATATTAAATTGTATTTTGTACCATGTTGGGTGGTACAAATGGTGGAAATAATGGAGTACTCTTCTCATACAGGTAGAAGTGAAGCATCTGATGGAGAAATAAGCATGGTTCACTTGTGCAAGTATCAGTTGAGTAGAAAGGAAAGGATATCACAATTAGTTTTCTGCATATTCAGCTTTCTAAACATGAGTATCTTCCTGTGCATATCACCTATCTTGTCTGTGCAATGTTTTCATTCAGCTCTTCATTCTTCCTTGATGCTTTTCTCTACATGGAGCTGGTCAAGTTTTTCCTCACTGTGTTTTAAAAATGCTAAATTAGTGTTTAGCTGAGTAAAAAAAGTAACAATTTTTTAACTGACTGGTTGTGGTGTATTCCTAACATTTAGCATTTAAGAAAGGACAGTTGTAAAGTTTTTTTATCTCTTATATTGAGTTTTTAAGTTTTGGTCTTCGAAGAAATTGCTAGCAATTTGCCTAATCATTTATGCTATGAAAATTACAATACAAATTTTGCCTTTGAGTTTCTGGTAAAACAATGTTGTCTAACGCAATGATCATGCAGTAGGGGCTGTTTACACTTTTTTTTAATCCCTGAATTTGTTATAATCCCTGAACCCTTCCTCCACCCAACATTCTCCACATTGATTGTTGTTTCACCTCAGAAGGTTCTGATGCTTTGCAATATTCCCCTGGCTGCCGTGATACAGTCTATCTGGCATTTCCTTTTTAGTACAGCACTCTTCAAAGTAATTAAAATATAAGCCACAACATGAAAAAGCCTGAATTCAGCTGTCAGGCATGTCTGCATATCATGGCACTGGTCCGACAGTAAGCTTCTTAAATGATGTCCTGCCACAGAGTTCCACACAATGGAAGATTGCCAAACAGTTTTTAATTCATATAATTTAAACTTGGTGGCATGAATGACTAAGTGTGAAATATAGAAAACTGTCGAAAGAAGTCCAAATACTTGCTGAACTACAAAATCTAATATGACTTTTCAGCTTTCTTGGTGGTTTGGAGTTAGTGTTCATTATCCTATGACAAAACATAGCATCTCTAGTACCTGCTGCTTATTTAATACAGGTAGAAATTCAGCCCTTGCCCTGAACCACAGCAGTGGAAAAAAGCAGCAGAAGAAAAAGCACAGTACATAGTAAGAAACATGGACCTGCCCTTCCCCTAAATATATTTTAAGTGGGCATCTAATGAGCAGGACCAAAGGAATTCTATGGAGGAGGAAGTCTTAAAATAGTATGGTTGTGAGCTGAGCTGTGCGAGGTATTTGGCTGGCTCTCGACCCACAGAAGGCAAAGTGTCACACAACAGCCCAGTGTTGCTGGACGCAGGTCATTGTTAGTCCCTGCAGGAAAGGGATTAACTAGACAATTGCCTTTCTGCAGAGCAGAAACAAACTTCCCCATTAATTGCTACCAGCCTCTTCCTGTTCCAGTAGGTTACTCTGGCTTCTTTCGCTGCAAAACCTTTGCTATCAGAGCAGACAGTATCTATGGGCACAGGAGGCACTTACCAATTAACTCTTTCTGTATTTGCTCTTCTGCATTGCAACCTGATGTGACAAAATTGCCTGTTAGAGGTAACAAAATGTCTTAAAATTTTAAAATTTACTGAGGAAAATTGGTCATTACTATTATACACAGCACATAATTACAGCATAAGCTCGTATTCACTTTCAGTGTCAGGAAAAACCTATGTTTTATCATGTCTTTTTCAGAAGAGAAATTAATATGTATGATATTTGGTTTGTATTTTTCTATCTCAGCTTGAATTGCAATTGTATGAATTGTCATCCTGGAGCAGAGCAGTAAACTACCTGAAGTATATTTCCTTTCCTACCTCCAGCTATAGTCCAGGCTAGATACCTCTCAGAAGGGCGAGGTTGCATGGCTGCAGAAATGCGTATTTTCTACCTTTTAGCTCATTGACTATGCACAGACAGAGCCTGTGTTTTATGTACATACTAAGGCACAAGAATCTTGTATTGTCTTGAATATGAATCTTGAATTTAGGTTAATGCTACATTATTGCTGCTGAAGGACTGGCATCTTGTTCCTGTGTTAAAAAAAATAAATAATGCTCCACTTTTATCTTCATCTGAGGTTTGGAGAGGGGCATAGTACAGTCTGATCTTGTTTCTTTTTTTTGTTTGTTTGTTTTATTCTTTGTTCACTTTGGTATGACTGAGTATTTTGGAAACCATTCATAGAACTGACATCTTTTCTTTTGCTATCACTTTTAGAAAAATTTCTAGTTACTCATAGCAGTAAGTGGGCTATTTGAATACTTACCTCTTCTTCCTACTCTCCTGCCTCCTCCATGTACACTGTAGCTATATTTTTGCAAATATTAAGATTTCTTCTTGTGTAGATGTGTAAAAATATCAAATTTCCCCACCATACTGCTATTAAAATTTGCCCCTTTGTGGATCCAGGAAATTCCTTCATTTTCTGGGTTCTTGCTGTCACTGAGCAGGGTTTTGCTGACTATGCCACTCTACTCTCTTGCAATGCTACACTTCCTGCCTTCACATATTCTAGTAGCTTCTTTCATCTTCCAGTCCTTTTCACTGGTGCTTATGCTCTTTTAGTAATGTTCATGCCCCTTTCCTCAACCTGCATCAGACCTCACTCCTTACTTTCATACTGCTCTGTATGTCCTCTCTGCTCATTCACAGTCTGGGGGAATGTGTCTTCTTATTTCCAAGGGCTTAAATGTTTTGATCACAATTACACATTTGGGGAAACTGTCTTGGTTTTATATGTCAAGAACGTTTCCTCCTTTCTCAAAGAAACATGCAACCCTGTCAGGCTCCCAACGTGGAGTTCTCTTCCTACTGGGAAGGACAACAAAACTCAGGAGAAACTAAAAAACCTGTAGAAAGTTCCTCACTGAAACTCATTGCATATCACACTCAGGCACTGTAAAACATGAACTTTTTACCTGAAATACTATTATTAAGTTCAGTAAAGAGCACAAAACTTTGATTGTTTCCCAAAAGTGTTTTTCATGTGTTGCCTGAAATGTGTACATTGAACCTGACACTTCAGAGGGGGAAAAATATCCCATTTTGGGCGCATGATCAGCTATATGGTGCTGAAAACATCAGGATATATTTCTTTTTACATCGTTATTGATTATTACTTTGCTGTTCTCACTGGCACAGTGTATAGTCTAATTTTAAATTAGCTTGAAAGTATATGCTAATCACTGTTTAGGAAATGGAATTAATGACTGAAAATGTAAATGACTATGTATCTGATAAAGTTTGCTACGATTTATTTTTCTCTGAAATGTAAGCCTGTACTTTTCCTAGATAAGCAGTTAGCATTTTTAGTTCTTTGACTACTTGTGATCAAACGATCTTCTGAATGCCCTATTTTCTAAGTGCAAAATTGATTTTCTACATGTATGCTACCATGAAGCGTGAGATCCTAGTCTGAACCAGTGACTTGAGAGATAATGAATGACTTGACTTTCTGTATCATAATAGCTTGGTAAGTTTTGAAAACATCATTAATGAAAGACAGACCCATGCATGATTACTGAACTATGTTTCTAAATATTATAACTTCTTTACAGAATCACATATAAAATAATTAAAGAGCCAAAATATTTTTTTCCAGGGACATTTTTTTCTTGAAAAATGGAAGGGTTTGCAGGATTACCTCTAAGCAATGATATTATTGCTTAATTAAAGTATATCTTTGGTTTCTTCTTTGTTTTCTCCCCAAGCCATGAGTTCATTGATCCTATAATTTTAAATATTATAAAACATGAATACAGTGTTGCAGTTTCTTATAGGATCTTCAGTGTCAGACTCTGCTACAACAAAAACATGATGGTAGTGTAGATGTATCAAAGGGCTGCCAATGGCCCCAAGCAGAGACTTTATTTCTTGCTTGTCCTGAGGAAACTGCCAATCTCATTCCTATTACCACGGGCAAAACTCTGTGATATCCTTTTTTTATTGAATAAGATAACCTAGTGTTGAAGTCTAAAAGATACATATGTGCATACATGTACATACCTATGTATATCCATATAAATATATGTGTATGTCTATATATGGATGTATTGCTCTTTCTGCTGGAGCAGTAGAAATGTGAAATAACATACTTCTGAAAAGTTTCTTAGAAAATGTCTTTGGATGAGCAATTGGGAAGAGCCAAACACCTCTCACAGTTAAAGAAGAGCACGGAAAAGAGTACTTGACAAAAGTGAATACAGTGGGCTTTTCCCCCAGAGTCCTGGCTGTCATCAGTGGAACTGTGGGAGAGAGAAAGACTATTTAAGTAAGTGATTTGCAGGGCAGAACCAGTCTTCAGACACGCATGCAACTATGGAGAAGCCACTATTTGCTACTCACTTTGTCTTTCCCATTCCAGATGCTATAGAGTATAAGAATCTTTTTCCCCTTGGATCTCAAGAAATCCCTGTGGTCAGGTTTGTGGTCAGGTCTCTGTAACCTTTAACTTGACCATGGTCACTAAATGAATACTTTCCACTGAAGGGAAGTTGCCCTGGCAGAAGCCAGTTGCCTGGACCTTTCTTCTGAGTTTTTATAAGAGACAATTGGTCTCTCTTTAAGCAAGGAAGACACCCTAGGTGTTATAAGTGAACTTTTGCTAAAGCATTTGCTTCACTAGCTCATGAGCTTTTTCTGTAAAGATTGATTCATAATAGCTTGTATAAGAAAATTATCACATGGATAACAAACCAAAAGAAAGCAAAATGTGACAAAGTTTCTAATTCTGGTACTGAAAGTTTATAGTCTGGTTTTCATTTGCAGCTTCATTAACAGATCAGTAAAGAGGCCAAAGAGAAATCCAATAAATACTTTAGAGAGAACTTTGTGAATGTTATTGAGGACAGAGATGGAAAAACCCCATAAACAATCAATGTTAAAAAGTTTCCTTGAAATGAAATTTATTATTTGGCTACTTAAATTGACTGCTAAAATGAGGTTAGGAATAGTTTTGCTTTTTATTATTGTTTTGTGTCAGACTAAGGAAAAGCTATGGGGGAAAGCTCCTGGTTTGCTTTCCTCTGTACTGTGGGTGTTGTCTATTGAGTTTTCTCTACCAAATTCATTGCTTTTGAAAGGGTCCTGGGCAATACAAAACACTGTTTTTAATCTTTACAACAGTTTTGAAGTTGTTAGAGGGCAGTGGGGTAAATTTATGGCCTGAAGAATAAGGGGAATTGGCTGAAGGATCAACGCTCTGTGGAGCTTTCTAAAGGAAACACCTCGAAATACAAGGGCAGAATTCATTGTGCCTTGTGACCCTAATGAGTCTTGCATTCTCATTGCCAACCAAGGCTTATCAGAAAGAAGGTCTATTTGCTCTGTGTTAAAATGAAAGTGAGAGATTTCTACCGAAGGAATCTGTTCTGTTTTTCTAACAAATTGATTCTTTGTTTTGTCAAACCTTGAAGCATGTCACAATCTCCTGATGATCTAAGACACCAGTTTCAAAATGAAATAATAGACTTTTGTTCTAACCCAGTCTTATAGAGAACAGTACATGAGCATCAGGCAGACATGATGTGTCATGTTGCAGATCTGAGAGAGCTCAAAAAAACCCAGAACTGAAACCTGCCACATTTACCTCTGACGCTGGAGGGCTGAGTGGGGGAGGAGGAGGCAAGGAGCCAGCAGAAGGAGTGTGTGGGCACCAGCCACTCACTGCCCAGCTGTCTTGTTGCCTTGAGAGCTGGAAGGGAGAAGTTATCATCTGAATCTGCCTTTTGTCCCAGACATATGGCACCAGGAAATCACTAACTTGAGAGAGGGTGCTCTCAGCTTCTACTTACATCTCTTACTTGGCCCAAAAGGCTGCTAAGAAAAGCACACTCTGAGCTCTGCTGGGTGGAATGAGACTCAGTAGACACCTGAGTAGACACTTATTGCTAACCATCATTTGTACAACCACAGCGACCTGTTACCTCTAAGTATCATATGCTTTTTTGTTGCTATAATTTTTGAGGTCTTATCTAAGCAGTAAGCATTGGAATAAAAAATTCCACTTATGATAAATTTCGGTTAAATCAAATGTGGTTGCAGTCTGTTAGATCTGGGTAAATATTACAAACCTGAAATAGAAAGAATTTTTTTGATTTTTTAAAATGATATTTCAATTCAAAGTAACCAACTCTAGGTTATTTATCTAGATTTTTTTTCCATGTAGGTTGCACATGTTACTTGACATCAAAATTTTATCTTTAAGTACACTTCAGCATTATTCTCAAGGCTAACTTTTGTTCAGTAGAAATTTCTTATACATGCCAAGGAGAAAAGCTTTGGAATCTTTAAAAATAAAATTTAGGGTACCTAGAAGAATTTAAATTTATAACCCTCCCCCTCCCCTTATTTTATATATATATATAAGTATTTTGACATGATTGATCTTGCAAAGGAAGAATAGAAAGACTTAATAAAGTAATTTTAAATACTTCTGTGTGCTGAAATAGGCTGCCTTTGCTAAGATGCAATTATTATTTTAGGTTTTTTTCTAGATAAGAGTAAAAATCTATCTAGTTTTCTCCCAGTAAAATTTCAAAAAATTCACCCTTCAGTATTTTCCTCTCAGAAGTTCTAGTAGATATTTTAAAAGCCTGTGTGAAAGGTCAGATTATGACTCTAAAGACTGACTGACAATTTTTTATTTCCAGCTTCTAGCCTGAATCTATGTTCTGTATGTGTATGTAGAAGGGAGCTATTAAGTAAAAATTAGGACTTTCCTAAGTGAATCAGGCTTTACAGTAAATATGCCAATTCAGGTTATTGAAATTCTTCAGCTTGGAACACTTGCAGTTCCAATTGTAGTTAAAAATACAATAAATAGCAAGACACAGCAACATGCAACATATTTCAAAGGTAGCAAGTTTTGAGGCACCATGCCAAAAGATCAAGGATGAGTGGGTTTTCTGAGTGTGAATTATTGCTCTGTAGTTCATGCTGTGATACAGAATGCAGAACTGACAAGATCATTAGGTGAATGAGCTTTAAATATTGCCAGATCAAATACTAGATTGATAATACAGAAAGGTAGATTGGGGTTTCTACTCCCTTTGAATTTACAGCAAAAACAGAGGACAAATTAGCTTTTCCAACAGTGAAGCTGTTGTGTGATCCTTTTGTATCTAGATTTGCATGTTTTAGCAGGAGATAAGTTTAGGTTAAACCCTCAGGCTGTAGACATTGCTGGAGGACAGAAACTTTGGGAGTTGAATATATGTTCAATAGTTTAACAGTGTAAAGACACAAATAAAATAGTCTTTCAGCATTACTTGTAATGAAAAAGCATTGACAGTAGACAGCTGTCACAGAAACTTTTAAATTTAGTCACATATAATGATATCTGACCTATCTTTAAATGTTCCATTTGGGTTTTGGCTCCAGACTTTGGAAGCCCTCTTGATGCCTGAGTTTTGTGACTTTTGAGAGTGGGAACATAAGCAAGTGGTACCAAGCCCATGACTACAGTTACATCTTCTGTTTACTCTGATGAAGCAGATTCAAGCTATTATCCTGGATGCTTTCAGCAGGAAAGGAGAAAGTCAGTAATTGTGTCCCACCTAAACAGAGAAAACCTCCACTTAGTGCATATTTTCTGTTTAGATTGCATATTTTATCTGTGTTTGGACATAAAGGCCTAGTTCTTTAAAGGTGCTTATGAAACCCATTTCTGGACAAATACCTAATTTCTCATGAAATTGAGCACTGGTATTTAAGAATTTATGGTGTTCATCATCTAAGTGCTAAAAAATACTGAAACTATAGTGAAAAAAGCTGTCTTAATATTCTTCTCCTCTATAACAACTCTGAAGCTTTTTAACAGCAGCTTTTCTATTGTGGAGACAATTTCTGAGGTATGTTATAGAAGAACTTTAAAAGCATGATTCTTAGAGAGGTGGGCAGAGGTAATTTTTGACTGAAAAGGTCCTTGTCCTCTAGCTGATCATACTGGTGAGGTTTTGTCCACATTTCTTCATATAAATATTTTTCATGGAAGCATCCTAATAGGGATCTCTCTTCCCAATGCAACTGGCAGCAAACAGATCACTGCGAAAGGCAGTATGTCAGATCACTGATGAAGACACATGGTTCTCAGGTGTCATACGTCTCTGCCCAACTGAATGGCTTTGACCAGAGTTTTGCATGCTCACAGAGCAAGGAGACAGGTCACAGAGCTGCTGAGGCACCTCTGTTTAATTGAATTTAAACTTCTACATGTGGAGAATAAATGGATAAATGAATGAACACTTTTTATTGTCTCATTTACCTTCCAATTATCTTTTTGCAGAGTTTAAGAGACTGGCAGAAGTATTCATCTTCTCTGCCTTTTCAGAGGGTTTGTGTTTGCCAGAAAAAACACAATTTGACATTTTACCAATGTAACTCAGGGAGAAAATGGCAAAATTAAAACAAGACTAGGTTCACTCAGAGGCTACACTGATACTCGAGGGCAAAGAAAAGAGATATTCAACAAGAACTTGAAGTATATAAAATAATAAGCCTGAGATCCTTAACAAAGGCTTCTGGCACTTACAGAGTGTAAGAAGCGAAGATTAATAAATGTGATTAAATTGAACCAGATTTTGCTATAAGACACTGAAGAGTTCAAAACTTTCCACTGTCCCCTTGTCCCTTACAAAATTTAACTGTAGGAACTAAAACAGCTGTATTGCTTCATTAACTAGAATACAAATACAGTTAATAGACCACTGATTAAGGCACTTCTAGGGAAGCCCAGTAAGACTGGATGTTTAGACCTCATAGTCCAATTCTTAGTCATTTTAGGAGTGATTTAGATCAAGAAATCATATTTTTCTTATAAAAAAGAAACTTTTTCTCAGAGTTCTGAGAAAGATCTGTTGTCATACCTTTAAAGTGACATTTTTTTCCTCATTTCACTTGATATTATTGATCATAAAAGGGATAAAAAAGGTATACCTATATCTTATTGGTTGAAAGCATAATTCAGAACACCTTCATGGAATATCCCTGTTCCTTTTTTTCTCACTAATAAGGAACAGGTAACAGAACTAATAAAGAAGCCACTATAACATTACAGAGTGTCTTTTGGGAATACTAATAAACAAATGATACTATGAAGAAGCAGAGGGGAAAGAAATATGGTATCTGTCTTTTAAATAGAGAGAGGAAGACTTGAAAAATTAGGTCCAGCTGGCCTCATATCAATACTGGGAAAGATACTGAAACAATTTACTAAGCAGTCAATTTATAATTACTTTGGGATGATAAGAAAAAAAAAACCAATAAGAATTTATCAGGAAAAAGAATGTCAAGGCATTCTAATTATTTTCTTTGACAAGGTAGGTCTCCTTGTCAATAAAGGGATGGAGTACATACGATATATATGTTAATCTTGCATTTTGACTCATCCTCATACAGTTTTCTCACAAGCAAATTAAATGAAAATGGCCTAAATGACAGTATTAAAAAGTGGCTGAAAGTCAGTGTTTGGAAACAGGTGTGAGTAGCTACTATTAAAATGGGTAGTTGGTAAATCCATCCTGGTCAGTGCTTTGGATGAGTGTACAGACTGTTACAACAAAATCTCCAGTGTCCTGAGAATGAGGGAGATTGTAGGTGCTTTCTGAGGCATAACAGATATTGAAAGTTATTGTGAAAAATTGGAAGAATGACCTGAAGCGAGTGTCAACAACTATTTGTGTGAAGCACTTTCTCCAGGAAGGGACAATCACACACAAACACAGAGCAAAGAGTAACTGGCTATTCAGCAGAGCTGCAGAAAAGGGGGCCAGGGTGATTATGGACTGCAGACCAAGGATGACTCAAGAGCAAAATGTCTTTTTTTGAACAGCCGCTTCATTCCGTGGTCAATTAAAAGAAATTTAAAAAGAAGAAATCTGCTGTGTGTCAGGCAGAGGTAGCAGTTCCATCCTATTTGGTGCTTTGGGTTCTGAGCTAGGAACTCGACCCAGCTTTGGGCACCACTTTTTCAGAGAGTTGCAGACAAATTGGCGAGTGTCCAGAGGAGAGGAACAGGAATGATAAGCGATTTAGAAAACATGACCTGTGAGGAAAGATTGAAGGAATTGGATTTGTTTAGTCTACAACAGAAGAGCCTGAGAGGGACATGATAAGAGTCTTCAAGTATGTAGAAGGTTGTTTTAAAGTAGACAGTGATCAATTATTCTCCAAGTCCACTGACAGAGCACAGAAAAAATGATTGCTTTAACTTGAAATGAAGAAGTTTTAGGTAAGATATTGGGAAAATCCCGCAAAAATAAAAATCCTTTTACCACACTGAGGATAACTAAGGATTTGAACAAGATACTGAGGAAGTTTCAGGAATTTTTAAAGAATTCATTAATAAAATAAGTAAAGGTCAGAGAAAATGCAGGTATTTTCAATGCAGGAATCCTCTAGGTAAAGTACTAGTGTTCCTTTTATGTCCTATATTCTCTGCTTTCTAAAAAATTATCTGCTCTGCAAAAGTTACCTAAGCTTCAGCAATGCAAGAACTAATGAGTTTCCTAATTTATGCTAGGGTAATTTACTTTATTTGCATGTCTCAATTTGTCTTCTGGTTTTGTTTCTGAAAGACAGGGGTACAGTGGTTCAAAAGAATTTAAAGTACTTACTTAAAAAACCCCAACAAAATGCAAAAAATAAACTCTGTGCTATAAGAGTTAAACTTGAAACTTTAAATGCCTCATTTGCTCAGCTTTACAAAAACTTCAGATAAAAATGGCAGTAATGGCTTGCTACACACAAAGGCCATCAGTGATCTAGTGTGTGTATTTATTTTCCAGACAGCATTAACTTATTTTTCTGTTTCTGATATACTTGTAACTATGGAACTTTCCCTATAGAACAGCAAATATGAAAACATCATTATCACCATCTGACCTTCCCAGCACATTAGCAAGGAAGATATCAGTGAAGGTGAGGTAAACCTAGACTGTGTATTGCAGACACTGATAGGCAGACATTCCCTTCTGCTGAATCTGCTTTGAGAGTGCTAAGTTCCAGCAAAGAAATAACAGGACAGGTGAGAAAACACAGCATCTGAAACCACCAGAGGAAGATATGCTAGGGCCAAGTGACAAAGGCCTACGGTCGAGCTCTTGCCATGTGTTCAGGAGGCATGAAAAACAAGGTGTCTAATTCTTCTGCTGCTGTTTTTTCACCATCCAGTGCAGTTATTTGTGATTTATTTTCAATACAGGTTAGCTAAAGGAAAGGAGATATTTGTACAGGTTAATACCTACAGATGGAACTCAAAGGAACTGTCTGTGTCACAGAATCCAGTCCTGTTACTGCAAATTTTCAGCCCATCTGTCCTAAAACTAACCATGAATAGCAGTAAGAAGCTCAGCCAAGTGGATGTCTAGCATTTCCCACCTGGGACTGCAGGTCAAAAGCAGGGAAGCAACTGATAGGTAAATGTTTCTCATTTCTAGGTTGTTGCATTAAACTGATTAATCTATTGGAAGGAAGCAAGTTAAAGGGGTTAGGAAAGCATTTCAATAAACAACAAATAAGAGGTATGAGAAGAGAAGTTTTGTTTATAGCTAAGAGTTGGCAGTCATCATTTTGTATCAATCCATTTATATGTTAAATTACACTTTCGTGTGTGAAATTGTGGTTAAGACTGGGTAAATTTTTTGTTAAATTTTTTTTCACGTATGTCTGTATTAACTTTTCATCTGATCTGGGTAGAGGCCTCTATTATTTACCTTCTTTTACATTTTATCTACCTAAAATATTGTATCACCACTTCCTTTCCCCCTGAGAATTATGGAACCCCCAGGAAATATAGCACCTATAAAGCATATTATTGACAGAAGTGTCAGTAATCAAAAGTGGTTTCCAGACTTGAACTAGCACAAGGCTTTCCTCCTTTCCATGTCCTCCGAATAGTCTACTTTTGTCCTGTCTATGAGAAATCAGACATTTACAAATAGTAAGCTGGACAGTGTTACAGTTTATCCAGAGCAAAGGAGCACAAAAATGTTTTATCCTCAATTCAGCCTTAAACTTTGTCTTTTTTTAACCTACAAGCTCCACAAAAGCTGTTCTTCTGTGTAGATTATTAGCAAGTATTACAAAAGTGCTAGATACAACACTGCTGGAGACCTGGCTTTTCAGTGATACCTAAATCATTGTGCATACCCACCACGATCCTGAAAGTATCCCTAAGATACCTCACTGGCAGACTTTCAGCTCTCAACTTTTTCACTCTGCTTGAAACTCCTTATTGACTCACATATTTCAACTCCTTTCATTGTCTTTTTCTTGGTCACTCTCTTACGGCCACCTTTCTCTACATGTCATTATCTGTATTTTTAATTTTTGATGCACCTAGAGTGTACTTCACTCCCCGTTTAGCTGGCTATTCCCTCCCTCCACATGGACTGCCAGCTACTTTCTTTTGTAAAGAGACAAGAGACATCCCACAGCAGGATCTGCTAGAGCTCATCAAATGGCATAGTAAAGGTTTAGGCATCAGGGCTATTCATCACGTTTTCCTCTCACATACTGTTTGACATAATGCCCTTCTCTCTAAGTAGTCATGCCCAAAAGTCTTCAAGTATCCCAGATATTACAGATGTATTTATGCTGATAAACCTGTCATGGACAGGGACTGTTCTCTTGTCCCTGTCACACAGCATGTGGTGCTGTGTCTCCTCTGAACATATGGTTTCTCATTGGATCTAAGGTATAACTGTTACTTTAAGTGATTTTCTTCAGGTATATTCAATAAGGTGAGGACTTTCTTCCTACAAGTAAGAACCAAGGTTTCATAGGGTGAAAATTGTGGGGTTATGTTACACGCCTTGGTGAAAATATGTGGAGAGATCTTTGCATGCACAAAGCCTGTGCAGGTAGTATCAGAAGGCAGCACAAGCTCTAATCTGTTGTAATCTCACCCACATTACTTGCTGGGAAGTGCTCCCTACCATATGTGCTCTCCCATCAGTCATGTCTGGGCATTATTACTGAAAAGTGGTAGTTGGCACAGGCAGCTCAGTGATCAAGTTCACTCCCTGGCCTTGATTTATTTAGTGATACAGATATAGTCTATGTTTTGAACATGCTGTACAGACCATTATCTGTTTTATTTTTGCTCTTATGTACTAAGGCAATGTGCAACATATCAAACACTAAAGTTTTTTACAATATTTTCAACCACAAGATTTTTTTTAGGACAATAATAGCAATAATTAAGAAATGAGTGCCAAAATCTAGCTCGTGTTTTGCATGTTATAGCTATTCTCCAAATCAGACAAATGTCATGTGCTAGGAAATAAGAAGAAAAGGGTGGCAAAGTTCATGGACAGTAACTTGCTTTGAGCTGGAGACCTTTCTGGACTTGTTTATTATCATTTTGTTCTGATTCAAATGCAGGTTTAACAGCAAAATAAAAAGCTGTCTTGTTTAAAGGAAGATGTAACTCATTTTATGAACAAGAACCACAAACAGCTGCTTCCATATGTTGCTAGTATCAGGAAAAATTCTTTGTTAAATGGCATCTTTAAGATTAAACTCTGTGCTGAAAATAAACACAACAAAAGCGTGAGATGATTGAGGAGAACAGTGACCCACTCCAGGAGAAAATACACTTTGTTTCAGCTGGTGATGAATCTGCATGACCCAGACAGAGAGTTCCAACATTGACTATGACTGTATTCTGCAGTATTTTGACATGTAATATAAATGTCTGTGATAAGGGATAAAAGGCACATTGGGCCATCTGTGCTAGTTTTAAACCTGTTTGTCCAATTTTGGGATGTTGTAACCTTTTTATTATTTGCTAAAAGTGAATTTTTAACATAGTTTGGATCTAATTCTGCTTTCTGTAGTATCTCTATTAGAAAACGTTTTAAGTGCAGCCCTCTGTTAGCCAGATTGAAACACAGTTCACGAAGGTGTCATCGTGCTCTCTTTGAAGTTGCAGGGAGATGCATCTGCCTTGAATGAGAACAGGATCAAATCACCTAAGCAAATGGTTGATTAATCAGATAGTGCCAAGGAAGCCAAGTATGGTTTGAGACCTTCTGTAAAGGAGACAAAGCTCTGGCTTCAGTTTTAATGATGAAGTCTTTTCCTTCATAATGGCTGGAGTGTGAATCTCCTACTGTCATTCTCATGCCTCCAGATTTGCTTTTAGTCTTGCAGGTCTTTCTTCTCTAATAAATCTATAGAGAGAAGTGAGATTTGCAAGTGCAATTAGGGCTGTCTAGTTCTCTTAGTCTGCTCCTGTAACCTCTGATCACCTGCTCCTTGCTATACCTTCATACTATCATCTCGTTACAAGTTTGTTTTTTTGCATTGCTTCAAAGGATTTTGTAACACAATCTAAGGAACCTTATATATTTGGTAATGTGCTATCACATTTTGATTGAAAAATAACTTTTATATGCTCCTCTTTTACATGGGGAAAATTTTGCTTCAAAACTGCTGCTTGAAGATTATTGAAGAACGTGTGGAAGGCTAGTATGGGTATGCTTGTCCAGAAACATACATGCGCCAGTTAGATAATCTTCATGTTTTTTTCCAGACATTTTCAAAAGAGAATTAAATTTGCTTTTGCATTATTGGTTTGCAATACTTTTGTGATGTACAGAATGCTTTTGGGTTTTTTTTAATATGTTTTTTTTTACACTTTGATAGGCATATATTTATTTTTAATTATGGATGGATGGAAAATCTTGAAAAGATGGGCCACCTACTGACAGCGTAGAGAGCCAGAAACAGTAGCTCTGAGGCATTTGAGTTCCCATTTCAGCATCACACTGACTCTGACTGCAACACCCATCTCAGCATCTCAGCACAACAAGCTGGATGGCTTATCCAACTCCCTTCCAACCCTGCATTTCTATTGATCTGGGATTTCAGAAAACACTTCAGTCCCAGGATGTTCCTGGGTCATGGGAAGCCCCTTCCTGAGTGTTTTAAAGGCACTACTCTGCAGCCATTTAGCCTTCACTACAGTATTCTGTAGTTTTTAAGATGATCACAGGCAATGTATATATTGCTGCGAGTTATAGCATCTGCTTTCTCTGTTTTGAGAGATTTTTCTTCTTAATCATGTTGCTCTTGCTGTGTTTCATATCTGTACAATCAGACACATGTCCTTTACAGTGCTGTGATCTGAACCGAGAATGTGCATGTCAGGCTTGTATGTGTCCAGGGAAAGTGGGCAAAGGAGAACCCAAATGTTAGCAACCAATGCTTTCTGTGCCTCCTGTGGAAGATTTATCTGCATATACAGTTTTATGCTGGTTTAAACAGGGAAGTGACATTTAGAAAAAAATCCACTTTGGGGGATGTTATTGAAAGAACTTAAATGCATGTTATGATTAACTTGCCAAAGCTACTAGGAGTAAACACATCCTTAATGTAGACTAGGACGTCTTCACATAAAACTCTTTCCCACATCCCACTGCCTCCCCTTCACCTCCCAAGCTTCATCCTAGCCTAAGGCAGTAAAATCTGTAGGGTGGGGGTTTCCTTAAGTACATTGTATATGAGAGTATGTGACTTATCATCTCTGTGCCTCATTTACAGTGAGACTTAGCAGCTGCTTCGCAACCATGTGATACATTGAGCTTTGTATAATAGTTCACTTGAAGGTCTTTGCACAGTTCAGGCATGTCAGCTGAGTACCTTCAAGCAGTGCAGGGACTTGTAATTAGAGTGGCCCGAGGCTGCTTTCCTTTCTGAGGGGCTTTGTCTTCCCCATGGATCCCGGTGGCGTTCTGTATCCAGAGGCTCACCAGCAGTGCACCAGCGTGGGCTCGGCGGGCGGTAGGGGGGATCCGAGGTATGTTAGGAACTGAGAACAGGTATGAGAGTTCAAGCCTAGACAAAGGTCTTGTTAGTCATTTGAACACAAAGCATGCAGCACCTTGCCTCTCTGCTGGGTCCCGCAGCAGGTAAAGAAAGAACCGCCCTGTGCTTTACTTCAGAGAGTTATGCCCCAGTCCCTTTCCAAAATAAACAATCCGCTGTGTTTATCTGTAATGACTTTTGCCACTTTGAGCAAGCTGGCTGATGCAGACATTCTTGGGAGGATGTCAAAGGAAGAAGCACACTGTTTTTTAAGCTGGCCTTTTAAATGACTGGTCGCTTCTGCAACACTGAAAGCTTTATATCCTGCCTGCAAGTTCCCATTCATATTCCCTGAGCATTTTTGGAAGCACAGACTGAGCAATTTAGAAGGGATAGACCTGAACTTCCTATTTCTGTCACTCCATTTCTGTTATCCACTAAGACAGAGGAGGAAAAGATGAAGGAAAAGAATGAAACAGATTTTCATATGGAAGACAAACTTTTGGCCACTCAAATTTGCAAAGGCATGTTAAATACCTTAACAAAGGAGGATATCAAACAGCGAATCAACAAAGCATTGCTAAACCAGCTGCTCTAGGAAATGGAAAAGATATTTTTACTTTATTAAAATGTTACTTTTTGAGGGCTGGGTTAGGAGGAATGGTTCCTCACAACTATAAACTGGCATACTCTTTTCGTCTGTTACTCTCCTGCATCGGTTCTGTAGAAAGTATAAATCAATGTATAAGAAATGTCAGGTCTGACTGAGTGTAAGAAAGCATGTTTACCTGCTCTTGTACCTCTGTCTCATGGCTCACTGAACAAGAAATATTTCTAGTGCCCACACTCACTGCTACACGAGAATTTTTTTCCCCTGCAGAGCTGCAGAGAATCATCATTAATCTGGGCACAGCAGTTGTCCCTCCCTACCACCTCCTACACCCACTTCCTGCTGCACCTGACTGTGCCATTTCATCACCTTTAGGAGGGTAAAATGCCATGCATGCTCACCAAAGTTACTGAGGTGGCACAGGTGACCCCACCCTTTCAAATAAATCTGAATTGTCACATTTTATGAATGAAGAAATAGATTCCCCCTCAGTACTGCAGGGAGGTACAGGTCTCTGCCTCCTTGGAAAAGCAGGGCTTAAGACACCACATGCCCATGCCCATTCCCACACAGCATATAGCCCTTATGGCTATATTTATTCCTCTAAAAACAAAAGATGGCCATGGATCATCCTCTGGCCCCCAGCCTGCTCAGGGTCAGCTGTCCTCAGGGCAGGAGGGTCTGGTGAACTACAGCTTTACTAGTAAATGAGATGTTTGGATTAAAAATAGGTGGATTGGCAGCACTACTGCATTATGAGGCTGGTCCCTGTCTCTGATCCATGCCCACCAGAACAGTCAGACATTTACCAGAGATGGTCCAGAGGTCATCATGGTCCTGAGACCATTCCCAGTAGGCCAGCTGGGCACAGCCCCCCTCTTCTAGTGGGATGGGGGTGCTTTTCCTTGCCAGTTGGCCTCAGAGCCAGAGGCAAGTCCCAGGCATGCTTAATTACCAGTATGAGTAGCTGGACTTTGCACCCCTGCAAGAAACCTTGGGTTTCCTCTGGGCCGTGGGGTATCTCTGTGACCCCAAGACATAATTACCATGTCAATCTTGGTTATTCGGTTCAAAGTAAGCTGAGGGCTATGTTGCAAGGAGTGTTTTTATAGCACAGATCGAATATGTGTGCTGCATACACAGAGGTGTGCCAGGAGGACATAGGAGGCACTTTGAAGAGCAGTTCTTCTGGGGTAGCAGAAGATGGAGGGAGACAAATGTGATACCATCTCATCCACAATGCCCTTTGGGGGAACTCACCCATTACTTCCTCCAGCACTTTCACTACCATGTGCTGATGCCTTTGCTGCACCAGCCTGCTGCCCCCATTGCTTTTTCCACCTCTGCCACCCCTGCCCTGCCTCTGCCACCACCTCCAGTGATCCAGGGAGCAGCACACACACAGACACACTCCAGACACACAGGGCTCCCCTCAGCTCTCTGCTGTGCGAGCTCCGGTCGTGGGCTTGCTGGGCAATACAAACCTGACATCAGGATTATGTTGCTGGCACTCTGAGTAACAGCTGGGTTTGCTTCCAGCCCTAAGCTCCTTGCAGTTGTGGGTGAATTGCTTGATAGAATAAAGCTGGATAATTTAGCACCAATTTTTGAGTGTCTATGCTGTGTTTTTGTCATGGCAGTCTAAACAGACATGAGAAACATTCAGCAAGATTGCTTGGGCTTTTTTTCTGCCTCTTGAAAGAGCAGACTAGAAAGAGCTCAAACCACTGGGACTGTTTATCTAGAATTGGGATTTGGATACTGTAGATCACTCATGCTAGTATTATTATTTATACCCTCCAAACTCTGAAAATACTCAGTAACATCAAATAGATTTTGGCCTAGTACATCCTTTGTATATCTAAAAATAGGGAAGGCTGATGAAATAATTTCTGTGCCTGTCCCAGGTTTGTAACAAAAAGTTTTGACTTCGGGTCTTAGATTCTCTCTAGTATTTTGAAATAGGCATCTTATTTTATTAACTCCAATGTTCTGAAGCTTACCTAATTACCTATGACATAAGAATATTGTCACTTGGCCAGTTTTCCTCCAAGAGATAATATTTTATTAAATTCTACATATGCATTGCTGAATTGCTTCTTGTTTTGAACTGCTCTTGGAAATAAGCATTTTATCAAACTCATTACAGAATTAAACCTGCAGATTCCCAGGCACAGGGCTCATTCAGCAAGCTCATATCCAGCTCATGTTCTTTTAACACTGAACATGTTTATGGTGGTACTCTAGTGTCAGTGACAAAATCCCATTGATTTAAAGGAAAGTAGGATGGAGCCCAAAATGCTAATTCTGCTGACTTTCTTGTTGGACTTCAGTTTAATCCTACAGCACTGAAGACTGTTTCATTTCCTATGGCTCAACTTTATCTGTTCATCTCAGTACCCCAAGTTTACATGACTCCCTTTTTCATCCCATCAACAAAGAATTATGCTGAATTACGGCTTTGTTACTAAATGGGAATTGTGTGTTTGAGGTATATTTTTCACAAGGCATTTTGGCCAAGTGGATGAGGTATTAATATGAGAAACTATAAACAAATCTTGGTTTTCTAAACTGCGGATAGAGTGATTGGCTTAATTTGTTTCTATACACTGCCATCTTGAAAACTAAACTGAAGCATCCAAATTAAACAGGAGATGTAAATATTAGCCAGATGTTCCCTGGTGTCAGAACTCTTTTTTGTTTCTTTTTTTTTTTTTTTTTTTTTTTTTTTTCCCTGTTAAATGGGTATGCTTTTTTACATCTAACATAATGACCTATGTTTTAGATTTTGGTCCTGGCCTAATGGCTTTTTATCATATGATTATGATATCATCTAATCATGTAAGCGTCATGAGATGCTGTTCAGCTTTGCTGAAGCACATGAGTGTCAAACTGCTTAGTTTAGGCTGAACCATTTGCCTGGCTGTCTTAATGTGGGGAGTGAATGTGCTGTTAATTTAGGAAATGCCAGCTGAGGCTGAGGGTTTAGTGAGCCAAGTAAAACAGAGCAGTGACCACAGATTGAAACATTACAGAGTTCCTTAATGGTTCTGTCAAAAAGAAATATAACCATTTTTTTTCTCTACAGAAGTTGCAATATTCTTCTGGTGCAAGTAGCAACCAGTAGGGTTTTAGCATTGATAAATACGGATGGAAAAGACAGGCACTTGACTTAGCTTTTGGTTGATGCTTTTCCCTGAAGACATTTGTTTGAATTTGATGATAGTGAAGCTTTTGGTTCCATTCCTCACATTTAATATTACAAGGCAAATGACTGCAGCTACAAGTAAATCAGGATTTAGCAGATACAAATGGAAAATTTGAAATATAATTAAAATTGTAACACTAACTTTATAAATTTAATGCAATTGAGGAAAACAAAATGACAACTCCTTATTGTTTTTCCTTTTTCCTTGATGGTCTTGCTCAGAAATATGGTCTATTTAAGTTTCCCTTGGTGCAGGTCTAGATTTGTGAAATACTGAGGAACCTCAAGAGCCTTGAATCTTCTGCTAGGCTCTGACAAACCTCCATGAATTTGGCCATAGAGCCTGAACAGTTTGGGGCTCTGCTGAGAGGGTTTTCTGCAACAATCCTTACTATAAGAGCCCTTTATTCCTGAGTGGCATGTCTGAAAGGGGCTCTTTTGCTTCAGTGTTGTTTTTTATTTACTGATCTCTTCAAAATTTTGCTGAGCTTGGTTGGGACAAGAAATAGGTTTGAGGTGTCTGCTTAGCACCCCAAGGACTTTGCTGGGTGAAAGAGAGAAAGCTTAATGAATAGAACTACTATTGTTATTCTTTATCTATCCAAAGCTTTGTTAGAGAAAAGAGGCTTGCCTGTGAACTCTCCTCTGCAGAAATTCTCATCACTTAGGCCATTTAAAAATAGACTGGACTAAGCACTAGGGAGCACACTGCAGAGGGCAAGCCTGCACTGTCAGCGAGAGGGACTAGATGACTTTCCCATATCTGTGCTATTTTATTGTAGTGAGGTAATATGTTACCACTGTGTCCTCTAAGGCAACAAAAAGGAATAAATTAATCTCAAATGCACATCTGCCCTGAGATTACCACCACAGTCAAGCATCTGGAAATGACCAACTAAGAGTATTGCTATTAGTGAATTGCAAGACATCCTTCACAGTAAGGAACATCAGTGCTTGAAAGCAAGGCTTTGAAGGTCCTTCCAGCTTATGGGAAAGCATTTTCCAAATCATGCTTGTGAAAATGATGTAAATGGTCTCCTTTGGCCTTCTCTGACAAAAGGTGTGAATTGCCTCCAGTGACACTGCCTTTATCCATCTTGCAAATATATGAAGTCCACAGCTGTGTGAAACAAAGGAGGTGGACGCCACATCTACTCCTGGAAGGTTCTCACTGCATTGCAGTATCAGGCTTTATTTTAAGGTTTATTCCTTTATTGCCTGGAGTACGTGAAAGAAATTAGGCTGTATTTCTTGTAAAGCATGTATCTGTGGAAACAAGTGCCAGGAGGAATGGATCAAAATCTAAAGAAGCCTTTAATTTCAGTTACTAATGACACCTTATATTCTGTAAAGCATGTTTTATAGCACTTAAAATAAGCAGAGGAAGCCTTTAAAATCATTGTGTTTGTTTGCCCTCATACATTAGGCAAAAGGTCATCACTGGGTTTGAATTTTGAGAGGGCCCCTGTACAGCTGACTGAAAAGATGGGATTTCATAGTGGTAAATTAACCATTCTGAACAATCCCAAACATGCAAACCACCACAGATGAATTAGCAAGATGTGCAGGTGCCACAGATGAGTAACTTGTTATACCCCTCACCACCTCCCTCTCTCCTTTCTCAGAATCTCTTTGTTTCATATATAAAATGATGTTTTAAAAATCCCAGTAACTGGGCCCATCTTTTTATATGCCCAGCAAGATCTGTGCTCCATTATTGGGGATTATTAATTTGAAGCTCCCAGTTCCTCGGTAAGGGGAAAGCACCACCACTCACTAGCAGACCTATGTCACATTTTATCTTTGTTTATGTTGCCTAGCTAATGTTTCTGAAATAATGTGTTGCAAGTTCTAGACCTAGATTCCCCAAAACCCCCAAATACAGCCTCTGTGTTCTTGCCCTGGTCTTATTAAAAAATTACACAGTGAAGAAAATACTTAATTTCACCCTGCATATAGAGAAAGAATGTTTATTTTCCTTTTAATATTTCACAACCTTTACTCAATATAGCTATTTTCGTTAAATACTGTGTTTTTTTAGTAATTTGAACTGTAGCGACAGGACAAGAAGTAATGGGCTCAGAGCAAAAGAGGGGAAATTTCAATTAGGCACACAGAAGAATTTCTTTATTGTGAGGGTGGTGAGTCCCTGGGACAGGTTGTCCAGAGAAGTTGTGGACACCCTATTTCTGGCAGTGTTCCAGGACAAGTTGGATGGATCTTTGAGCAACCTGGTCTAGTGGGAGATGTCCCTGCCAGTGACAGGTAGGTTCTAAATATATGATCTTCAAGACCCCTTCCAACACAAAACATTCTATGATTATATAATTCTATAATTCTATAAAAATATTTTAAGAATCTGCTTGTGATTAAATTGTGTTGAAACTGTCCCTTTAACTGCCTGTCAATTCTACCATTATTTCTGCAATATTAATTTTTAAAGTGATAGCATTTCTATTTTATCCCAGGTTTGCTATCACAGCAGCTGTATTATCAATGTTTCACTTAAGTGTTATTAGTCACAAAATGCTGATATCACCAAAGCCCTGTGATAAATGAAACTCTCTTACAGTATCACTGGTTTTACATTGCAGCATTTACAAGTCAAAGATAAAATACTGGGTAAAAAAAGCCCCAAAACAATAAACCAACCAAACTGCTCCCCCTCTCCCCAAAATACAAAAATCTACCCCAAAGAGCTGGAAAACACCCTAATATATGAGGAATGAATATCCTGCAAGAAAAGTTGCATAGCTGCAAGATGGAACTAAGACTGACCTTCATCACAATGACATAACACTTGTGCCTATCACCTTGTGTGACTTCACAACTGCCCAGAGTGGAAGATGTAAAACAGTCTCCCCTACATATCTCCCCAGAGTGCACTGCAGCTGAACTAAGTAATGTCTCGACTATTTTCTGAACCTATCCAAGATAGGAGTTGAAATCCATCCAGGTCCAAAAGGCTGTAACCACTTCACTCAAGGTTTTTGTGTTCCCCTGGCAGCACCTTTCCCATGAACTCAGTGCAGTTCTGGGGATGAATGCTGCAAAGGAGACAAAGGCCATAGGAAGGACTGTAAACTCTTAACTTACCTACATCTTCTATTTTTAACATGCTGACAAACAGTTTGAATTTTCTACTGGCTTTATTCTAGGTGCAAATCTGCATTGATGCCCAATGACACAGCCAGGGCTTGGGGACTAGATTTCAGAGGTTTTAAAGTATTTTGAGGGCGATATCCTGGAAAAATCTTTCAAATAGGTAGTGAACAGAACAGACTACAATGTTGCTAAAAGAAGAGTTTTTCATGTTTAGAGAAAAGACAATTCAAGATTTAAAAGTGCAAGTTTGTAAGTGGGTGATCTACTGGTATTCCCAAGGAGATGTGTGATTTCTGTTTGTTGTATGATTGTTTATACTGACCAGTATTTATACTGACCAGGAAGGAATTCCCATTTCTTTTCCTCCCTTGATGTGTATCTTGGCCTCTACATTTTTTATTAATTTTCATTCCTTTGAAGCATTTAGTCACTGGCCATGGCTGTAGAGATAGGTGAATGGATGCACTAGCAGCAGATTCCAGATGCTTGCATGGCTTGTGATCCTCACACAGCATCAAACCCACCTGCCATTTTGGCATCAAAATCCATTGCCCTCTTTCCCAAGGTTGTACTGGCAGAGAATTTTCGATTTTTGTATTTTGTTTTCCTCTGCAGTGGATTTAACCACACAAATCACCCGTTGTGACAAAGACTGTGGATGGTGGCTAGGCCTTTAGTTGACCTCTTCATTTTTTTGTCACATTAGTCATCCAGACTCTTAGCCTTCTTCTATTTGCCCTAAGTTTGCTGCAGAGCTATAAGACTATTCAGAGTGGATCAAAATACAAAAAGGCCTTTTTTTTACCTGCAGTTTCTGAAACCACATCGTATTTTGTCACCACAAAATCCGTACAAGAAATCCCTATAATTACGCAACATCACTCCTAGAATCTGATTCCTGGTATCCTCATAGAGAGTATAAACCTGTTCTATTTTTAATAAAGGTGACTTTACTGTATTTGAAAAACAAAAAAAGTCTGTGTATCTGAACTAGTCAAATAAGGCAGAATTAATGTATTTGTTATTACTACTGCTTTGGCTGTCTTACAAAAATACAACAAACTGACCTTAACAAAGACAACAGGAGTTCAGTATGAGATACAGAAAATTATGAAAAACTGAAAATATTTTGTCTCTTTTTGCAAGGTAAAATGTTATTAGAATCTTGTTCCTACAAGATGTTCCCTGGTGATCCCAATATTAACCGTGGGCTCCTAATATATTCTACCTGGAACTGCAATAAACTCTGCTTATCTTTGTGACAGGAGGTTTCATATTCCTCTTTATAAACTGGGCAGAGTATATGTAATTGTCTCACAGAAGGGGATACACAGGATCAGAAAGTTTACATTTACATTTGCCAAACTCAAGAACACTCCTGTAGCAAGGCCACAAAAAATTTCTCTGAGCTTCCAGATGCCATTTGACTGCTACAGACACAAAGCTACACTTCCTATGAATTAAGCCAATAATTACATCGAGGATATGTTTTTCAGCAAGAGTTAGTCAAGGTTTTTTGTGAGTTTATGTCTCAGTAGATGCTAACTAAAATTTAGGAAATTACTATGGTAAGTTGCCATTTGGATTTTACTGAAAAATACAACAAAGACTTTAAAAATCATGTACAAATAGGCACAAGTATGTGCACTACAGTAAAAATTTCATGTTGCAAGACAGAAGTGGGCAGTTTTAATTTATGACAACTGAAGGAATCTGAGATTACTACTGACAGGATTTCCTTTTTTCATAAGATCACAGTAGTATAAATAGAGGTGACATATTGCTTCACAGAGAACTACAAAGTGCAGGTCTGTCTTGAGCAGTGGTTTGCAGCAGTTGTTTGCAGATGGAAAAATGTAGGAGTAAGGCGAGGAGCTGCAGACAAATCTTAATGTCTGCACAAGATTCCAGGCCTGTAGGTTTCGGAAGTCTATTTTTAAACCTAGTTTCTTTGAAAAACCGAGAGCTGCGACTAATGCTTGTCTTTATGGCATGATGATCTATCTTCTTGCCAGAGTATTTGGGGATTACGTTTTGCAGAGAAGCAGAGCTATCTGCCAGAGATTGTTCTTCATGTTTGTATCTGTTTTCTCTCTTTCCTAGTAAAGTCTAAAGCCTTCTGTAGTTCCTAAGGCATTAAAACCAACTGTGCAAATGTCTTCTCTTCCAGATTTCAACATACCTATCTCTGCCCAAGCTGACTGTTCCTGGCAGCCTGCTCAGGGAGCTTGGTGAGTCAGGAGCCAGCATCCTTCTGCTTCTGGTGTTCAAGCAGCTCCTTGCTGCGCAGCTTGCTTCAGTCTGCCCAAATGATCTGGGTATCAGCAACGATCATTGAAAGACTTGAGCTAATACAACCAACTTCAAGAGAAAACAATAGGAAAAAAAGGAAAAAATGCCCCTATTCAAGGATACTTGACTAGATACCATTCCACAAACAATGCCACCACCAAAGACCTCTGAGCAAAGGAAATGAATTATCACTGCTCTGATTTCATGCTCAGCTTTCAATTTCACCTAGTTCCAGATAGTGATGAGGTATTAGTGTATTAGTATTCAATATGTTTTTGTGTGCAATTGTATGGTATGCAATCAGAAGGATGTGTGTGGCTTCTGAGACAGGTGATAGCCCTCCAAACCCTCTGGAGAAGAGAGCTAAAGAGATCTGTGAATGACAGAAGACCTCCTTCTGGGTAGCATCTGATCTGCATATTGTGCGTGTGATACGGCAAAGGCATGAGCTGCCTCCTGACTACGAAAATACTTGGAAAATTTTTCACATATGGGGGCTTAAGCATATGATTACTCCATAAGTTACACATGTTTGGGCACTGAACAATTTTGATTGTGATACTCAGGTGCATATTACCCCTGAGGTCTCAAATCCTTCCCATGAGGTGATGCATTCCTCCAATCTCAAAGAGCTCTTAACTGTGAATCAAGTACCTCACAGTGATGAAGACTGTTTTTCCATGGGTTTATTTTTAGAAAGGAATTCTTGTATCATATGTTTTATCTATCTGTTATACAGTCTGACTGAGAATGATGCTTCATGTATAAGACAAGTAGATCCACCAGTCAATGCTTGTTATTCCATTACAGCAGAGATGCACACAAATGTGCTTTGTAACAGTCACTATAAACCACTTGAAAGTAGAATTTGAAACAGCCAGGAGAAGTAATGTAGCAGAATATAAATGAGAGAATCAGATTGGTGAAAAGCACAACTGATATGTCCTTCCCATCTTGGCAGTTTTAGGGTCCCAAATACAAATTTCTCTGGCTTTATTCTTTTCCTTTCTTGACACACAAAGATTTGCAGCAGTGAAAGGGGGAGCTAGGGAGAAAGAAACTGTATGTAGATAAGGAGAAGACTTCTGTATGATAGAAGCATTGCAGACTTGATTTACTCCTTATCTGCTGGGAAATAAAATGAGCAGGAGGATGCATGCTAAATTTGAAACAGGGGTTAGACTCTTTCCAATTTACAAGAACTGTTCCAGATTAAATGGTCCGTTCAGACTTGGAGATTACTTTGGATGGGAAGAACTAGATAAACACTCTTGCTTTTTTTGAAAAGACTCTTAGTGCATTGGTTTCAAAGTTAGGAAAGAAAACTGAAACTGTGTGTAAAATACCCCTCAAAAGACCTTAACAAGCAAAATGAAATGGATTTACCAGTGATATAAAGGGATCACAAACTACAATTAAAAAAGCTGCAGGGAAGATAAAGTATTAGTTTTGTCTTGGTTTTTCAAGACCTTGTTTTAACAATGCTTCATAGTCTGCCTACATTTAGGCACACAATTTAAGTAAATTGGGTCTAAATGAAATAGCTGGCAACAAACAGCAAACTGTGTTTTCAGAAATACATCAACAGTTTTTTAAGATGGTTATTGTTAGTCACGGCAGGGTAGCTCACTGTACTTCTCAGCCTCCTCAGTTTATTCTGTATCATAATTCGATTCTGCTCCTCTACCTGCTTGCCTAAAGAAGCAGTTCACATATATCTTCATGCTCCAAGTTTTGTTCTTGTTCAATGGAAGGCTGAAAACTCAACATAACTGCAATTTCACACAGTGTTAGTACAAAACTTTATGGGACTGGGACTAAATCTGCACTTCTGCAGTCAGTTGTGGCCACATTAGGGCCATTATCAGCTCAGGCAGTTACTGAAAACACTAAAATAAAGTTTCACACTACTTGTCCTGCTGATGTGTTTACCAGGCCATATTATCTCCTCCACATGAATCCAGATATTGAGGATGCTGTTACACGGTCATAAAGAAGGAAAACCAAGAGAGCAAGAACTATCTCCTTTTCCACTCTCCCGCCCTCCCCCCGGCTCTCCCCCTCTGATCTTTAGTGACCTTCTTTTAGACGGAGTGTAAAACCAAATTTAGTTCTCGGTTACGCCGGTGTGTATCTGATTAAACCCACTGCCATCATGAGAGATTCTTTGGTTTTACACTGTTATAGGAGATAGTAAGTTTTGGCAACAACCTTTATGTAGCACATTGTAAACAGCTTGCTCTCGTGCAAACAAATCACAAAATTGTGTATAGAGTAAGAGAATCCCTGCTTTTAAGCTGTCGTTCTTAAGAAGAGGAATTAAGTCATCCAACTTGGATATGTGTAATCCTCTCGAATTCTTCAAATTTACAACTTTCTATTGCTATGTAAACTTGACTTTTCTTGTAGAGATGCTATTCTCTAATTGCTTGTTGAGGATATAATTTTAAAAGATCATACTGTATCTAGTCATCTTCACCATCTGATGCAATTTAAGGAAAAGAAAAAAGACCATTAAATATAGTTAACACAGCTTGGCTCTGTCTTCTTGTTACTCCCCTACAGGCAATGGAAAAGGAGCCCAGAAAACAATTTGTTTATTATAAGCAGGTCAGTCCTCGGGGGGATTCATGGAATCACGCAGTGGGAGAGGACAATCATGGCACTGAAATGGTGGGTAATTTTATTTGTTCCACTTGATGGTCACAGTGGCATCATGCTGGCCAATTACTCTTGAGTCAGCAGGTTTCAGAGGTTAAGACCCCCTTGTGGGTTGCAGCACTGCAGGCAAAGTATTCAGGCCAGATTGAAACCGTTTCAACAGCAGAGACGCCAGCCGCCTTCTCCCTTGGAGTTCTCCTTTTTCAACTGTGTACGAGACATACATGTGATAAAATAGGCATGTCTCTAGCATCGAGACAGCTTAATTATTGAGAGTGGAAAAAATGCCAGCTTCAGATAAAGAAAGGAAGAAAATCAGCCAGAGAGACAGGCTGTGCTGAGGAGGCATGAAGCGAACAAATATTGCAAACTTCGACACCAGGTTCCAAAGGAAAGATCATGTCTGGGAATAATCCTCATGCCAATAGTCTACTAGTGTTTCAAGGCTGCTGAACCTTTAACAATTTCATCACATTTTTCTCCAGTGGAAATGTTTCAAGCTACTTCTTCAGTGATCTGTAATTCTAAGGGGAAAAACAGCAGCAAAGCATTTGCTTTACCAGTAGAACCTGCCACAAGTGATTGGGCAGAGGCGGATATGAAAACCAAGAGAGCAGAAATAATGTGTGTGAGGGAATTGGGCAGGAGAATTGTCCAGGACAGGCTGAAATTGTTCCATTAGGCTTAGATGAAATTCATTTAGTGACTCACGTTTCATTTGGATTGGGGTATGGGAAGCTAGGAAGTGGCATTTTATCCTCTTAATGATAATACTACTGTTATGATCCCAGAAACAGGGGAGGATTCTCAGGCTTAAGCTCTGTTGTGTATGTGACATTTCAGGCTTAAAACATCTCAAGTGTATATTTCCTGTCAGAAATATTATGCTGTGAGAGCTATTCAGTTTCTGAAGGATTCACTGGAGAGTTAAGATCCATGTTTTAATGTTTTTTTTTTGCTAACATCATGCCAGTTTGAAGTTTCTGGAAAACATCTCAAGAATTTCAGAAGCAAGACATAGATGTATTATTATGATTAATAGTGGTGCTAATTTATCTAGACCCCGCTCTTGAGAGACAGAAATGATCAGTGGGACTTTTATGTCTTGCTCTGCAGAACTGGATCAATGACATTTTAAGCTTAATATAAATGTCAGGCTATTTGAATTTGCAGAAAACACTGGAGTGTAGTGGAATGAGACAAAATGTATATAATCAGGGGTTTATTTTTTAATAATTTTATTATTAGGAGTAATTTTTCCTTCTTCATCAATAGGAGGTTGTGAGAATACTTTGATTATGACAAATCCTGCAACTAACATTTTCAGATCAAAATGCATTTTGATCTGTAAAATGCTGGTGCATTGCTTTTTTTTTTTTTTGGAAGAGATTTCCCACTGAAAGGAGGAATCCAAAGCAGGAAGTTTTTCTAATCCTCTTTATTCCTCTGGCACCACTTTATACAACACAAAACCTGGAAAAGTCTCACAATGGAAAGTCCTCACACTATGGCTGTAGAAAGCCATGTGTCTGGGCATCAATAGTGGAGCAAAACCCAACTCAAACTCTTGTAAATCAGGCACATTTTACACTGCAGTGATTTGAGCAGTGGCAGAAAGTCAAACACATACTTGCTTAAGCTGCTTTCTAAGCTCTGGTCACTGTGAGTGTTCAGCCATTGTTACAGATGTCCAATGAACAAAGGGCATGTGAGACTTCAATTACAAAAAATTAAGAGAATAACTTTAACATCTTAATAATGATCTACTTAACAGTCTGGGAATCTTTTTATTTGAAGGTTCAGAATGTGAAACAGAACCTAGGAGAAAGATCAGAATAAGTCTTTTCCAGTTGTGTTTCACTGCTCGAACTACACAATCACTTCTCCTACACAGTTGTCGATTAACGCCTGCATGACTCACACAGAGGCAGTGAATTCGTACAGGTCAAAGGTAGTCCTATTCTGAGCTGCAACTAAAACACTACTTCATCTTCCAGATTTTGCTCCTGCCTACTTTACAGTCTTGGATTCCAAATCAGGGAAGATGTCAGACCAAGAACAAATTGGCCTCAAGAAAGATCTCTGGGAGGAGGGACACTAGAGGAAATATATAGTTTTTCTTTCCACTGCCATTAATAAAATAATTGATAGGAATCTATACTTGTCATTCTTTACACTAGTGGAACAAGTGAGATTGCTAAGAACAGTATAATTTCTTTGGTTTAATTGAATATACTGTTTTATTAAGTGTATATGGTTAGAATATCATGTTTTAGAGATGATTGTCAGTGATGGTATAGAGCTTGTTGTGCTTTGGATGTCTTTGGAAAAATAAGGTATAATTAATTGTAAATACTCAAGTTCGTTTTGATAGCCAATATTTTCTACTTTGGTAGAGGAAGCTCTCTTTATAAGACAAAAGAACTGAAGGAATAACTGATACATACAGCAAATTTGTAAATCAATAAAAGGAGGAATGGGGATGTCTTACTGATCTACTGACATGGGCTTAAATAGAATGTGTACCAAATGAAAGGCAAAGATGAGTGGTGAATTTGCCTAATTTACCCAAATCAGGATAAGAAATTTAATTAATCTCTATTAAAGGTTTTTACCATAAATAAATCATAATCAGAAATAAATAAGACATGAGAATATATTTTTAATGATAGGAACCTGTATTTCAACATCTAGCTAGCTGTCTATTCCCAATGCTTATTTAATGATTTTGCCTATTATTGCGATTTTTCTGGGATCTGGAGGATGGGATGATAAAAAACATGTCAATGAGCAATAGAAAGAAAAAAAATGCAGTAGTCTGTGGGATTTCTAATCTTCTCATTCATTTTGTCTGAAAGATTCTGTAAGATTTTATAATTTACTTCACCAAAATAAAATAGCATCTGATGTAATTAAATATACCAAGAACATTACAGGGAACCATGAAATAAATGTCTGTACAAAAGTAATTTTTTTTGAATTATATGCTGTACAAATTATTAGGGTAAAATCTGTCACACAGAAAAGATATTTCAGCCCTAAGGTATATCTATGAATATGCAGAAACAACCTCAGATGTGGAGAGTTTCAGCAATCTGTTGTAAACATGTGTCCTTGTATATGGATTTTCATGTATATACAGGTATAGAATGATAAAGATCTACAGAACTAAATGCTTCAGGGGAAAACAATTCAGGGCTTCAATAAATTTCACTTGGAAGACTTATTTCTGAGACATCTTAAAGTCAGGTTGATAGCATATGGAGTTAGCCCATCTCCTACACATCTCAGACAAATCTGCACCTAGTCCCCTCAGTAAATGTCACTTCTTAGGGGCTTCACCACTATGACAATAAAAAGAATAAGAAACTTATGCAACTTGCCTTGCAAATTAAAACCTCTGTGAATAGTTGGCAAAGGAGAAAATACATGATTAGTCACTGCTGAAATGCCTCTTCATGTGAGGGGAAAGCACATGATTTCACATCCAGTCATACTGCTGCCACACACATCCATCAATTCTGTTGTACCTCAATAGAGTGAAAACAAGGCTAGAATTTAGAAGGGTTCAGTAATTTGAATTAAGACCATAAATGAATTTGAAGTTCCATGGCTGGAACAATAAATACATTTCATAAATCTGATCCAGATAATTTCATTTTTCTCTAGGACTTTTTCGTTCACATGAAAGTATAATGCTCATCCTAAATTTCTTTTTTATTACTTATTTTTTAACCATGAAATTCCAGAATTCTTGGTGTTGGAAGGTGTATCTAGGGACGGTTTCATTGAAGCCCCCTGTTCAAGCATGATCAGCTAGAGAAGGTTTTCCAGGACTCTATCGAGTCAGGTTTATAATGCCTCCAAGGATGAACCCTCCACAGACTCTCTGAGCAACCTGTTTCAGTGCATGTTTCATTCAAACTATTTCTTTGCAGCTGCCTGCAATAAAAGGTATAAGACAATATTCACAGGTTCTAGAAAGAAGCCATCCTCTTGCACTGATTCATGTCCTGCTGTGAGCATTTGTATCTGGTCAGTCCTGGGAACTTCCTGGATTAGACATCACCCATCTGATTGAATTTGAATCAGTTTTTACCCTTCGAGTGGTTCAACCACTTCTGCAAGGTATTCAGGTGGAAAAGAGGAGGTTGGACTCTGACTCATACACATCAATCCAGGCACAGTCCAGGGAGATGGATTTAAGCCTGTATTATGCCTGATAGGAGGGTTTAAATTAGAATTTAGAGCCTGACCTCCTTGATGGCATCTTCCAAATTTGCTATTTGAGTCATCATGCATGAAGGCAAAATTTTAGGTAGACCAGCATTTAAGTGTGGTTTTCTTCCTGAAAGCTTCTGAAACCCTTTTAAAAATAGCAGTAGAGAGGTGGAAAGCTTTTGCTGTTAAGTCACTACCTGCAATTCTCTTCAGGTCTGCTGTCCTGTGAGTTTTCCATACAAAATTTGCAGAATGACAGCTACCTGTGGAACAGAGCACCTGAAGGACAAGACACAGGGACAGATGCAGATCTTCTACTCTCCTTTCTCTGAAACACATGAAACATGTTGCAAAACACAGCATTTTCCAAAGGCAATGTGGAAACGGTTTCTTGACAGAAACATTTTTTACCTTTGGCCTATAGAAAGTAGATATAGTATTAATAAAATTTGGGATAAAATGGCTCCAACTAGGCTCTGGAGCAAATTCCCACATTACAGTGTTTGTCTTCCCCTGCTGTAGGAGAGGAAACCTACAGAAATGCACCTTATTTATATGCTCAAGATTTCCTCTGTAGGAAAGTGAGATTGCTCACTAATGTTTTGACTCAACGCACAGTGCAAATGTCACCAGATGTGCACCTAGAGACTGGGACTGTGGGGTACACAGGGTAATGCATCCACCCTGTCCTGTGGATAGAGCCATGAGAATCTGCTTTCCTGTTAGCCATCACCCCCTGACCTTTCCAGCATTTGTCTGGCATGTTCTGCAGGCACTACTTAGTGGGGAGCCAGAAAAGAGAAGACTGTGTCTATTCACTGGAACGTGGTGCTTTGAAAACTCTAGCATAAGACTAGCACAGCCCTTGGCAGCTGAATGCTGATTGTGTATGGGGTGAGAGGTTATAATTCCCAGCTCCTGGGCTGAGGTGTGGAGGAAGGAGGATTGAATTTGTGGTGATTATCCTTTGTATGTGTAAGAAGAGTCTTATCTCTCACAGTTATCTCTCTTAAAAGGTGGACTGCAGAGCTGCATGGCTCAGATTCCCCCTTTTCAGAGCATCTATGTAGAAGTATAATTTTATATTGATCTTGATTTTCCAGAAGGAAAATCCAGACTGTTTAGAAAATGTAAAATTTAATAGTTTCATGTGAATTCTTGTTTCAGTGCAGATTGGAAATAGGTCTGATGTGATGCTGTGAGTGCTCTGCACAGCTGTATTGCTCATACCTGGTAAGACCAGTGTTTCCTGAATGCATCAGATTTCCTGAGCACACATGATATATTAATGTGCACAGGAAGATACCTGGCTCTTTATTTCGCTCTGCTGAAGCTTGCTGAACATACAGGAGAAATCCAACCCCAAAATCTTAGTGTGTCCCAACTTAATTTCAGATAGAGAAGAAGGATAATGCAGGTGTGTGGTAAACCTACACAGGGACACTGTAGTCATGTGCTGCCATTAAAGAGTCAGGGAAAAGTCTGAGTAAAGAAAAAAACCTGCCTGTAGTCCATAAGCATAAGGAAGATTTCTTGACTAATATGGGAACTAGGTGCCAGCATATTGTTTCTGGAAGCCAGTCCACAGGCTGGTTCATTGGGCCATGCATTTTATGTGGCTCAGAAGCAGGAACTGAATGGAAAGTGAAGGTGGAAACAACATTATTTTTTTCAGTGTTGAGAATCTCAGAAACCTTCCAAGAACATGCAACTCCCAGTGAAAGTTTTCTGTTTTCACAAATGTAATCCAGTAGGCTGTTGCCTGGAACAGTAAGATAAAAGATCACATTAAATAGTGAAGATCTTCACTATGGTGCTCTCCCACAGTTTCAATCCATGCTTTGGTCAGCCCGAGAACAGGATTCTCTGGCAATATTTGTCATGTCCTTGAGGACTGTCCCCATTGAAGCCTTTCTGAACGAAGAAGTGCCAATATTTCTCTTTGAGAATTGTCTGCCATTGCAGTATGTTTTCAGCTGCTTGAAGGTGACTACCGGTTACACTTGATTGCTGTTAAGAGTCTGGGTTTTTTCTGGGTTTCTGGGTAACAATACGAACAAGAGATGCTTTATAGTTTTGTGGTGGTTTTTTTTTTTTTTTTTTTTTAATGAAAAGTAAGATTTTGGAATAGAAAGAATGGGAATGTGCCTCATATTAATAATACTGATCAAAAAGTATCATTAACAGTGTCACTTTAATTTTATCTCTGCTTATATGCAGAAAATGTTTCCATCTATATGTCTGTATATATGTACTCACATTTGTATGTGTGCACACACATATGTGCTTAACAGGACTTGTTTAAATTAAAAAAAAAAAAAGGGAAATGTAACATAGCTGGAACAGATTAAAACAGATGACTCTAGGTAGACCAGAAAACATATTGCACTGATAAGGATTTTTTGTTTTTAATTCAATCCTACCATAAAGTAATTTATTACCCGTTGCTTGTTTTTCTAGAAAGGCCAGTGCAGCATCATTTGCTGTCTGATTGACAGTGTAACTCTCTTTTTACAACTTGTAATTTGAAACAGGAAGGCTGCCATTCACATCAGTTAAGAAGTCTTCATTTTAGATTACCTTGAAAGGTTCATCTTTGGCATAAGTTACTGGGAGGTTCAAACAGCTAAAACAAAAGTGCAGCATTCCTAGCTCAGCATAGTCCATGCATATGTGGTGATGTGCGATATATAATTCAGAAGGAGTAATTAAAGAAATGCATTTCACTTCAACTCTACATTTCCACCAACTTACTAGTTTTCCCTTCAAAGAGCAGCAGAAATTGCCATTTTACATTCCTCAACAACAACTGCAGCAGTTCAGACTCTGCAAGCCTGGCTTGTCACCTGATCACACACCAAAATCTGCAGCTAATCAGTACTGGTCCAACCAGGAAAGGTCAAAGCAATCCTGCTGAACTATTACCGAGGTGTTTCAAGACATGGACATTATTCATCCTCAGTAAAACCAGGCAAGGAATAAATAAAATGAATGCAAAAGGATTAACTCTCATATATTTGCTGCAGTATCACCATGAGATGACCTGTTTCCAGCTCTTCTTCTGCAATCAAATGAACATTTTCCAACCCAAATTCCCATCACAAACCATGTCAAAATCCTACCACTTAAGCATTAATGTCTGGGCTATACCTTAGGCCAAATCCTTGGAGCAAGGTGTGTAAGCTGTGCTGTCCTTACATCAGGCCTGTGTCAGGAACTTTTTCCAAGATTCTTGCACTGATGTTTATATGCTTTCTTCTTTCTCTCTTTTCTTTTTTCCTCCAACACTTCTGAACTGACAAAAGCTAAAGTCTAGTGGTGTGATATTAGCTTGTGAGTTGCTCTTGTGCTTGGGCAGCCAGGAGAAACACTGCTGGACACTTTGTCATTATGAGTTGTGTAAATGCTGGTGGAGTTTGCTGCATAGTTACATCAGCAAAATCTCCTGGAGGGAAGGATTTTTTTTTGATATTTCACTGAAATACTGGCCTTTTTTTTTCCCAGCTGCACCAGTTCAGAGCATGATGGCTCCTGACAATGTGTTAGGCACCACTACCAGAGATTTAAAGAGCATGAGAATAAGGCTGATGGACAAGTCATTCACAAGGGTGGCTCTGGTTCAAGAGAGGAGAGAGTCCTGCTCCTGGAGAATTTGACTTGGTCATACCCTGTCAGTGAAGGAGCAATACAAATGCATGGTTTGACTTCACATGGTGCCCCTTCAAAATATGTCTTCCTTCTTTCAAAATGAGGGACTGTGTGGATACTGTACTGTAGTGTTCATCTGTGTAGGTAATACATGCTGCAATTTTAGTTATGGGCTCCTAAAAAAAAGTACCATGTCAGATTCTAAGATCTTTCTCAGACAAAAACTCTCTTATGTTTAGCAATAAAGCAATGTGAGTAAGGAAAGGTTGTCTGGACTGGAAGTCCCAAAAACTGTTTCCTTTTTAAAGGGGGGGGGATGACAAAAATCACTCATATGATGCCAATATAATTGTGTTTTTACGAATGCTGTGGAACAGATCCTTCCTCTCCATTAGTGACCTAAGAAGCAAGCAGGCATTTATTTTCTTTAGGAACTATGACACTTTTTCTTACAGTGTCAAAGCAGCAAGTATTGTACATGCAGCAGTTCCCTTCTCAAACGTACCAGCTTAAAGTGCAAAGAGAAGAGCCATAATTTCAGGTTGTCTTCCAGAGATCTCTTGCAAATTTATTACTTTTTATTTTAAGCAGGGAGATATAAACAAAGGGAAAAAGCATTTACCAAAGTGTTGTGATCTAACCTCAGTCAGCAACTAAATACCACGCCAGCCATTTTCTTATTTCCCTGCACGCCTGGTGGGATGGGGAAGAGAATCAGAAATAGGTAGAAGTCTTGGTGGGTTAAAAACAGTTCGATAATTCAAACAGAGTTAACAATATGGTGAAAAGTAAAGAGAGAAAGATAGAGAGAGGAATAAAACCCAAGAGAAATAAGTGACTCATGATAAAATTGCTCACCACCTGCTGACCAATGTCCATCCAGTTCCTGAGCTATGATTGGCACTTCCCAACCAATGCCCCCCATTGATATACTGGGCATGCTGTTACTGTGGTAAGGAATATACCTTTGGCCAGTTCAGGTAAGTTGTCCTGGCTGGGCTCCCTCCTGTCTTTTTGTGCAGCTGCTTGCTGGCAGAACATGGGAGGCTGAAAAGTCCTTGATTTAGGGTAAGCGCTACTTATCAACAACAACAGTGTGTTATCAACATTATTCTCATAATAGATCCAAAACAGAGCACTTTAACAACTACTAAGAAGGAAATTAATTATCTCTCAGCTGAAACCAGGACACAAATATGAACAGAAAAACTTTCTCAAACATGCAGGAGCTCAGATTGAATATCATGGCTACAAGTTATCTGAAAAATGGTAAGGAATTATACTTTCAAAAATCTCTTGTACTTGGCCTAAACAATAAGTCCATATTGTGCATTCTTTCCATTAGTATGTAACAAAGGCCAAGGCGAAAGATGTTAAAAAGGCTATAAACTTACCCCAGAAGCTCAGAATTGCAGCCTCATCATTGTTAGCACAGTCTGACATAGGAACTGTAGCAGTGCAGGAAAACACAAGAACTCACAGATCATTCTGATCCCTCTTCAGCCTGAGCAACTATAGAGGAAGAAAAAAGGAGTTTACTAGAAGAAAGGATCCATAGAGCTCTAAATAGGTCAGTGTTTTAGGAAGAAGAAGATACCTAGGTTTGCATACGTCTGGCTGTGCTCCCTTCTTAGCACTATATACCAGAATAAATACATGTGGTGCAGAACATGGGATCACACTGCAGCAAAGGATTATTCAATTTCTGTCAGCAAATATCCATGTAGATTCAAAACCTTTTGACAGGGGCAAATGCAAAGTTCAAGGTGAGAAAACCACTGTATGGGACAATCCCAGGATGCCCTGTACATAGAATTGCTTCCACCAGAATGGCACATCTGGACGTAAAAACTGTAGAAGCTTTCCATCATGACAGTCAAAATAACTCAGTCTCCTTCAAGGATCTATGCAATTTTGGTAAAAATTTTGGAAGCTTTTTTTAGAAAAAAATTATTTATTTTCAATTGGAAAAGAATCCTATATTTGAGATACCTGCTTTTGAAAGCTGAAAAACAATGGAAATTTTTTGTTTTGGTTAAAAGCTTTAGGCTAACATAAAAACTAACCAGCAGTGTGGCAGAGCTGTTTCTTAAAATATTTCCCCAAGTTAATTCTGCATATTTCATTTTACTAGTTTTTATATAGATACAAAAGTATATATAGTTTATTATGATTTCAGGTGTTCTTGTTATTAGTAGTTTCTACAGGTGTAATTAAAAAAAAATCTACTACAGCCTTAGTTCTGACTGTATTTTGTGTCACAAGAGCAATGATGAGACATACCTAATTTATCAGATCAGTCTTAACTCTTGACCGGAGTCAAAATTTTTTCTCAAAGCTAAGCAGTGCCAAATTTTTGAGTTTTTCCTGGTACAGAAGACTGACCTGGAAGGTTATTTGTAATTGATATTTACTGCTTGTAAATATCTTTTAACTACCATGTCCTCCTATTAATTGAAGGTTGACATTTCAACAACCCCTGGGATCTTTTTTGTCTTATCCTTGTTCCCAGAACCCCTGTTGTCTTGCCAATATGAGAAGCTGGCATATTTGTCTGTGGGCCAAAAAAAGCATTTGGGTTCAAATACTCAGGAGCAGCTCTCAGTCATCTGCTGAGACCACCAAACTACAGCCATGACTTTCAAACCTCTGAGAAAATGTCCCTGGGAAATGAAATTATCAGCAATTGCAACTATTTTTTTCTGCCGATAGTTGGAAAAGTGGGGACAGAGAAGAGGGATGGAGCAATTTCTTGAAACTACCTAGGAGCAGAAACCCTTTTTCCAAATAAAAAATGATTTTTCTGTCATTAAGTGAGAGCTGTCAAAAAATCCTGACCGTTTTTGAATGTTGGCCTTGTCCAGTCAGAACTAGTTAGGATCTGGGCTGAGATGCCAAGCTGTTTTACAAACACCGTGAAATGTCCATCACGAGTCACAAGATTCTTTTTTCAATTTCCTTAGGACATAGCAACCTGGCCTGGTTTCATGTATTACAGATGAATAGTGAATACTTTGCAATAATTCTTGGTGAACTGTCTTGCAAAATATCTTTTTATAATGCTTAAAAATGTAAAAAAATTGATGACTTAATGCCAAATACAATGAAGCTTTAACTGAGATGGGGGAATTTTTATTAGTCTTTTATGCATAATATTATTACTTTGAGTTGCTGATTGTTTTTCATTTAGTTTTCACTGAAGTTACTTAATAACTGTCACTTTTCATTCTTCCACTCTTTATTCATTGTCAGCAGTGAATGATCTGCCAGCCCACATGAGAGGGCAGGTTACATTCAAAGGAATTTTCTTTGGTTTAGGGACATGTGCAAAATCTGAGCTAATTGCAGTGCCACTTTATACTTTAACTGCTTCTTATTAGTGACTTAGCAGATGTCTGGTGGTACTCTGATGTTCAGAGCTTGTACTGGGAGCCCACTGGACTCAGTGAGGTGTAGGCACTTCTCTGAGAGTGGTCTGTTAGACCAAGCTCCTGCATTCCCAGGTCATGGCTTTGAAAAAGTGGGGAGAGGGGATGGCCAGGGGCTGCTGCCATTTGATGGCCCAGCATGGAACATTTGTTATTCAGACCCATGTCTAGGACTGTGTAAAAGCCACAGCAATGCCCACATCTCTTTAGCATTAAAGGTCCATGATCCCCTGACTCTAATTTCCTGTTAGACACATCTGGGAAGGAGACGATTCCTATGCAAGGCAGAGAAAGCAGTAATGGAATGGGATAAAATATGAGAGGTGAGGAGAATGTAGGGGCTTTGCAAAGTGAAGAATGGCTTTCTGTAGTCTCTTTCAGTCAGGCAAAAGGCTCTGTTTTATAGGATAAGTAAAATAAAGATAAACTTCTAGGAAACTATTCTGATCCACAATGTGTGGCATTCTCAGTCATTACTGTGCCGAGTGGATGGACAAACAGCTTGAAGAATATCCTCTGTTGACTTTGCCCTGCTAGACAGCACCTTGTGTTTGCAGTTAAATCCACTTTTTAAATCAAGGGGTGCTCTAGCAATAAAATAAGAGACCTCTCTGAGGGATTTTCTGAAGTAGATCGCCCAAGCCAGGGCTGAAGTGAGAGGATTTGTGTGTTTAAATGTGCAGATCTAGGTCTATTTGTGTGAAAAAATAAAGTGTGAATATCTGCATGTACCTCAGTTGCTCTTCCAAGTTTAAAGAGTGAATGCTACTAAAAATATTGGAAACATGTGATATTGAGCTGGTATTCATGTGATCTCTGTTTTCCATGTCTTCTTTTTTACAAAATAAGAGAAAAAAATTAAAAATATGATTGTATAACTGAAAGATATAAAAGGTCTTTTATTCCTTCCTAGCAAGGCCTGTCTGTGACCTTCATCCTTGCAGCTACTTAGTGTATGCACTGGACAGCAGAACAAAGAGATATACAAACAAGAGATGGGAATATTCACCACCCAGGTAAAAGGGATAGAGGTGACAGATGTAACAGAAAGCAACTGTTGCATAACTTTTGTCTTGCAGAGATATGGGGAGAACAAATGAAGGAGGGCCATGAACAAACACTTATGTTTTTGTACCCAAAATGGTGAGTGCATTAAAAGAAGAAAAACAACATTGGTCTGGATGGCATTCTCAAAGTTTTGGAAAGGTAAGTGAAGAGGAACAAGGTAACCAAACTGCTGAACATGTAAAAACAGCACCATTATGGACCTGTTAATTCTATTTTTATTTTTTAAATCTCTAGTCTGGTTTGGCTGAGACATCCTTATGCTTCTTACCGTCCCCGGAAAACAGTCACAGACTCCACAACCTTCAAGGTTCCTGAAGACTTTGTATGTATTTAGAAGGAATGAAAATTTTTGGGAAGAAGCAACAAAGAATGGTTTTTTGTTTCTTTCCTACTGCTTTGGTTGTTCCTACAAATTTTATGCATCCTGTCAGTCTCCCATGAGAAACTGACTGGTATTTCCACCTCTACTCAGCACTGGTGCAGCCCATCTGCAGCACTAGGTCCAGTTCTGGGCTCACCAGTACAAGGCTGAGATGCAAATACCAGTGTCCAGTGAAGAGCAACAGAGGTAATTAAGAGACCGGAGCACCTCTCATATTGGAGTCACTGAGACAACTTGAAAAGAAAAAGTTCAAGGAAGATCTTATTAATGTGTATAAATTCCTGACGTGAGGGAGTGAAGAATACAGTCAGACTCTTAGTCCTGCCCAGTGACAGGACAAGTACAGAAAATTCCATTTAAATTCAAGAAAACCCCCTTTGGTACTGTAAGTGTGACTAAACACTAGCACAGGTTGCCCAGAGAGGTCATGGAGTCTCCATTTTTGAGATATCAAAACCCAATCTGAATACAGTCCCAAGTAAACTGCATTTCCTGACCCTGCTTTGAGCAGGGGGGTTGGACTGGTCAATCTGCAGAGGTGGTTTCCCACCTCAATCATTCCATGATCCGTGATTCACTAGAACAATTTGTTCTTATTTCTGGCAGCTATCATTTGATACTACAATATATGCAGGTTGAAGTGCACTTCTCACCTGCTACTCCTCATACTTCTGTGAACGAGAGTTATAATTCATATAATCTAACTTTTAGAACACCTACTTTAAAGAGACAAAACCAAACACTTGGGACAGCTAGTAAAACTCATTACTTCCAAAGCAATAAAACTCATAACTGAAAATGTCTTATTCAAGAAAAAAAAAAAGTTTTCAAATTAAACATTGATTTATTTTGTGGCAGGGGAAATCAGCTGTAGCACAAGACATTAGAACTAAATTATCAGGTTTCCCATTGTTTTCTTTTTAATTGAAATGATGGGATCTTTACAGCGTTTCATTTTTATATGATTTTATGGGGCTTAGAGTAGTAGGCACTGAGTTTGCTTAATGACAACAGGAACTATAATAATCCAAATAATAGAGCAAAATACAGAAGAAAGATTTCATGGTGCCTTAATCTGAGAGGCACTTCTTTTAACCCTTTGGTGAGTGTATAACATGCTTTTTCCAACTCTGCATTACATGGTGGGATAATAGCAGTGCTTTGAGCCTAAAAATGTACTTTGTTCTGTCTTCATTTCATGCACATCTCCCTTCATTCTGCAGCCTCTGAACTGAAAAGCATGCCCAAACAGAAGCAAGGGAAGAAAGACATGGAAACCAAAGTGAATCAATTATTGCCTTCAGCCTTGAGAAATTCACATGTTTAACTTGTAACTTCACAAGTGCTGAGTGCTGAGGTGGTTCTGCTCTTCTCTGAACACTGAAAGAAAATTGAAAATAGGTTAATAGAACGTCCTAAAGGAAGGAAGGAAGGATCTGGACCACATTCTGTTAAAAAAAAAAAAAAAAAAAAAAAA
>VWZU01002045.1:3540570-3573531 GCA_013397095.1 Sterrhoptilus dennistouni
AAGCATCAACCCTACCAAAGAAGATATTTTTTTTTTTTTTTTTTTTCCCCCGTTTTTTTTTTTTTTTTTTTTTTTTTTTTAACATCAGGCCACTTGTTCCTGTACACAGATAACAATCTGTGAGCTTCACTTCAGTCTCCTCATTTCTGACAGCTCCATCAAATCCCTTTCCTTGTCAGGCTTTCTGAGAAGGGCAGCAACTTTCTTACTTGGTTTTCTGGAAATGGAAGGGTGCCAGAATTATGTTTATTATCAAAGAGAGAAGAAGAGCCCAGGCTAAGCCATCAATAGCTTAGTTCTTCTCATGACAGCGTTAGTGTCCCTACCAAACATCAATACTAGCAAGAGTGTGGAAAACGCTAAATATCTGGATAAACCACAGCAGAATTAAGAAAAATAGTTTCAGAATATTAAATGAGTTATGTTGGATCACAGTTCTCCTATTTCTCAGGCAGTACTCTTACTCACTTTGACTGCCACAGAGTCCATGGAAGGCAGCACGGCGAGGTTTGGAAGAACCCCCAGGAGGCACTGAGCCCAGCGGAGCTTACCAAAAATAGCTCTGGAGGTTTATTGATGCAGGTGACGACTTCATCCTGCAAGAGGTAGAAGCTCAAGTAACTCACACCTACAGCATAGCTCTTGTAAGCCATAAGCCTCCTGCATTTCAAAGGAAAGTGTGAAATGGTTAATATGGGAAAAAAGAAAGGTGGGTTTTCAATAGTCAGCTGAATGTGGAACATATCAATTCAGCTTCAGTGTTACCCTATGCTTTCATATTTCCCTCTTAGTGCCAGCTGATATATCCTGGAAAGTAAAGACATGGTGTGACTTTCAGAAACAGAAAAACTTCAGTAGCACTAGAAACGGAGGAGAACTTCAAATGTGATTAGATTGGATGTCAGAGGGAAATAAACCCAAAATTACCAGAATAGAGGAAAAAAAAAAATCAGACAAGGGTATTCTATTCCATCACCCTAACATATATGCCTTAATAAATTTTGAAACAAATTCTAAGAATATTTTCTCTTTCACATTTTGATCTTCTTTCCAAACAGTAACGTGAACTATCCACAGAAATGGCAGCAAATTTAATGAAGGGCTGTTATGAAGTCATGTTAAGCTCCAGTCTTTTAGGCCCTAGGTTCAATAAGGTCAGAATAAATCCATGCATTTTGGAAGATTTTCCTCAGTCAAATAAAACAAATCTCCACATTTTGAATGTTTTTCACCAGTAAATAAATTCTTTTTCCTAAAATCAGTAACTTTGCCAGAGTTTAGAAATATTTAAGAGCTGATGACTGAACTGCAAAAGTCTGATTCAGTCTGAACTTTCCAATAAGTCAAGGCCTTTTGAAGTGTGTCTCTTAAAGATCTAAGCCTGTCTATATTTTATATAGATCTATATGAAAATAATTTCCCTTCAAATATAAACTTGCATTTATTAATAGATGCAAAATGGTTCCTTTTGGATTAAGCAATTTTAACAGTCCTGGCTTCTGTGTGCACTCTCCTTCACACCTGTGTAGCTTCACTGACTTAAGAGGGGTCATTTTAGAGTCACATTAGCCCATAATGAAGGAACCTGGTCACAGTTCAATTTTCCTACATTGTTTCTACATGAAGATATTTGAACAATGGGCCAAATTCCCCTGTCATTCCCATCTGTAATATCTCCACTGGCTGCAGCTGACCTATTTCAGATTTATTCAAGCAGAACTGAGATGCGATTCTGGTCCAGTGAACACAACCCTGTTTATGCGTGCAGGGCTGTAAAAAGTATTCTTTACCCAAAAGCGTGTTTACATCCCAGCCCAAGCCATCGCACTCTGGAAAGCGATGCCGACCTTCCAGCACGCCGCTGCGTTATTCCTACGAGGAACAAAAGATCTGAGAAGGCTTCCCTCGGGTTGCAGGGAGCGAAGGGAGGCATTCCGTGGTTGGAGCGAGCCCCCTGCTGGGCACAGCCACCACCGGGACAGGGATGCTCCGAGCCGCCAGCGCCGGGCCGGCCGCCCCACCGTGTGGCCAGCCAGGGAAACGGGAATGCTGCCGGCCCTGCTCACTGATCGGGGCTCTGGGAAGAGAAGAACCGGCGGCTAAATCGCGTCCCCGTTCTTTTCTACCTGTGACTGGCGTACCTTGTGGTCGTTATTGTTCATTGTCTACAGCAAAGTGAGACATGAAGGCTTCATATGGGATCTCCTGCTCTGGAAAATGCATGTCTGCATGTGTGTGAGCACCCAACGGAGATCACAGAATGGTTTGTGTTGGAAGGGATCTTAAAAACAAACTAGTTCCAACCCTGCTATCGTGAACACATTTCACTAGACCAGGTTGCTCAGACGGCCATGCAGCCTGCTCTGGAACTCTTCCAGGGAGGAGGTATCCAGGACCTCTTTAGGCAACACTTTACATTTTATATTAATATTTTTTTCCTAATATCTAACCTAAACCGACTCTCTTTTAGTTTGAGACTATTTTCTCCCTTGTCCTATCACCATAAAACCCTCTAAAAATCCCTCTCTTTCTTGCAGTTTCCCTGTAGGCACTGGAGGGCTGCTCCAAGGTCTGCACAGGGCCCTCTCTACACATTTATTTGTCTTGTATTGTACATACCACATAACAGTCTGCAACATCCTCATGAGGGGAAACAGAGTGGCAGCCACTGATCTCTTCTCTGTGGGGACCAGTGACAGATCCTGAGGGAATGGCCTGAAGTCCTGCCCGGGGAGGTTTAGGTTAGATATTATTAAAATGTTCTTCACTTGGAGTGTGGTTGGGTGCTGGAACAGGTTCCCCAGGGAGGTACTCACAGCACCAAACCTGACAGAATTCAGGAGGTGTTTGGAAAATGCCCTCAGGCACATTATGTGATTTTTGGGGCTGTCCTCTGCAGCATAGTTAGTATTTCTGTTTCAGTATAAAGTCATCGTTCTGCTGTGTCAACAGAAGATGAGAGCTGCTAGATTTGCTGCAGTGTCACTCTTCTGCTACATCCTGAGGCCTAAGCACCTTCTGCAATTCCTTCTGCTTAAAATGACAGTAATGCTACAAGGCTGGTTCACCACCTGTATGGCCTCTTCTTCATTCCCTCTCTGACTTCATCTTTTGCTTCTACACTGGATTGCAGGCAGATACTGCACTTGGCTATTCTTACAACTTCTTACATTGACTTTAAGAACTTTGTCTTTCTCAAGGACCATTTGGAAGTTCCCAGGATCCCAGATTTCTAACAGTGCAGATCTCTCTTCTCCTGAGAATCAGCTTCTTTGAGTTTAGACTAGTACTCTGCTCCTGGCTCTGTTAAGCTTGATAAAGACATCCTGTGGTATCCTCTGCTATCTTCTTAGACAATAATCATTGCCAGCTGCAGGCCTGATGTCTGAAAGTCCTGTTTTGTCTTTATCTGTTATCTCAAAGCTGGAATAGCTTTGAGGGCAGGCTGATGTCTGGAGCCTTTTTTTTTCCTTCAGCAGTACCTGGCAAAGACGCAGTGCAGATTGCAAGGGACTGGGTGATTCAGCATGCCAGAACCTATTTTTGACATTGCAACCCGAGACCTTTTTAGCTCCAGACAAATCAAGCAGTATATCTTCAGGATTACTACCCAGGGACTTCTTTGCAGGGCTGTGTTCCCTGATGGGAGGTTTCCCAAATATCCAAGACATTTCTGAGGGCTTTCCACCATCATAAAGTACGCTAAAGACTGCAAAAATGAAAAAACACAGCTGCCAACTCTGGTTTCTATGAGTTTGAGGGTGTCTGGGCTTTCTGCTCTCCCCACTTCCTTCCTCAGCAGCTCCACCAGACCTGAGGGATGTCTGTAGTTTGAGTTTCTTACTAGCCCTTAAGAGAGCCTTCATATGACTACAGTATGTGCTGGAGGAGTGGATCTAACAGTATATCTTTGTTAGGCTTCTAGAGAGGACACCAAAGGACTGTTATCTTTTCCTTTCATGGTGTGAACAGTCAGACACTGCATTTCAGCTGAACTGCTGGTTTGCTTTACTAATGTTTTGTGGCAATGATACTGCCTTTGTATCAACAATTGTACCTTTCAAGTAATAGTAGCTTTGCTTGTTAGTTTGTTTAATTTCGATGTTAACAGCTGGTTTCAAAAGTGTTTTGTAGCATATTACCAGCACTTGGCCACTCTTTTTCCCCTTCATGTTTTGGTTCCTCTTGGTTGTGGTGAGAGTGAGCTGCAGCTCTCTCTGCAAATTGCATAGAACTGGATACATCATTGATGTCAAAGTTCAATTAAAGCTGTGTTAGTATAGCTGAATCAACAGCTGAATTTCTGAGGATATGTCTCTATAGCATACTTTTCCATGGTCCTGAATATTTCTTCTGCAATAGGTCAGTGCTCATGTACTTTTCCTACTCTTCCTGTTTAGAAACATGCTGGATTAGTGTTTCATCAGTATTCAGCTCTGCAAGGTGGTATGGAGTGCACAATGAATGACTGTCTTTGGGGGAGATCATCTTATGCCTCCAATACTGCATGAAAATTGCAGCAATCTCAAATTTGTGATGGAAGTTTTTATTTTTTTTCCATTTTGGAGATATGAACCCAGTGTTTCTCTGTTCTATTTAATATTGCTCATTCTTCCCCAGAACTGAGACCTGGAGGTGTGGTCTCACCAGCATCTCAGCAGCCTTCCCCACAAAGGCTGCTGAGGATTTGCATTGACCTGTGGAGTGTCTGTGTTATGAGTGGTACCTTTTCCTCCAATTCTTGTTCATATTTTAGTTCTTAGTGAATTGTATCATCTAGCTTCACTGCTATAAAAGACAGAGTGGCAGATCTTTCCTGGACCCACCACCACCAGTAGAGTTTATTAATAAGATATATAAGAACACTGAGAAACCACATTGCCACAGATGAATTGTGTATGTACAGATACTGATATACACGTTTCTACATGGAAGAGGTTAGATGCTACCTTGAGGATTAGGCTCACAGTTGACTCATGTCTTCATGTGTAAACTGGCCTGAAGTAGGGTGGCTACAGCTAAACTGTCTATTAGAAACAGTCTTATTAAATGCTGAGGGGTGTCTAGACCTTAGCTGAGAGGATGTTAATACTTCCTATCCAAAGGCATGTTAGGAAAATGCTAAAAATGAAGAAATTTAGGCATTTCCAATCCTGTACCTTGACTCTGTTTCATCTGCACATGGTCCATATTCCTGAAATCAGGCTGATTCTACTTTGAAGGAAATATTTGCCAAGATGTTGAATGCAGGTATATCAAACAGGACAAATTTCTCTCTAGTGTCTCAAACACACATTCCTTTATAACTTTTTTCTTCCTAACAAGTTATATGCATTGTACTGTTGTATCATGTACTTTCACATATCTGTTCAAGGAAGAAAAAAAAAAAGAAAAAAAAAAGATTGATATGTTTTACTCAAATGATGCTGTAATTTTCTTATATGTAATTTCAAAACTTCTAAATCACCTCGTGAATTCCTAAAATTCAGGTTATAGATTTTCCCATTGCTACCCCTGTGTTTTAAAACCTTGCTGCAGCTTCATCCACTATTACAAAACATCTATTTCGGTTTGGTCCTAGCCTCTTACCCATCCTCTTAACCTCTCATACTCACAGCTACTAAGAAACCTCTAGGTACTTGGTAAATGACTTAAAGAAGATATAGTTATTCATGACGTCTGGGGAAAAACTACTATTGATCCCAGATATCTCACTGCTCTTCCTGGCAGATGTGATAGAGGCAGGTGAAGAGGAAAATGATGAGTACCATGTTATGTGCATCGCCAGGAAGAAGAGTGAGTAACCAGTATGACCAGCTTACATCTTTTGAAGTGGAAGTAATAAAAGCTTGCAAGAGGAGGTGGCCTGTTGCAAAATCAGTGCTAGGAAGCATTTTGTGGCTGATGTACTTCACTAAAGAAAGCTAACATTTTGTGGGAACACTCTATATGTGATAGCCTGTATTTAAAGTGGAAACGTGTTTGAACCTTGGAAGAGTCACATCCTTAAAACTTTTAAGATTACCTTACATCTTTTTCACTCATGATAGAACAGAAGTCCAAACAGCAGGTTTTCAAGATGAAAAGCAACTCTGTAGTTAAGGCTTGATTCACTTCATCTTGAGAAAAGTTTCATGTTTGATCAACCTGAGAAACAGGTCCATGTTCTGCAGCAGATTTCTGCTGTTTGTGTATCAACTGAAGTTTCTCATTTCTAAAATGGGCTTTATGACATTCTTACATCTTCTATATCTTCTCAGGACTACTGCCTTAAAGCACAGACAACAATAATAAGGATATTTATAGTGCCTTGGAGTGGAATGAAGTCTGGAAGAAAATTCAGATGTGGATGAGGAGGGAAGAGAAGGAGGAGAAGTGCGATGCAGTTTGAACGTGTGTTGTTGCCTGGGTCCAGCTGTGGGGAGCAGAAGAAAACCCTTGTCAGCAGGGAGACAAGGACACTCCTGCCAGCAGGAATCACTAACATCAATGATCAAGAAGCAGGAACGATGAAGAAATTCTGAGAAGCAAAGACTTTAATAGTAAAACAAAGAAATTAGCTGTACATATGGAGCTCCTTCAAAGACACAGATCTGAGGAAAACATGACAATATATAGGGTAGGTCTGAGGGTAAAGGTCCAATCAGAAGTGCAAACTGGGAACATAACCGTATTTGTACAACATGACTGACCAATCATAAAAGCATAGCCTTATTTGGAATAACTTCATTAACATGCAAACTCCCATGAACCTTTACTACTCGCCACAACTAGAAAGGGGTTTCCCATGGCCTCAGGTTTATAGTTGCTTCAGCTCGGCCAACTCCCACAAATGTGCAGCCTGAAATTCCTTCAAGACTGGGTCAATTCCCTTCCGCTCCCAGATGCAAGAGGTGGTGCCATGTTATTATGTGCTTCTCCCTTCCGTCATTCTGCTCCTGTACGTTTTGTGAACGTGTTCTTATCCCTTGGCAAAATAAGTAGGAAGTGCACAATGAATGATTTTTCATGCTCCTTCTCTGGACTTGTTCCAACAGGTCGACATCTTTCTTGTGTCTCTAAAGTATTGTGTTAAGAGATTGTGCACTGGACTTAAAAAAACCCAAAACAAGAAAACCCCAAAACTCTAATACTAAAGCTGAGATTTTGGTTCCTCTGCCTCCTGAGATATGAATGAATTGCTCCTGTCATGTGCTATTGCATAATTCATGACTTGAAATAACTACAAAATGCTTTGCTGAAATTTTACAGATCAAGAAAGAAAATACACATTGCAAAATTCAGTTTAGAGCATTGATAAATACAAAATATAGAAAAGGAAGGCCTTCAGGGCTTCTAAGAGGATTGCTTTTCACTTTTTCTTTCCTTTATTGCAGTTTTGTTTTCTCATTAATTACTCTTAATACATGAGTCAATATTTATGTGGGTAATAACACTGGCTACACCAGCTGCTGGAAATTGCTCATTTCAGGCAATTACCTGTTCTGAAATTGCCTAATTCACAGTTTATTTATTCCCATGCAGACTAGATGGATTTGAAGTGAGGTTTACACTTTTTTAGTGACTTGAACGGTTTGTAGAGGCTGATCCTTGAGAAGGTAAAAGGAAACTTTGCCTTAAATTTGACTTAATCTGTGCCCCCATCAGCAGTGACTGCCAAGTTACCTACATTCCATAGGGTGGTTTTACTCACTCAATCATTTTTTTTAATGGAATATAATGATGTACTCAAAAATAACCTTGTGGTCTAAGGCAGCTTAAAAAAGAAAAAATCAAAACCAAAACAAAACCCTAAAAAATGAACTAATACTGAGATGACTTTAAAGCTCACTGAAAGTCAGATTGAGTGCAATAGCATGTAAAAGCAAATATCTGCTGTTCTATGCATCTCCCAGCCACCATATGAGTTTGATGTGCAGATCAGATATTGCTGTACAGTTTATTGTTTGTGGACTGCTCTTGCAGCATTTTTGTTGGGATTCTTTGTGAAATGTATAATGATAAGAAAGTTTCATGCAGTAGAATCAGATTAAGAAAAAAGAAGCATACCCGTGAGAAGAGAGAATGAGCAAACCAAATAAAAGTCAGGCTATTGATCTCTCAGATCATGCAAAGCCATTGAAAAATATGAAATCTCTTTAATGTGGCAGAACCCTTTCAATTCTACTTTACTGACCTCTAAGTGCCAGCATAATTCTGTGGACAGGAGTTTTGCCACTTGAATTGCTTTAGGAGTGGTATTTCAGTCCCTTCAGATTCTTCAGATGTTCCTCAGATGTTCCTCAGATGTTCCTGAGTGAACATCTCACTTTAAAAAAAATTCCTTTTTCTTTCAGCATCATTGGTAAGAACTTTCCATAGCTTCTATATCCTAAATGGTCATACACCTTTTTTTAAATACATTTCCTTGTTTTTTTGCATTTTGTTCTTCTGTGAATGGTTACAAATTTTCACATATGAAAAGATGACAAATGAATGTGCAGAGCTGTGCAAATTACTAAAACAATTTAGGTGACCTTTCTTTGCCAGAGTAACTAGGTGTATTTGCAATGTTGTGGGAGAGGGATGCAGCAGGACACCTTAGGGCTCTTTTGCATATGCCTGGCAATAACGTCAAACATGTGCAGTAAATGACTAAATCTGGCCTTTCTGAGGAGTATGGTGTATTACCATGCCAGCACAGCTGAGCTGATCTGCACATGCACTGCAGAAACACCCAGGGCTGGCAGGTGTATTGAGCAACATGTCCTTCACCAGTCTCGAGGTCACCAATGAATGTAGAGTCCTCACGTTTCATGCAGCCACACCTTGCTTTTGAGAAAAGGGGTTGGATCTGAGAGGAGCCTGTGACATCTGGTAGGCAGAGATAGCTAACTCCATTTTAGTGATAGAATGGAGTACTAAAGCCATTTAAAAAAACACAAGCAAAGCCAGCAAAATAAACCCTGTGTTGGAGTGGAGTGGGTCTATTAAAAACAGGAGTAACTATGGAATAATCTTCCTTTTCCTCAGTGTGATTTTAAAGACATCCTTGAAAGAAGGTGGTTCCATCAGCAGGCCTTTGGTCTGCATGCCCTTGGGGAAGTCCCCAAGTGCAAAGACAGCTGTGATGGACAGTGATTGAATAGCACATTTTGTTATGATTCAGGTAATCAAGTTATTTCTCCAATTGCATGAAGTGTCAACTGATGTGATACCTCATGTCTCAGTAAAATCTAGAGAATTAAGCTACCTGAAGAATTTGAGCAGCATTTGAGAAGACATAATAGCACAAAAGATCAAGGGGATTCACTTTTAAGTACTGTCAGGGATGTTAACGAAATTACCAATGAAGGAGAAAAAATGAATCAATGATGAATAATCATGTACTATATCAGGTAAGTCAAGCCTTTGTCTCTGCAGTAATTAACTGTTCCAATGATATGGGCTGGCAATGTAATAAGGAAGCATCAGTGAACATACACTAATTACATTTGCTTTCAAATTCAACAGAAGCTGAACAGCTGTTTGGTGCAGTAGGTGAATTAAGTGCACTAGTCAGATCCAATTTTGAAGTGAATCCTTGATGTCACTCAATGATTAATGTGTAGGCTAAATGTTTAAGGGCATGATTCGGCTAAAAAATACTTTCACTTCGTGTCTTATTACCTTTTGCTCTCTTGATCATACCTTCCCTGTACTGAAACCCACTTTGGGGTATGTGTGTGGAGGGGGTAGGAAAGAAGCAGCTGAAGAAAGTGACTTCTGGTGTTCTCCTCGCAGACATTTCTTGTCAATCATTTGTGGAGAGCAGAAGAAGAGCAGAATTTATCCTCTCCTGCTGAGAAAGCAGCTGTGGAGGTAGCTTGCAAGACTTGCAGTTATAGCCTGTACCTGGAGCCAACTGGATCAGAGGTAAACTAGGGCATTCATCAGAGGAAAGAGCTGTTCCAGTTCATTGGATCACATTAAAAGGTATTTTAAGCAGGGAAGGAAATTTTTAATATGTTATGTTAACACATGAACTCCTCAGGAATTGATTGAGTGGCTCCATGGCCCACACCTCTGAATCTTCCTATTGCTTCCTATTTGCTATTAGAGCTCCAACTCCTACACCAGGGACCAGGACTCTGGGCTGGAGTAATAAATTGTAATAACATGAAATTTTTTTCCGTGTCTTGCTATGTCTGACAAATATAGTCTATATTCTCATTGTCCTGGTTTCAGCTGGGACAGAGTGAATTTCTTCTTAGCAGCTGGTACAGTGCTGTGGTTTGGAATCAGGATGAGAATAATATTGATAATACACTGATGTTTTAGCTGTTGCTAAGTAGTGCTTACCCTAAGCCAAGAACTTTTCAATTTTTCATTTTCTCATGCTCTGCCAGCAAGCAGGTGCACAAGAAGTAAGTTGGGAGTACAACCAGAACAGCTGACCTGAACAAAAGGGATATTCTGTGCTACAGAATGTTATACTCAGTGTATAAACTGGGAGAGGGCTGGCTGAGTTGCTCATCTCTGCTTGTGGACAGGAGGGGCATTGCTCAGTGAGTGGTGAGCAATTGTATCAAACTGCTCTTATCTCAACCCACAGGTTTTACCATTTGCTGATTCTTCTCCCTGTCCCACAGGCAGAGGGGGAGGGAGTGGTGGAGGAGGGGGTGTGGGGAGTGAGGCTGCCTTTTTGGACCTCTGTGGTTTAACCCCAGCCAGCAACTGAGTTCCACACAGCTGTTTACTCACTTTACTTGAAATGAAGTGAAATAGAAAACTAATAAAAATAATGAAAAGAAGAAAGAGAGGAATAAAATAGGAGAGACACAAGTGATGCACCATAGAATTTCTTGGGAAGAACATGGGAAACCAAAAAGTCCTTGGCTTAGGGTAAGCACTCCCTAGCAACAGCTAAAGCTACATGATTCTCATATTAAACTCAAAACACAGCACCGTACCAAATAATAAGCATAATATTAACTCTTGACCAGCCAGAATTAGGACATTGATATTGTGCACTATTTCTACCTAGCTTGTAATTAATTTGGAGGGAAGGGATGCCACCCAGAAGGACATTGACAGGCTTGAGAATTGGGCCTGTGCAAACCGCATGAGGTTCAAAAAAGCCAAGTGCAAAGTTCTGCACCTGGGTGAGAGCAATCCCAAGCACAAATATGGGCTGGGTGAGAATGGATTTAGAGCAGGCCAGAGGAGAAGGACAGGAGGGTGTGTTTTGGACGAGAGGCTGGACATGACCTGCTGACATGTGCTTACAGCCCAGAAAGCCAACTGTGTTCTGGGCTGCATCAAAAGAAATGTGACCTGTAGGACAAGGGAGCTGCTCCTGCTCATTTATTTTGCCTTTGTGACAGCCCACCTGGAATTCTGCATCCAGCTCTGAGACCCTGAGCACAAGATGTTGACCTTCTGAAGGAAGTCCAGAGGATAAGCAAGTCTTGAAGAGGCCTGGAACAGCTCTCCTATGAAGACAAGCTGAGAGAGTTGGGGCTGCTCAGCCTGGAGAGAAGACTTTGAGAAGACCTCACAGTAGCTGTCCAGCACCTAAAGGGAGGTGGAGGGGAACTTTTCAGAAGGTCATGTTGTGATAGAGCAGGGGGGAATGGCCCTAACGTGAAGTTGGGTGGGTTTAGGATTAGTTATTTGGAATAAATTCTTTACTATAAGGATGTTGAGGCACTAGAGCAGGTTGCCCAGAAAGGTTGTAGGCTCCTGATCCCTGGAGATGTTCAAGACTAGATTGGATGGGGTTCTGAGTAATGGAGTAATGGAATGTTCCTTACTCATGGCAGTGCAGTTGGAACTAGATGATCTTTAAGGTCACTTCCAACCCACACCTTTCTACAATTCCACGGTTCTATAATTCTATGATTGATAGTATTTAATTTCTGGAGGTTTTTTCCATGCTTCACAAAAAATCCCAATCTCGCCATTTGATTTGGAATGGATTGTTACTGGTCAATTAGAGCTGAAGAATCACCACAGCTGTTTCTTGTCTATGTGAAGGTTGATAAGACAGAGAGCAAAAGGTCAACAGTCAACCATGGGTATTGTCAGAGAGAAACATGTAGAATTTACTTATTTAAGGGCTTTTCTTCTTTGCATTCAGCCTCTCATAATGTATGAGGGCAGTTCTGTGTCTTCTAATTTTTAAACCTGAAGTAAATTAATAGAAAAACACTAGGTGTGATGAATAGGATAATTTATTTTCCTTGTAATATCAAAGTGACTTCCTTGATGAGTGACATATGACAAGTCATTGCCTTTTGTAATCTGAAACTTAGGTTTTGATCTTTCTCCATGCCTTGATTAGCAAGTTCATTTCCTTTATCATTTCAGCCTTTTTGTGTCTGTCACAGCAACAGACTCTTTTTGATCACTTAAAATATTATTTTTAAGAGAAAAGAAGAATCTGTCTGATAGGTCAATGCTGGCTTTGAAAATGAATTATGCTCAGATATTCCTGTTTCAGGGCACTACAGAAAATATAACATATGGCCTTACATTCAACATTCTCACCTGGATACTACTTCCCTCAGAGCTCATCAGCAGTCCTGCTCTAAAGCATGACTTTGATGTAGATGCATTTATTAGCTGCATATAGATGAGAACTAGTTTTAAGATTATTAATGAGTCTACAAAGACAGAATCATTGTAGGGAAAGACAGAAAGCAGCCTGTCATCCTCCTTCCAGTGAAAGATTGCGTGGTTTCCAGAAATGAAGTAACTTGGGTGAATCATATAATCAGTATTCACAGGGTCAGATGTAAATTTATGGAGCTTAAGTCCTCTCTAAACACAAATACTGGGGCTAGAATCAGTATTTTGCTAAATTATCAGATATTGGCAATTTCAGCACGTACCTAAATACACTTAGTTAAAACATTTTTAGTGGAATCAAGCTACATCTTTAAAAGTGATCTCCTTGTAATAGAATTTTAGTTTCCTTTCTCTGTCTAATTCCATAGAAGCACAGAAACCCAGGAATAAAGAAGTCCCTACACTTCCTAGATGTCCTTTCTGCAAGCACAGCATGGGTTCAGAAGATGAAAATGTTATACAGACTTGCTTAACAGACACTATGTTATAGTCAAGATATGAAAATATGGTGTGCTAGGCAACACTGAACCTAACAGTGAACCAAATCACATCCGCCTCCAATAATAAATCACACATGCTTTCCCGGGCTCCCTGAAAGTTAAACTGCAGGTCTACAGAATTGATCACCAGACATAATCAGGCGCAGCAAAATCCAGCAACCACCCACTCTGCTGCAATGCAAATGTGTTGTGGCAAACTGCCTCTTAGAGGTGTTCATGTGTAGATATATGATTGGGTGTGTAGATAGATTGGGTGATCAGAGACAGCTGACCTTGAATTAAGGGGACTCTCTCAACCTACAGTTTATGATACCGTGTTTGGGATTTCCTCCTAAAAGCCACTTCTTCAGTGAAGAAGATGAGGAAAGTATCACCAGCCATGCATGGCCTGTCACTTATTATTTCTGTCACTTATAATCTGTGATGTAGGCACACTGGGGACAGTACTGATAAAAACAGCCTAAAGCCAAACAAGATTGTATGGGCAGTGTGTGGAGGGAGATCAAGAGGGAAAAACTAATTTTACTTTTTTTACAGTTAGATAATTCACTCCATCATTTTTTTTTATTGAGTCATCTTTGGAACTATTACTTTTCAAGTCTGCCTTAACAATATTTGTGTTTTGTGGCTTCTTATTCTTCATCCATTATTGTGTCTCTAGGTGTCATGAGGAAGGCTTTCACCTAAATTGGTATGCAGCATACATATCCTATCATATATTACTTATCACACCATTAAAGAGTGAGAAAATAACACCTCTATGCCAAAAGAAAAGACTTTACAGACATCTCAAAAATCTTTCCTATAATCTTGCCATGCCAACAATGTTTGAAAAGAGGAAACAATTTAGTGGTAATTAGGATGTAACACCTACGGCTTTGCATTGATCTGCACAGAAATGATGTAGACTGAGAGAAGACAAGCAGAATGCAAGGAGAAGGATGTAGCATCTTTAAGCCAGCAGAAATCCCTATGCTTAACTTCCTTCTCAAGGGCTGTTTTTTTTTTCCCTTAAGGATGCTAATACACAGTTTGTGAAGGGAAAAGGGCTTCATCATAATGTCAAACAAACAGCTATGTAATAAACTCTTTTTGCATATACAGACATAGTCTACCTGCCTCTCTTTTGTTAAAAAGTAGTGACCAGTTTTTATTCAATCCTATAAAGTGCATCTTTTGCTGAGACTACTACTAACGCCAGAAATTTCAATGGTATGCTATAGACTGTATTAGGTTTGAAATTTACATGAAAATGTTAATATCCAATGAAAATATTAGCTTAATGGCAAAAAATACATTTTGAAATAGGTATTCTCCCTCCTCACAAGAAAGGCTAGATAATGAAATTGAAATAAATGAAAATCTGAAGGGAAGTGAAAACAGACTCTGAAAAAGATAGGGTGACACAAAGCACAACAGTACAAATGAATGGGGTGGGTAACAATCACATTGGAGAGAATACAAATGAAATTAAAGGAAAAGAGAGCAAGATAGGGGACACAATGTCAAACGAAAAAAAAGTAGACAAAACCATTAAGAAGACAGGAAGGGAGATAATGATTGAAAATATAGCAATGTAGAAGGGTGTAAAAGGGAACAATGACAAATTATAAATGAAAAGGAAGGAGTAGGTAAAGAAATTTAAAGAGGCTTATGTCCCATGACATTAAAGGGAATAACTTAAATTACGATGCTAAAAAAATCCATATGTATGCACTACTGAAAAAAGTAGGAATGAATGCTGAAATAAAATAACTGTATTCAGAAACATTATCCTCTAATTTGTCTCTTCAGAGAGAGAATGACAAAGATAAAGAAATAAAGCACATCTTTAAGTTTCCCTTCCATGAGTATAGCTAAGCTGTGATAAGCTTATGTTTATATATTATTTTGGCAATAAGACTTTTCTTACCAGCCCTTATATTTTTCTGAGGAAACAAAAAGGAATGCATATCACATTGTTAATAGTTTCACTTCAGAGAAATTGTGCTTCCCAGCTTCTACATTACATGAAATGAATTTTGCAGTCCCAGAGTACTAAGGAATGGATGAATTCCAAATCATGTAATGTCTGTGGGACTGTGATAACTCATCATACTTGGGAAATCCACCCCTTTTTAAACTTAGGAGTGTAATAAAAAAGGGAAGAAGACTATATCTAAGCTGCAGTGGCAGAGGGGTGTATTGGATGAATTTTGTAAAATATAGCCACTGTGTCTATGGCTGGCAGTTCTTTTGGATTTATTTATTCTAAGCTCAGAGAAAAACCAAAATTGCTCCCTAAAAGTTCCAACAAAGACTCATGTGTGTCTCTCTGTTATGACTAAGAAGAAAACAAAAAAAAGAAGAGTATTTTTTTTGTTGAAAATGGTATCTCATAAGCAATAAGATGGTGAAACAAAGAGTACATTGTTGCAACCGATCTTTCCTCTGTTTGGAATCCTGCATTTAATGTTATGAAAGCAAGATATGACTGTATCTGCCAGCAGATGACTATCTTGTGATTCTGATATACAGCAACTTCTGCCTATTTGGCAGACTGGGAGAATCAGTTCCAACTGATTTGGAAAATCAGTTAATCTTTAGCATGGTTTGATATGTCCGAAGAGGCTTATGGCTAATAAAATACTTCATCCATTAGCATTGATATACAGAAATGATGCATTTTGCTTTTTTATTCACATCATCATAATTTCCATGTGTTCACTATAGAAAAGTAGCTTTCTGTTTGGAAGCTTCTCATTCTAAAGTGAAACTTTGAAGAGATCAACAAAGAAGTGCAGATTTTTAAGAGTGTAGTATTTTCATATCTGCCTGTCCCATTGGCCACCTTGAATCATTGTTTATTGATAATTTTTTTTTTTAATTTTAAGCTTCCTTTCAGTGAGACAGACAAATCAATCACATTTAGCAGTCACATATCAATGTATACAATTTAGAACAAATGTTCTGCTATAAAACCAGTAAAAGAATTGTGAAAAAATAAAGCTTTTTAAGATACTCAACAATATCTATGTGATTTAAATCCATAATTGACTCATAAAGTTCTGTCATTATTTACAATGCAGAGAGATGACTAAAACTTAGATTTACTTAATATCTGCCTGTGTGACTTTCTGCTTTGAGAAAAAAACAAGTGTAAATCCTACTAATATAAAAACCAACACATATTAAAATGGAAATGTTCATCAGTTTATACTATTGCTGCAGCATTATCCAATATTCTGAAGGAAAAAAAGCTGTATAATGTACACAAGTGTGCTATAGCTGCAATGTAGTGAAGCTGTAGCTTCTCTACCTTAAGTTGCCAGAAACTGTAATTTAAATCTAAATATATTTTCTTAGCTATTATTTTGTACTCCTCCAAATTTTGTTCTAAACTTCCATTGTGATACACAGAAATTTAGGTTTATTGCCAGCCTTTAGTGAGGTCTATCAGTATGCCTCTGGATAAGACTGATGAAATGCCATATAACTCTTAAACTTCTTTTTGTTTTAAGAGTGATCCTTTTCTTCCACAAGATAGAAGTATGTACAATTCACAGGAAAAAAAACCTTGCCCATTTGTGCTTTTTGAATGTAGATACAATTTGTTTTTGAGGCTCCGATTCTGTGGTAATAGTGGAAGTGAAGCAGCACTTGCTGTCTGTTCCCACTCATACTTTCTGCCAGGAGGTCTAGAGAGGGTTTTATCAAAGGGCGAGTTAAATTGGGTTAAAGCACATCTTGTGGCCACATAATGTGGAGCTTAAGACTTTTTTTCCTTGTTCATTAGAGTATTGTATGAATTTTGTAATATTTTATAGAGTTTTTCCAATGAAGTCTCCAGGTCGTGTGTAGTGGCACCACAGCTGTGCACTGTTCTATCAACATAGCAGTGTACTCAACACACTGCATCAACCCTCAGGCTCTAATACCTCAGGATTTCTTGCACTGAAATTTAATCTATTTCCTTCTGGTGGCCTTGCTTTCCAAAAAACCCCCCAAAATAAAAAGAAAACCCAAACAAACAGATCCCCAAAAAACCAACCAACCAAACAAAACCAAAACACAAAACAACCAAAAACCAACCAACCACCCCAAAAAAACCACCCACTATGAAATGAAAGACAAAATCCCCATATATTTTATTGGTCTTCTATCCGAGAGAGCCAAACTGTATATTTCTGAATTTTTCTTGTTTGAAATGCTAAGGAGCCACCTTACTGCTATCTCATATTAATACCAGCGTTGATACTCTCCTGCCTTTCATAAAATGTTCTTTGAAAGCTGTCCACCAATTCAATTTTTAGCAATGAGCTAAAGGAACACCAAAGAATAAAACTGAGAGGAACTACAAGAGGTGTAGAAATATGGGTGCATTTTTAAAGTCAGCTATGTCAAAAAGAAACCTAACAGGCCCCCTGCAAAACCAGAGGCAAAAAGATGATTCCCTGTACTAAAGCTCACATCTGCTTAAGCACATGATAGGAGCAGCTGCTCACCCACACCAAAAGACTATGTAATGCAGCAATGAATTGAAAGACCTGATGTAAACATCTGCAGAAGAGACTTTTTTGTGGCTCATCTGATGTAATATTGGCATTTCAACATACTCATACAGTAAAACAAGGTAAGGCTTACCTTAAACCACCTCATAATCTTAATTAATTCACAGCTCTGTTCCATGAATTGGCATATGAATGGCACAGACATGGCAATAGTTTGCAAATATAATGCCTCCAGGGGAAAACAACCACCATCATGGAAAGCAGAAATGGTGAAGTCTGGTTTTTAAAATTACTTCCTTTTCTTCTGCTGCTTGTGTCAAGTAAGCAGTGACTTCCAACTACAGCATTTCTGTGGTTGGAAATCTCATAGCATTCCTTGTGGCAGAAGATTTCTGGATGTGTTTTTGAGAGATCAAACTGCATGGTCTTAGTGAAGGTACTAAGAAAGCCATTCTCATCTGACTGGCTGACTTTTTTTCTCTTTAAATTTCAGAAACTGAGCACATTATGACTTGCTCTCTCTGTCAAATTTAATTGTGTATACTATAAACAAAAATTACAGGATATACAAACTCACATATGATATATATACATAAAAAGTGATTGCATAATTCTTGTGTCTTTGTGATAAAAATGAATTATGGCTTGCCAGAAGCTTGAAATATAAGGAGATTAAGAGGTAAAGAAAAATAAACTGCTTCATTCATCCACTTTCTGGGGTTTATGTGCATAGTTCTCTGTGCTGAACTAAGAATTATATCTTCAGATTTCAAGATAGTTAAAGTTATCTAGTACATGTGAACATATTTAGCATGTATTGTAGCAAGAAATATTTTAATGATGTTATAAAATGCTAACCAATAAATTATTAAACAAAATAGTTTTATGTTCTTTACTAAACACTCTGTAGCATGTTTTTTAATTATGCAAGCTGATAGAAAGTTAAATATCTTTGAAACAAGTATATCTGCTCTTTAAAAGCAGGAGTTTGGTACTCCAAAGACATAATAATCTCAAGGAAGATTTTTAAGCTTTATCCTTTCTTTTATATTTAGTAATTTGACTAGTGTCTGTAAAAATGGAAGTCTTCTTATGGGTTAGTTTTCTATTTCTTTATTTTCCAAGGTATTTATTCACCAAATATTCAAGAGTCGTGCTAAAATTACTACACAGTAAGAGAAAGGAAGAATGTCAAGGTTATATACAAACTCTGAAATATTTGGAGGACAATCCTAATTTAGCATGAAGAGAACAACATCAGGAACAGAAAAAATTTGTCCTCAAATTTTCTCTTTGGAAACTGGATATGAAACAGGCTTAAATATTGCACTTGATATAGTGCATTTTATGTTTCCTTTGAGCAGTTATCTTTATAGCACTAATAAAACCAGTGAAATAAAACGAGATTTTTTTTTTAAAGCAAAATGCCTAAATCAGTGAGAGATGCTAATTAGTAATAACTAGATGTTCAGTTTTTTCTCTTCTTGATTCTGGGATTTCTTTATTAATTCCTTGTGTATATTTTTTCCTATCTTATGGATGATGTTGCATTTGGTAAATACAAAATGGTCATAGCCTAATTAAGAGATTCTTCTTAAGTTATGACTCTACAATTAAATTATTTCACTGTTCAAATGAATAATTGAATATCATCAATAATATTTTGTCTCTTCCCTGTGAATACCTGTGAGTCAATGAATTTGAAATATTTTGAGAACTTGAGGCACCCTTGCTAGTATTGTGTACATGTGGAAGATTTTACGGTGCATGTTTAATTAGCTAGAAGCAAAGACCAGCTGAGATATCATGTTTCTTCAGGCTTTAGCATTTTCTTCTTTAATGTAGGAAGGAGCCTCCATTGCAGAGGAACAGAGAAAGTATTTCCCACCAATTAATTTGATTTGGGTGTGTTCTTAAGGACAACGGTTTATTTGTCCTTAAGTTTATTGTCCACCTTTCTCTGCATCTGAGATTAATGAGAGGGATAATCAAACAACTCCTGAGGGGAGCTGATGAAGAGCTGGATGGTGCTGTGAAGGGGATGGCAACAGCCTCTACTGCAGGATGGAGCCCAGCTCTGCTGTGCCTCATCATGAGGGCATGAGTGTCATCAGAGTGTGGTTCTGTGGTACCAATCTGCCTTCAGCCCACCTGGGCCTGCCTCATGTGCACTCTTAGATCCCACTTGCTTGCTCAAGGAAATGCAGGTCTGGAAATGTTACTCAGTGTACATTCGAAATGGAGGAGCATGGAGGAAGTTCTGGGCTGAGCACACGCTGGCAAGATGAACAATTTTCCTCAGTTTTAGGGTTTTTTAATGGTGAGCCTGCAATTCTCAAGGAGACAGTAGTATATCTGAAAAGTGATAGACCAGGTGATATAACCTGGACTTCAGGAAAGCATACTTTGGCCTCTTCAGGGACCTGCCTGAAGCTCTGGATAAAGCTCTGGATGGAAGACGAACCCAAGAAAGCTGGACGATATTCAAGGATCATCTCCAAGATCAGGAGTGATGCATCCCAATGAGGAAGAAGTCATCAAAGTGCCAGGAGTCCTGTGTAGATGAAAAAAGGAACTCCAGGACAAACTCAGACAAAAAAAAAAGGAAGCCTACAGGGAGATAGAAACAAGGACAGGTAACCCAGTAGGAATGCAGAGGAATAGTCCTAGCAGACAGGGATCAGGTTAGGAAAGCTAAAACCTTGATAGAGCTAAATCTGGCCAGAAATATTGAGTGCAACAAGAAAAGCTTCTATGGCAATGTTGGCGAATAAAGGGAGACTAGGAAATATGTGGTCTCTCTCCAAAAGCAAGCATGAGATTTGGTTATCTGGCATATGGAGAAGGCTGAGATATTCCAAGACTTTTTCCCTCAGTCTTCACCAGCAAGTGCTCCAGTCACATTGCCCAAACCACAAAATGTAAAGGCAGAGATGGGGAGAGTCCATTGGGTAGGAGATCCAAACCATAGAAGATCAGGTTTGAGACCATGTAAGGAGCCTGAAGGTGCACAAGTCCATGGCACCCAATGCGACACATCTGTGGATCCTGGGGAAACTCACAGCCTTTAAAAGGATCAGAGGACTGGAGCAGTTCTCCTATGAAACCAGGCTGAGAGACTTGGGATTATTCAGATTGAAGAAGAGAAGGTTCCAGTGAGACCTTATAGCAGCCTTCCAGCACCTAAAGGTACTACAAGAAAGATAGAGAAGGACTTTATACAAGGACACATAGTGACAGGATATGGGATAATGGCTTTAAACTAAAAGAAGTTAGGTTTAGATTAGATACAAGGAAGAAATTCTTAACTGTAAGGATGGTGAGGCACCAAAACAGGTTTCTCAGAGACATTGTGGATGCCCCATCCCTGAAAGCATTCAAGGCCCAATTGGATTGTGCTTTGAACAATCAACTCAAACCATGCTGTAATACTGTGAAAACCTGTGAATGATTAAAAAAATCCATGATAAATAAAAATATTGGTTAAAGAGAAGGTAATATTAAATTATTGTTTCAATTACAGGAGTAATCTTCTTCTTTTCTCTGCAATGTTTTCAGGTAGTTGAATATTTGGAGGCTATTTTTGATGAATTAACAAGTTAGGTAATTTTCCCAGTTAGGGAACTTAAGTAGTTTTCCCAGGGCAAAATAAAAAAAAAAATATAAGAGAGAAGACGATTCTATAAAACATCTGTTTTTTTTCAGATTTTGACATTTGTAATATTTTGTAACAGCTTGAGAATGACTGTACTGGCCAAAAAACCCTACAGATCATAGGATAGCACATTATTGTCTTGTAGAGGCCTGATCTGGCCACAAGAGAGCACTGGAAATCCAGAGAAGGCCAGCTTCTGCAAAGTTCACGAGACCCAAACGCGATGTTTTCCCCCACTGCTGTCAGAAAGCTCAAGAAATTATGACTATGTTTATTGATGTTAGCACCAGACTGATAATTAATTATTTAGGGTTCTTTTCTGAGAAGTGAAAAGGTCACCTTCATTACACATAACTTTGAAAAATACCGTGCATGATACTGCAGATCATGAAACATTAAAATGCAAGCAGTGATTGAGAATTTCAGAGCTCGTATATTTGCTTTACATGTCCTTCCAGGTTTGAAATGCCCAAATTTCTACATTACTGAATGGTTTGAAAAATATTCTTCATAGAAAAATACAATTCACAAACCCTACATTGAAAAAGCAGAGGCTGAGGTCTTTCCTATTGTGTCAGTAAGGAAGATGAGTATTGCTGAAAAGAAAAGGCTGAGTGAGATTGCAGGGTATTATTTTTCAGCTTCAAGAAAGAGTAGAAACCTAGTTAAAAAAGGGTCAAGATCCCCAGAAAAGCAGGAAAAATGAAAATCAGGAAGGAAAAAAGCAGAATTTAAGCTCTAGGCAAGAAATATTAAAAGGATAGGCTAGAAAGCAACATGAGAAACCAGATTTCCAGCTGTACATCCTGACAACCTCTGGGCATACATATGACTGTTCACTGCATGTGGATGGGATTCTTCCTGAGTCTGACCTCAGAAGCCTCTGCTAAGCCTAGACCAAACTGTCTGAACAGTGAAGCATTCCTGGATATTACCAGTTGAGCTGTGAGGCATTCATTCCCTGATCATAGCAGGAAATCTTGCATGGTACAGGTGGGAATAATCGGAAACATGGGATGCCCAGTCAAGTGAAACAAAGGATAAGCAGTTCTGTAAAGCCTCGGTAAAACATTTACCTGAACTCTATCCTGGTAGTGGGACAGTATCATTGTGAGTTCTAGCCCTGGTGGAATGGTACCATTGTTACTGCACTTTGGGAAAAAAGCCTAGCAGTTACTGAGTGGAGTTGTGGCCAGGATGGAAACTTACCGATGACCAAAGCAACCTGAGAGAGGCTCTTTGAGCTCTCCTGGACTGCAGTAGCTGTGCCAGCACCTCTCTCTGAGTTGGATGCCTCTCAGAGCTCACAAATTCTCAAGCTTACAAGACTTGAAGAACTATTGGTGAAAACGAGGCCTACATTCATACCCATTCCCCCACATTTCTCCACACTCCTCAAGGTGCAACCCTCGCCTGCTGGGAAAAAAAAAAAGGTGTTTGATGTGAGTGTTTTTCTGAACCCAAGGGTAATTTTTGGTAGGTACTTTTAAACACGTAGGTACAAAATAGGTGTACACATCATTTTACTTTTGTGTACATGTGAATTGGTTATGGTATGAATGTTGCTATGTCAAATTTATAGTTAAACCATTGGTATAAATGTAGTAAACCCCATTGAATCACTTTGTAAATGTTAAAGTACTCAATGATTAAGTACTGCTAAGCCCTTTTTCACCCTTAACTGCATCCATATCCTTTGCACCCTTACTCCATTTTACATCACCGGCTTCCATGTAAATCCTTCCAAACTGATTCTAATTTGACCTTCCTCTGTATGCTTTGCCCTGTGCAGTATGTAATAGAGTAAAACCTTGCTATTGAACTCTGTAAAGTTGTATTTTCACGAATTCATATTAAACCTTGATTTTACCAAGATCTTTCACTGTGTTTCTTTAAGTGACCAAAGCACTCATTCAGACCAGCTGCCAGATCAGCTCTAACAGCTCTCTGTGGTTTAGGCTTGGGAGGTCCCATCCTCTTCACACATTCTTGTTAATTCTGCATGATGATGCTGCAGAGAGAGACTCACCTTATCTTCCCTGCTTCCTTGGGTGTCAGTTCCAGATATGGTGTTATTTCTTGTTTAAGACTGATAAAAGAGCAACACATTATCTCCACATTGCCTTCTCAGGAAAGGGAATGAAATCTTGAAATCAGAGCAGAGTTGAACAAATGCTCTGGAAAGGAGATATGATAAAAAAATATTGAAAAACTCAGAAAATTTGGAAACGGAATGACAGCAACAAAATGGATTGAGATTAAATGAGAGGCAATGAAAACAAATGAATCTTGCCAAAATTTCTCCAACTAAAATCTTGAAATTGGAGAAGAAAGGTAAACAACAAGAGAGGAGAAATAACTAAAGAAATGAAATGTGAAAAACAAAAAATGAAAAAGTCTGAAAACAGGGGTGTTGGATTATACCTTTTTCTGACCCAGAGATGGGGCAACTGAGAGGCGTTTTAAAAACTTTTTTTCCATTTTCAGTCTCATATGAAAGGTGAGAAAGTATAGATGTTATAATTTACGCCATCACAATCAGAAGCCAAACTATTTCCTAATCACAATATATTATAAGCATTTCTTGGCCTGTCAGCTTTTGCCACGTAATGCCATCAATGCCTTAAAGCCAATCATCTACAATTACCCCTCATGGGTCCTACTACAATGCATCTTTCATAGTGCTATTTCTCCAATAGTGTCTGGGCTATTTACAAGGCCATCATTTGAAACTTGTTTTTAGTTCCATTTCTCTCTCAACAACATCTGTTCTATTCCATGGAATCTCTAAGTCAGCATTTTTTATCTCAGAGTTTGCATACAGATACACGCTATGAGAGCTTTTTGTCAGGCTTTGAGACTTCTCTACAAATCTATTTCCCACACAGGTGAAAACAATAAAAGTGAAGGGGATGACAGGAAGTGCAGGGAAATGGCCCAAAGCTTGCCCAATAAATCCTCACTGAAATATTGAAATCAGAGAAAAAAGTCTAACAAATGCTCTGGAAAGGAGATATGATCAAATAAACTACAACTGGAAAATTCAGAAAATTTGGAATGGGAGTGACTACAGCCTGATTTATTGAGATGACATGACAGGCAAGGAAAACGAACAAATCGTACCAAAAATATCCTAATTAAAATCCTAAAATCAGGCAACAAAGATAAAAAAGAGAGAGCAGAAGAAGTTGAAGGAATCCAATGTTTTAAAAAAAGGAAAAATTCTGAAACCAAGTGAAAACAATAAAAGTGAATGGGATTACAGGAAGTGCAGGGAGAGGGCCCGAAGCTTGCCCAATTAATCTTCATTAAAATCTCCAGATTTCATTCCCTTTCCTGAAAGGAAATTCTTTCTTTCAGAATAGGGAATGAAATCTTGAAATCAGAGAACAAAGTCGAACAAACTGCCTGGAAAAAAGATATGACCAAATAAAAGGCAATCAAAAAAAAATCATAAAATTTGGAAAGGGAGTGACTACAACCCAATGGACTCAGATGAAAAGAAGACACTAAAAACAAATGAACCTTGCCAAAATTTCTCCACCTAAAACCTTGAAATCAGTGCAGAAAGGTAAGCAAAGGGACAGGAGAAATTACTATAGAAATGAAATGTTACAAACAAAAAAAGAAAAAGTCCAAAAAAAGGTGAAAACAATAGAAGTGTCTGCAATGAGAAGAAGTGCAGGGAAGGGAACCAAAGCTTCAATTGTCCAATTAATGCTAATGGAAATCTCCGGATTTCATTCCCTTTCCTGAAAGGAAATTCTGCCTATCAGGAAAGGGAATGAAATCTTGAAATCAGAGCACAAAGTCAAACAAATGCTCTGGAAAAGAGACATTATCAAATAAAACACAATTGAAAAAAAAAATCAGAAAATTTGGAAAGGGAGTGACAGCAACAAAATAGATTGAGATGAAAAGAGGATGCTGAAAACAAATGAATCTTGCCAAAATTTCTCCAACTAAACTCTTGAAATCAGGGCAGAAAGATAAACAAAGGGACAGGAGAAATAACTAAGGAAATGAAATGTTACAAATAAAAAATGAAAAATACCAAAAAGAGGTGAATACAATAAAAGTGAATGGGATGAGAAAAAGTGCAGGGAAGTTGACCAATGCTTGCCCAATTAATTCTCATTGGAATATCAAGATTTCATTCCTTTTCTTAAAAAGGAATCCCCTTCTCTAATCCTATGGTTTAGCTGTGCCATGGAGAAGTGTGACCATCTGCAGGATGGGGTTGTTCTCTGGGTCACAGTGTCCTGCATGGCTTTGCTGCTGAGATGCAGACATGCAACAGGGAAAATGGAAGAATTGTACAGTGGGACAAGCACCTCTGACCAGAATTTAGGCCAAAGATGTATCAACCATTTGGGCAGGGAAGAGGTGGCATTACAAATGCATTGCAAGAACAACAGAAAAGATTTTAAAAACATAAAATTTTATGTATTATGTCTTCCTGGTTAATCAAGTCTATTTAGAAGGGTTGATGGAAAGAAATTTCAATAAATACCTGCAAAACATGCCAGCTGCAGGGTCTTTCAGCAGTGGTTCTTGTAAAATATGAGTATACAATCAGCTTGAGTGTTTTATCCAGATACACAGAATATAAACTTCCTAAACTGACTGAAAATAAACACAGTGAAACACAGTGTGAGTCAAGGGATGGTTCTGTGACATCAAAAAATTATGTCACTTTTGTAGAGATCGTATTTTAGCCATCAGAGAGACCAGATTAAAATAACCTATAATTTACTTCATACTTTATATCTCTTCTCTGCTGTCTGGCTTTATCCCTTTGGAAATATCTTGACAAGGAGAAATAGAACATCTAGAACTGTAGAATTCAAGATGAAACTGAGAGAAATAACTGTAATGATATGAAAAAGACAAGGTTATGCATTAAATTTCTCGATGGTTTTTGTACCTGAGCTTATAAGGAACATGAAATGAAACAAGTAATGAAATTAAAGTTGCCTTTCAGAGTTGTTTACCGTGACATTTGGTGGTGTGCAATGGGTGATAAAAAGTGAATTTCTGGTAATAAAGCTGCAACATTTCTGCTCAGGTGATTGCACTGCTCTGCATGCACAGCTACATTTTTATGAACATAATTTGGCAAGATTTGGTGGTGTGACCCTGGTGCCTCAAATATGTCTCTTCTTTTAGATGCTGTAAAAACCTTGCTTGATAACATGTTTGTTTAAAAGCTGGGCAAAATACAGTCAGCTATTCCACTTTCTTTGCTCTTGTTCTTAATATATCCACAGGTCAACTCTTTGTCAAAGAACTAGCTTTGGTTTGGTGTTTCCTTCCCCTGTGAATTTTTTCAAATAGTACTTGCTAACTGTTGTGTGAGGGAGGATTAAAAATTTGGTAGCTGTCAAGGCAAAGCAAAAAAGAAAGTGGGGGCAGAAGAGACCTTGAGGAGAATCTTTAGGACAGCTATGAATCTTTGTCTGTGTTTGTTTTTCTTACTAGCAAGCTAAGTCCTAGGGGCAGGGTGTAAACCCAGTCTGTATGATCTACTGAGGACAGGTTGGGGACTTGCTGTTCCAATGTGAGGTTTGGCTCGGACAGTGAGAACTGGCATGGATCACTGGCACTTGGATGGTAGAAGCCTCAGGATAACCTCATCCTGGAAGACTGGACCAAGGGATATGTCGAAATCCAACTTTGTAGCAAGAAACACCAAACTCCTAGCTACTTCCCAGGGAACTGGCTAGCTCCCTGACCACAACTGTGGTGAGTGAAACTGTCAGTCCTAACTACAAACTTTTCTTGGATAAAAAAGGGAAGCACACTTGGCTTCTTGCACTTAATCCAGGATGAAATCTCAGGATTATTTAGCTTCCATAATTTCCCTATTAGGTTCCAAATCTCAAGTGGTGATTCAGCTCCCAGCACACCACACTAATTTGATACAAATGCGTGAAAGGTCATTGCTAGCATAACAATATCCTGTAATAGCAGAACAGGAATATTCAGTGGCATTTTACAAGTGTTTGCTGATGTTAAGCTAGCATTTTGTGACGCTACAGATACTATGCAGTGGTGAATGTTAAAACTAAGCCTTTTTTCCCCTCTTAATTCTACCTCCTAATGCAAATAGAGGCTAAGACAAACACACACTGGAAACACTGAGAGGGCAATAGATGCACTTTGAATGTATGTTAGTCTAAATTTGATCTTTGATGAAATGCTATTTGATGAGGCAAAACAGAAGCTCTGGGTCTTGATAACTGAGCCAGGAGGGTCTGTCACAGAGGAAAGTCTATTAAAGTCTGGAAGTCCCCAGAGCCTTAAGAATCTGGAGAAACTACTCAAAATAGAGCTGACAGGGATGTGATTTCACTGAGGCATTGATTTTGCCACAGGCCCAAGAAGTTCCAGTTTTATGAGAAATGTCAAAAAATGTTGAGTTTTGCCTTATCCAGGCCTAGCACTTCTGCATTTTCATCTGCACCTTTTCACTAGTTGACCTTGTGCTCCCTGACTATCACATCTTCCAACAGACAGCCAGAAGAAATTGTGAGCAGGACTGAAAACAATTGCTGTTCTCAAGTCCATTACATGCCCAGCATGAAATACTTTACCTATAACTTATTTTCATAATACCTGGACCATTATTTGAATTAAAGAGTAAAGCCTTTCTTGTATTCATGTTGAGAAAGTGACAGTCATTAAAATGAACAAGTTACCTATGAAGTAAGCCTTGAAGCAAGTGTCTCTCTGATCCAAGCATCCAAATGAAGGAAGAGATGAGAAGGGGAATGATAATGAGAAACTGGATGAAAGTTAAAAAGCAATTGCCTTTGGCATGTTTTTATTAATTTTTGGTTGATCTGCGAGAAAGGGTTGGTGTGTTTAGTGAAGTTTCAGTGCTTCACAAAATCATGATGAAAATAGAAGAATAAATAAGAGTTGAAGTAAAAATTCTCAGGAAATATTCATATGAAGAGTGAAAAATCAGGCAATAAATAAGTTTTAGAAACAGCTGCTTTATGTACTTATCACATCAAAGTTACAATTAACATCCATGTGTCACAAAGTAGCACTTTGACTTGGTGTGTGAGAAAAATGTTTTCTGACTGTTCATTAAAATCATGAAGAGGGAGGAAAAGCCAGTCACTTTGGTTTTTATTTCTTTTCTAACTTTGTGCCATTGAATGTGAGGAAAATCCAGCCTTAAACACAGTGAGTCTCCTTGCCCCCGGCTGTGATCATGTTTGTTTGAGACTTTCTTTCAAAAATTCTGCTTCTAAGAGTTAAAGCAAAAGACGACATTTTGATATTGCAGATGCAGGGAGGGAGGGAGAAGGGGGCGTATTTAAAAGGCAAACACTTTTTTCTAAAAAAATGTAGTTTTAGTGTTTCAGAGCCTTCTTTCACCATTTCCACTGTTCTATTCACAGGATACAGGCCTCTGTAGTAGCTTCTGTTCTTGCATGCAAAGAAAGCACATTAATTTTATTTACACTAAGGACCTCCTTGGGAGAATCCTTTTAATGTTTGCTTTTTTACTACCTGTTGCAATACCACAAGACTGGACTTTCTTCAATTCTTTCAGTTTCTAAAATTTTTAGTGAAAATTTGATCAGCAATAACCTGGTAGGCTGAGCACAAATGCACCTCTGCATCTGGCTGCAGAAGGCCTTTCCATAGCTTTATTTTCTTTTAATAACCATTTCCTTTGAACCAGAGTTCTCTTTTCTATCCTCTTTGTGCAACTCCTATGTCTTGGAAACTCTTGTAAATGAGTCATCCATTGAAATTCTGGCCTTTTTTTTTTTTTTTTCAACATACAAGACATCACCTTCATCTAAGTAGTAATATACTCTGTCAATGCCTTTGTAGTTAAGGTTGGTAATGTTACAGATTCTGTGCTGTGTTAATAGGCAGCCATACACCGAGGGAGATGAAAGATATGGAAAAGGTGGAAAATAGAAAACATGAAAACCCTATTTCATACTCAATAACCCAACAGTTCTTCCAATAAAGTAAGTAACTTATTTCAGGAATGTGAGGTTTTCATTAACTCCATAAACACTTTTACATCTTATTGTGATTAACTGCATTTTGGATTTGTAACCTATATAAGCCACATCTGTTGCAGAGATGAGATGGACTTGAATTGCAGCAAAGAACTTCTGTCACATTACAGCCGAAAAGGAGTACACAATCTCCTAATTTAAATATGCATTGACGTGGGATATTATGAATAGGTTTATCTTTGAAGATTTTTACAAAGGCAAATTTTACAAAAGAAAGGACCTCAGAAAAATATTTTAGGGACTTCAAAATGAAGAAAAACGTTTTTATTGGAAAATAATGAGTGGCAGTAAGACATAATGCAATCCATAAAATTTTCATCATGGAAACAGGTGATATTTTCCTTGCCCTCATTTTCTTTTTCCTGCAAATCTGTGTGTCTGAGGCTCTGTTTCCCTGTGTGAACATTTCTGTAATTAGTAATTAAGGATGAATCTGCTACATATATTAGACTTCAGCTGAGCATATGTGTAAAATGGAAGTTCAGTATAGACACTTTTGGCCATTTGGATGCTTTGTGCTATTTCACAATTGCACACCAAAATTTCATTCATCTGTTCTCATATTTAATTTAACTTAATTTAATTTTAGTGTTGTAGGAAGAATTACTTGATACTAATATTTTGAAAACACTACAGATTTTCTTATCAAATTATTATTACATTAGTTTTTTAATAACTTCTGTTTTGTCAGGACAGGTGTTATTGCATTTCCACATCAAAAAAATGTTGGATACTCCCATTAAATAGTCAATTATATAAGTCAATAATTATGATGAAATTATTTTTTATTTTCTCTGAGATTACCAGGAACATTTGGTTTATGTTAAAGAAGTGTTTAAAACCTTCCAGTCAAATGAACCTGTACAGAACTATAGAATCATTTATGTTTGAAAAGACCCTTCAGATCAGGTCCAGCTGTGAACCTAACACCTCCAAGTCTGCCACTAAACCATGTCCCTAAGCTCCAGGTCCACACCTTTCAAATACCTTCAGGGCTGGTGACTCAATCACTTCCCTGGGCAATCTGTTCCAATCCTTAACAACATGTTTGGTGAAGAAATTTTTTCCTAATATCCCAACTAAATCTCTCCTGGCACAACTTGAGATTGTTTCCTCTTGCCCTATCACTTCTTACTTGTGCAGAGACTGACACCTGCTTTGCCACAGCCTCCTTTCAGGCAGGGAGTGAGAGTGTGATAAGGTCTCCCCTCTGAACCCCCTTTCCTTCTCCTGATTAAACAAATCCAGTTCTCTCAGCTGCCCCTCAGAAGTACTGTTTTCTATGTTTTATATTAATTAAAAATTAGCTAATTTTCAAATAAATATATTCACACTGTAGGTGAGATAAATGTGGAGTCATAAGACATCAATCATATTGGGTGAAGTGAAGGTACAACTAAATTAATGAACAGCTTTGAGTATGTTGAATTTTGTTGTAATTAAAAGTGTCTTTTAAAATATCACTAAGAAAGATACTATTTGCTGTTATAAAACAGATTTTGAATCCATAACAATGATAGATATGAATAAAGATAGACTAGTATTTTACAAATTGGTCTGCTTAACATTTAAGGTAAGAAAGGACAGACCTCAAATTTTTGAATCATTTCATCTTGGCATGTAAAGTCCAGTAAAATTTGGATGGTAATTTCATAAAAAGTTTAATGTACTGCTTTTCCTAATTATTTCTTTGACATTCTCTTGTCTTGGCTTCTCAAATTTCTATCTCCTATCAGTCTTGACCTTTACTACATCTTAATAATTTGCCATACCTAAATTTTTTACTATACTTATTGTGTGAATCACCACAGGCAAGCAGCTGGGACAACCACAAACCCATGGTTAGAGCACAAGGAGTAAATTTATTCCCTTTACCTTACTGCTGGGGTTTGCCTGAAGCAAAAAAAAAAAAAAGGACAGAGGCACACGAGCAGAGATGCACATGCTGTTGAACTCAGTCCACGCTAGAGGATTACCAGCCTGCTGTTCACACTTGTTTATCAAAGGTTATTTCCAACTACAAAATCACTGAGCATATTTACAGTCCTCCTTGGCAGTCACCCCTAATACTAAACTCTGCCTCGTAACCCTGTAACCAAGATATTTAGATCTGAGGGGCACTCTGGGGGTCACCTATTTCAAAATCCTGCTCAAAGCAGGTCTATCTCAGTTTGATTGCAAAGTATTTGTACAGTTATTTTAAGAATCTCTAAAGATATTTAGATCCCCTTTCACCTCTCATAGTAAAATAAATACATAAACCTAATGCGATAGCAACTCCATACCTTTTAAAAATTTATTTATTTCTTATTTTGTAGTTTTTCAAGTTTCATCCTGTAGACTTAACAAGTAGCAGGAGATTTTATGTTTGTTCGTGGAGAATATTTTCTGGCTTATGCTTAGCTAAAGAAATTACCTTCACGACATGCAAGCACAGTTCATCCTGTGAACCAAGTAGAGACAAACACTTCAGAAAGCTCTTCTGAGCTCAACTGAAGTGCTTATGTTGTCACACAAAGAAAACCTGTCATGAGCACCTGGTGATTCATTTAAGTTCCTTCATCTTCTCTGTTGACTGCTTTAATGAAAAACACATCTGATTTTCTGTGTTATAACCTGGTAACAGTGATCACTCCTCCAAGATTCTGGTCATTTCTAGCAAACATACATAAATCTTCAAGCTTCCTTTATAGGAAATTCAACATCTGCTAGAATAAGGAGGTGATACAGATCTGCTTTGTACTGTTACCTGTTGGAAAGAGATATCCCTGTCTGATTCTCTCGGATTCTGGGGTAGGGTAAGATGCTGGGTAAATATAACTTACACAAAGCAATTAATTTTTTTAAATTTAGGTACAAATTGGAGTTGACTTTTTTTTAAATTCAACAAAATAAATTTTGTTGAACAGTGGAATTTTCATTATATATTCTTATCCCAAAAATATCAATGAGAGAAGCAGCTTTTGCTTTAGTACTGTGAACTGTGCTAGGGGCCTGAAGAGTCAAGACATGAGTTTTTCAGGAAATCAAGTTTTTCTCCACCTCACTCTGATTCTGAAGAAAGTCTTTATTACATAATCCTTCAAAAAAAAGTGAGATTTTGTGAGTTCTTAGTAGAAGTTGAGTATTTTGACTGTTAATTGAAACTTGCAAATTAGAGCCAGTGAACAAATTATCCTCTTGGTTATGCTGTACAGCCAAGCAGCCACTGAGGGCCGTTACATTTCTTACAGCTGGAGAACACAGTAGTTTTCAATCTAAACTCAATTTAAGGGAAAATAGCAAAACTAAGAAAGAACCTGAAACTTTTATGACAACAGAACATGAATTTTCTGTAACATAGTATAGAATTCTCCTTCAAAAATGGCCTTTGCCCCTGCAGAAATGGATTTGTGAGGATCTATAGATATGGTACCAAAGCAATCTTTACAAATATGTAGCTACATACACTCTGGTTACACTGTGGTAATTTAAACCTCACAGGCATGTTTGTACACTGTTGTTTTTTTTTTTTCCTGCAGTCTTGTAAGAAGGTTCAAAGTTTTGGTGGCTTGGCAGTATGTTACTTTGATGCCAAGTTCCCTTTCTTCCCATATAAGTAAACAGCTGCAGATGTAACTAAGAGGTAACTCTTAATAGATAAAACTATAATACCCTGAAAATAGTACACA
>VWZU01002045.1:3581720-3601509 GCA_013397095.1 Sterrhoptilus dennistouni
ATATATAAGAATACTGTACATACAGGATGAAGAAAAGTGCATTAAACTGTAATTACACTTAATTAAATGAAATCAGTTTCAGGAAACAGATAAATCATAAGAGGTAGAGGTTGTCCCCCCCGAGTACCAAAGAAATACAATATGTAAAAGCATACTTCATATCTACACAAGCATCTTAACATGGGAATAACAGAAAACTGGTCTGGAAGGGATCCAAAAAGGTCGGTCAGACTATGCCCTGCTCCAAGGCAGAATAAGCTCTATATAAATCATCTTTGACAGGTGGCTGTGTTATGTCCTGCTCAAAAAAAAAAAAACCAACCAAACAGTAAGGCAGACACTATAACTCCCTGGATAGTCTTCATTACTCAATGATCTTCCCATTAGAGAGTTTATCTCTGGCTGCAATGGAAGACCCTGCTTCTTTTCCTGTTGTTGCTTGATCAAGATTAAGGAAAGAGGTTTATTCCCTTTCTCTTTGCAACAGGCATGTGCTGTAGAAGAGCAGAACACTCTTAGGGGTGTCTCTACATGGAGACTGTGACAAGGGCCATACTGTATTCCCAAACCTGGCAAAGCTGGGAGGCCTGTCCAGTTAAACTCATGTAATCGGTTATCTCTCTTTACAAGTTCCCGAAAAGAAAGCTAAAATGTTCATTTAAACCTTGCTGGTACATTCCCTCCACCTTTCCCAACACAAGCAGACAAATACTCCATACTCCTTTTGCCCTGGCCACAGAGTGGGCATTCACTAGCCATGTGTGATGGATCACACCAGCAGGACAGTCATTGAGCCTGCTGCTCTGTGTGTTTACTCATAACACAGCCAGAGCAAGCTCACAGCCTTCCAGAGCTGCCTTTTTTAGTACTAAAGGACTGCTTGTACAGGGAGGTTACTGTGAGTCAAGTCAGGAGATAGGCATGGTAGTGACGAGCTGCTCCATGAGAAATGTCTGTGCAGGAGGCATGCACAGAACATCAAGGAATGAAGGAACAGCAGGCTGGCTAATTAAAATACTTCTCCCTGTTTTCCTGACCCAATTATGGAGCTCTGTGTACTGGGCAACAGCATGGGAATCAGACCACCATGTGCCTTGGATGACCTGGCAGGAGCTCAGATGCAATCTGACACAGAAGAGACACAGCACTAGCACAAGGCTGTACATGGACACAGCCTGGTGCCTAGAGGGGCCTGTTAGCTGCAGAGTAATCACCATAGCTCCTCAGAAGAAGCTCTAGATCTCGGATATGAGGTTCTTTTAGTTAGTGAATCCATGCACAAGTAGGAAAGGAACAAGGAGAAGGGTGTGTGAAGGTCTCGGTGCCGGAAAGGTTACACACTCTAATTTCATACACTCCCTCACTTCTCAAAAATGTGGTTTCCTATGTTAGTCCCAGAAATACTTTTGTTTGATGCAGCTGACTTATCATTGGTTATGGGGCAAATTATTTAGCCCTAATGTACAGTTTGGAGAAAGTGGAACATGACATAACCTAGCACACTGATGTCCCCGTATAGATGTGCCCACATAGGTAGAAGTTGAATTTAGGTCAAATATGTTTATCTTTCACCTGACATTTTATCTTTCCTCTTTTCTGCTTTTTTCACTGTGTTTCTAACCAATCTCAGCTTCCTCAGTGGAGAGTAATGGTTCAATATCTTTCACATGTAATTAAAATTTGAGATTTCACCCTTCCTTAATATTAAAGGTAAACTAAAAAATTAGAAAAGTACACAACTTTAGGTTTAATACCTTCTCTAATCTAATCTTAATATTCATCCTTTATAGTATGTATGAGTCATAAAACTATGTGCTGATACAAGATAATTTTAAGAACAAGAAATTCTGCTGAGTGGTTGAGTCAGCAGGTTTTCTCCTAACAATTAATTTTCTAGCTTTTATGCTTGCATCCACATTAAAACAGCCAACACGTTATTCCACCAAAGAATCCCCAACCCCACCAACTGATTAAATAAAAATCAAGTAATGAGCTAGGTAGAACAGTGAAACATGCACAGGCATACACATTTCCCTCAGAACCCTTACAGTATCTCTTTTACTTCTATGCATACATTAATATTCAGAATGCATGACATGATAATGAAAACAAGACTCATGGTTTGCAGTAGGATTCTAAAGCTTCTTAAAGAGATGGAAGAAATTGGAGATAAAGCTTAAGTGTCTTTAGCCTATGGATTCTGTTATTTTGTTCCTGAATAAGTCTAAAATCAACTCTCTATTGATTGACATGTAACAGGTACCAGAAAAATACCTTCTGTACACTGAAGCAGTCCATCTCAGTGCTTTAAACATAACCATTCAAACCTTTGCAAATTATACTGTTCTATCAGTCAAAGAGTAGATTTTTTTCCTCAGAACGTTTATATTTTATGAATGTAGAAGATTGGCATGTCTATATGTAAGAAAAAACCTTTCTTATGAAAGCTTGGCTTTAAATACATCTTTTTCTCTTTGACATCTGGGCATAAGGCTGAGGAAGAAGAGTGAGGTTTTCTTTTCATTTTCTGTAAAGTACATTGCTTTCCTCTGGCAACTTGCTGATTTCAGTCTTATGGTAAATTTCTTAAATGTTACTCTTATTTATGAATAATTAAATTATATATATGTATATATGGCTTTTCAGCATTTAGTCTTAAGGCGGAGTGTATGTGTTAGAATACATAAATACAGAGAGACTATATTAAGAGAAAATTTTGTTGCTACAATACAGTATTTTAAAAAGACACAGGCATCTAGGGATAATTGAAAAGGGAGAATTTTCATACCACAGAAAATAATTTAAAGACAGAAATCTCCCAGTGTTTCCAGCAGCAGAGATGTGCTCTTTCTCAGCTTTAAATCCAATATCAACAAACTTGGTTAGACAAGCCATTAAAATCCACAGAGGTTTGGTATTATTCATGTTGCTAGGAATTCAGAATGTACACGTTCTTAAAACAAAATATTTTTGAGACATATCCCCTTGGTTTTCTGTGAAAACACATTAAGAAGCCTAAAATGGAGAAAAAAGCCTAAACTGTGGCTTCCAGCCACAGAGACAAAGAGCCTTGCATGAATGAGAGGCAGAATGTAATTAGGAATTTGCAATACAATGATGCTTAATGCCTTCCCAATCTGCAGGCTAATCAGGATGATGCAGATCATTTATTCTGCAGGCTGATGTAGCCTATAACTGCTACCTTTGGGCAACCTTGTCCAGTCTGCAATGGCTTCTTTTTTTACTGGTCTTTCGGGACATGGTTGTTGAATCAAGGAAGAATCCTGAATTCTGAAATCATGACTGTGACCTTGACTCTCTGTTTGAGGGTAAGTACTCCCTTTAGCCAAGACTACAATGATGTATGGTATTCTGGGCTTTAATATTTATAAAACCTTTAGACAAAGGTGCTGCATATTGCAAATTACAGTTATAAGACTTTTCCCTGAAGCCTTTTTTTTTCAGTTAACCTGATCAAGAGGATTTTAGCTGAATTCGCATTTGGTCTGTATATTATTATTAATATATACCAAGAAAAATATCCTAGCTTGTTTTGCCTGTTTTCAGGAGGATTTAAACTGTCCTAAGCTGCAGTAAAGAGGACAAAATCAGAATAATTCATTTTCCTCATAGCTGTGGTGTGGTCCTGAAGTATACACATTAAAATTCCTTGCTTATACATTAAATCAGAATATAGAGAGTTTGTAGCAAAGAAAAACAAAGTGATTGGATACAAAATGCTTTAGATATGGCTCATGATCATGAGTGTTCAGTTCAGAAATCTGAACTTGGGTTTGCCTAAATGTCAGAGGAGGTTGCTTGCGCATAGGATTCAACTTTCGATGTTTTCCTCTTGCTGTTTTCACTGTATTCCTTTGGGCTACCTTTGCCCTACAAAAGGCTCTTGGTTACTACATGCTGTAGTATACGTGAACAGCAAATTAAAAGCAGAGGAACACATCTACAGCACAACAGTCTATTTTAGTACCCAGTGAAACTAGGGTAAAGGTTACAGTTGGTTAGCAAATATTTTGGCAGCACATATAAAGGAGCAAAAGGAAATCCAGAGTGCTGAGCTTTGCATTATCAAAGGTTTTTCAATCTGTATTAATTTTTAAACACCATAAATTGCTTGGCTTGAACATACAGGCATAAAATAACATTCATCATGCTTTTTAATATGAAGGCTTGAAACAAGGAGCTGCTGACACAGATCTTTTGAATGCAACTCCATTGTTACATATTTCAAATGAAGAAAATTTACTTTTGAGCTATTTCATATCAAGGCAGCTGAATACCTTGGCTGGAAATATAAAATAGAATGAATCAATTTTTTTCTGTTACTCTTCCTACATGTGGTTCAGCAGAAACAGGATAATATTCTTTTAGGGCTTGACTTTACTGTCTGGTTGTCTTAAATTACTCTACTTGAATAATACTAAAAGGATTTAATTCAGAGGAATGTAAATAAAAAAGGCAGAGAAATGAGAAGACATGGTTTGGAGCGCAGAAAAAGGCAGTTCTAGCAGAGGGACCACATAAGCTCCCCTCTCCAGATGAGCATCACCAGCATCTGAGTTGAAAACTGTCCCCTAATCTGACAGCCTAAGTTCAGCTTTGTATACAACTCAGTCTGAAGTGCAAAGCTTTGGTAGTATGGATGAGTATTCAGACAGGCCTTGAGCTGGCCTTGCACTCTGGCCTGACACTTGCCAAGGAAGGACTTCAGTCCTGAATGTGTCCCACAGAATGGGAAGGCCATCCTGCCTGCCTTGCAAAGCCAGGCTTGAGGCACCTCTAAGCCTGGCAGTCTGTCTCATGCTCATTTTATGGAGCAGAGTATTTCACTGCCAGTGAACTACATAAGAATTTACAATAGCTCATGGAACATGTATTCATTATTAGTTCGATATTCACTGGACACCGTGTTTTAGTCAAGTCAAGTTTTTCTTAAAGAATTATGTGTAGAGATGGCTCACAGAAGGCTGGGCAGATAGTAGAACTTTGTTTATGTCTGAAGAGCGGGGATTTTCAGGGTAAAGTTAGTGTTTCCTGTTTCTCAGAATTCCAGTGGACTTTGAGCAGTGCAGTATGTAACTTGGCATGCTGTGCAATCCTCTATCTCACTCACCTGATGCTGGGAAGACAGGCAGGAGAGGTTACAGCTGAAAAGTATATGATGTTGTTTTGAACACATTTTTGAAAGATGGAGAAGTACTCTGAACTTCCTCACCATTTAGTCTTTCTCCAGCTGAATTAACTCCAGTGACTGACAGCAGCAGTCCTTGATGTAAGAGAACCAGCATTTGAGGTTTTGCTCAAAATAAAATAAAAGTATTTTACACAGGAAGTTATAAGCCATTTGAAATGTAAGTCCTTTCACCTTCCAAATAGATTTTTTCATAATTACATCATATACTTTTCAGCCACTCCATAAAACATAAGTCAACTGCAGAAGAGGTTACAGTGAGACACTGAATATATAGGATCTGTTGGTCAAACTACACAAAAGATGTATGATACAACATGAACCCAGCAAGTATTTTCTTCCACATGTGCCTTTAAAAGTTACTTTCTTAAAGAGGCTCAGCACAGGGTCCATACCTAGTTATTATCATCACCATGTTTTTTACTTTGTTTCCTGAGTTAAAGAAGCATGAGCAGTGAAAAATCTCTCTCAACAGCACCTCAGGATGGTTTCAAAGCAAGGCATGAAGATCAATCTGCTTGTGGCAGCAGGTCATACAATTAGTATTTTTTATCCTTTGTAAAATTTTAAACCAATTTAGCAGGAAATTTATGCATTTTGACAGGTGAAACTCTGTTCCAGGACTTTCTTCTGAATGCACAGACAATAACTAAAGGAATCCAAACTAGTATAAAAACATATTTCCTGTCAGAAGTGATAGAAAATTCCAGTCTTTCCCTTGTTTCTGTAGCAAAAATAAATATGTTATCAGAAAGAATGGTGCATAAATATTTGAACAGAAAATTATCTAAAGCGTCAGCTACTATCGGGTGGGCCTAGCAAGGGATTTCAACTTCTGAGGACTACAACAAAGTCTTGCTTTTTATCTCACAGCAGTAAAACCAGTACCAAATAGGTACAAAGGATGAAATTTTAAAAGTTGTAGTTTTGAGGGTTCAAAACCTTTGTGAGGACAGTGTCAGTTTTATACTACTGATACAGAGGCTAACTTGTAGTTACAGTGGTACAGAGGGACTGCCACATAGAAGTGCTAAGTTCCTATGGGCCCTTTATGACATGAATCAAATGGCACAAAAGATGCCTTGTTGTGCTGAGCATTAGGAGTATAAAAAAAATGTGCCACCCAAGCTCCTTTCTGTCCCTATGGAACCCCACAGCCCTGTCCCAGCAGAGAAGTCAATGGTGCAGCCCATATTTCTCAGAGTGTAGAGCCTGCAGTGTTTCTGGGCTTACAGTGGAGGGAACACCACTCTGGTGGGTTTCCTATGAAAATAGCTAAGAGATTCTAGCCCTTGGAAAGTTTTTTCGTGAAAGCTGATCATGCTTATTCTGTTGTATCAGAAATCAGCCAGAACATTTTGCATTTTTAAAATAAATAAATTCTGTTAGAATCAGCTGCTGCTCTAGTTGATGTGATTGCTATGATAAGAAAGGCTCCTTTCTTGTGTGTCAGCTTTACTATAAATCCACATGTGTTTAGCAATTAACAGTGACCAAAAGTAACAAGAGATAGCATTCTGGATGCCATTGTCTATAAATCACAAAACTGAAATTACAGGAAAATGCAGGCAGGCTGGCAAAGAAGTGGCAGGGTCTCCCTCTTTTGCTGCCTTCAAAGTGACATCTGGTGTTTTTGGAAGATATTATTGAGCCAGAGAGAAGTCATTGCACTCGGCAGAGGCCAGTATCCTGTGGCTGATGTTGTACAGAAGCTTGAATGGGTTTATTTACTAGTCCTTAAACTCGAGGCAAAGCTGAAAAAAGTCAAGGGAAAGCAAAGAGAGCAATGAGGAGAAGAAAGGGATAGAACATTTCCCGTCTTATAAATCAGAAACGAATAATTTGTCAACAGTTTTGCATTAATGTAACAGCAGAACAAGACTTATAAGCAGCTGTGTTAAAAAAAACCTTGCAAGGGAAAGTAAAGTGTTTCTCAAACCTGAGGCTCTTCAGAGACTTTCGGGAAGGAAAAAAAAAACAAAAACCAAACCAAACCAAACAAAAAACCCCAAACAAAAAAACAACAACAACAAAAAAAAAACAAAAACCAAACCAAACCAAACAAAAAACCCCAAACAAAAAAACAACAACAACAAAAAAAAAACAAAAACCAAACCAAACCAAAACAAACAAAAAAAACCCCCAAAAAAAAAAAGTTATGCAGCTATAAAGGATTTTTTAGCTTTCATAGTATGTGAGGCAACTTAGTATATTTTTGGATGTGTAATATGTAACTGTGTTGCATTTCTACGAACTGTTTTCATAGAACTTTGCCTTTCTATGTTCTTCCCAGCATGACATGCTCTGCGAGTAATTTTTTTTCCTGCTGCTGGTAGCTTATAAAACATTGAGAGTAAAATATGTGAATAGTGTTGTAAATACTGCAAAAAGGATTCTAGTGCATGTTGCAGAGAACCAATAAGCAGCCAACAATGTATGGGTAATGTGAAATCACTGGCTGCTCTTCAACAGTGCTCTAGGAAAATTGTGATTTTCAGTTACGATCTGTTCAGTCAAATTAAAGTCTGATGACTGCCTCAAGATGTTCATTTATCACCCAAAATAAATCAGACTGAGAGAACAGGCAACAATATGTGATTGTATTCAAAGGCAACGCATCAGTACCTATAGGTGGAATTTCTAGCAGCAGTCAGATAAAAGTGGCTGGAAATAAGAGTACAACAATAGATCAAATCAGGACAAGATATTATAGAATCTCAGCTTGGTTCATAAATATAAAATAATGAGCTACTGCTTTCATACTCTTACCTGTCAAACTGTTTTAAAAAACTTGAAAAAATGTTATTGTCACCTGTTACAGCTGAAGATTTGGCCAAAAAAAATAAATAGATTGTACTGAAAAGGGTACACTGTTTTGGTTTTTTATATATGAAAACAAGAAAAAAAAAAGATAATAGATTATCTAATGCTCATTTTCAGATTTTCTACCTGTAGCAGATGTGTGCATGCCTCAGTCTTCTGTTCATGCATTGCCTTTGGGTTCTCTGCCCACGAGAGTGTATTAAGCACTGGCCTTGCCCAGGGAACACTGAGCAAGGAAAAATGTCATCATCACATCCTACATAGCACAGCTGAGTGTGCTATCCCTTCTGAATACAGTAAAGATGTCCAGGATGGTGTAGACTTTCACCAGACAGGAAAATAGCAGTTAGTGGTGTCCTCCAGACTTTCATTACATCCACAGCCACAACAGATTTACTAACACTGGACTGCTGTGCCCTGGATCTAAAGGAGCCTGGCAGACATGGCTTTCAAGGAAAAATGCCCATGCATTTCTAGACTTGGAAAATGGAAAGAGAAGCAGGTGTGATACCTCTCCAGCACTGAGCAGAGTTTCTGAGATGGAACCATGAAGGCAATCTTTTGTGTCCAGAAATTAGCACCAGGACGGGCTCATGATGCATATCCAGAACTATTAAGTCTTGGCAAAACTGAGTTTGATGGTGCATCTGCCATGCTTTTAGAGCATCAGAAAGTCACAGAGATTCATTTGGGGTTGGCACAACTTTTGAAGAGCACTGCGAAGAATATATATAGAAGCTGAATGGCCTCCATAAACCATACAGGGAGATGGGCTTTACTGTCCTTGAATCTGGAGATACCTGGAGATTTTTGCCACCTCTGTCATCCTTTGACAATGTCACAAGCTGTAGCTTGCTGTGATAGAGTGATCAGAGTGTAGATACTGTAAGGTAGCAGCAGGGATTGATCTTACAGATCCTGTAGTTCTGTGCAGGAGCAAGAGACATCTTTCAAAGGAGATAGAAGAGCTTGCATGATTGAAGTCATAGCCTAGAGGACTTTATCCTTGGCAAACTAAGGGAACTGCAGACACAGACAAGGCACTGCAGCCTGGGGCCTCATTACTGTGGTCCTGGGAATGGTGCTGACAGGGGTTAATTCTGCCTGCTTGTCTTGCACTGCAGATCCATGAAGGAAACAGTTGAACAGGTAAATATCTGCCTGCACCTCAGATAGGTGCATAAATAAAAGGCCAGTGCTAATGGTGCATTTCCAAACTTTATTACAGAATTCATGAGGTTCAAATACTTCCTTTTAGATCTTCCATTCAGTTAAAAAAAAAAAAAAGTTTTAAAAGGCGAATTCTTTTAGGGACATATTAAGAATGTGCTTTTTTCCTTTTACAAAACAAAAATGACAAAAATTACTTTAATGATCCTTTGGCAAGATGCAAATTTACAGAAGGTGGAATTTGGAGCTCTAAGGCAGCCAAGAGATGCTCCTTTCCAAGCTGAGCCTGCTGCCAGTACAAAGAACAAGGTGAGCCAGATTTCATTTACTACCTGGAATAGTACAGCAGGGGAAACCACAGGGAGAGGTGTTCACTCACTGCTAACACAGCTGCTTCACAGGCCCTCTTGTGCTTCACAGGTGCAGCCAGGGCCACCCTGAGGATTCTTGTGAGCCCCATTCCTTAGGCAGACACCTGCACCAGTTCAATCTCCTGGTTTTAAGCTCCAGTGTTTGTAGTGAGGGGGTGACAGGGCCAAATGACACTATTTACTCCTAATTTCTATACTTAACTGAGGCATGAATGAAAGTGTTGATGTGGACTAAGTGCTTGAGTTTAAACAATTCATTTGAGAAACCCTAAACAAACGAGTCAAGGAAAAGGAGAGAGTGCTTTAAAATTTACAAAAAAACTATCCATTTCAGGACGATCAAAGTTCCCATCAATTTCAAAACCATAAAATCACTAACACTTTAATACAAATTTTCATTAGAATAATATTTTGCAACTATATTTTGTGAGAAAACTGTGAAATTCTGCAGGAAGATTTTCTGATATTCCTTTTGCTCATTTTTTGCACTTCTGGCAAATTAAAGAAGTCATTATGGTTTAATAGAAAAGGATATAATTTTGGACTGTGTAACAATTAAAATGAATGAGGTTAATGAACTGTATCTGAAACAGTGCTTTTATATTCAGAAATGCTGTTCAGTTCAGATGCTATTTTATGGCTCTATTATATGTACTGTACTTCCAGGCAAATGAAAAAATAGAAAACTCTGTCTGTGATATACAGACAAAATCACAGTAATTATGTGCAAAATGTGAATGTTTGAGGATAAAGCTTTTTCTTGTTGGCTTTTAATTTATTGCTGACTAACTGCCCCTGCTCTATGTGACTGTTTTGATTAATGCAGAATCATCTTGTCCACATGTGCCTGAAATTCTGCATATTGCAAATTGTGCATAAAAGGATATGCCTAAAGACTTAAACTATTGAATCTGAGCTGCACTTATTTGTGAATATTTTGTTTAATAAGCTAGTTAGGAGAGAGAACAAAATATTATTAAAAAAGTTACAAGATTTTAGGCAATAAGATTTTAAAAAGGGTGGGGTTTTGAGAATGAATCTCTCCAACAATATTCATTAAAATAACTTCAGATGTTTGGCATACCAGGGGCACCCAGATGAAATTACAGGGATAGATCTCTGCTGTTAAACAAAGTACCTGAACACAGATCCTCAGAAGTATTTAAAAATAGTTGTCTTGTATTCTGTTCAGGCACTGGTCCTTCCAAAGGCTGACAGTACCAAGATGGTGAATTACAGAGCAGATGTGTGAGAGTTGAAGCCAATGCTGAGCAAAACGACTTTGTTCTGGCAGCTTGCCTGACTTTAACCTTGCTGCGCATGACCCAGCTCCAATACCAAAGCTCCTTCAGGCACACAGAACTGCTTTCTCCCAAAGGTGACTTAAAGGAAACTGTAGGTATAATGGAAGACTGTTCCTTTCACCAATTATTTCTCAAAATGCAGGCCAGTACATTTTTGGCAGTCCTGAAAGGGCCTAAAGTGGCTTGGTCAAATATCATGTGGCAGCAGTTCTCTCTCAGGGCAGCAGCAGCTGCTGCACTAACAAGTGAGGACAGCCCAAGACTGTGGCTGCAGGATTGATAACCACCTTAAATTTCTGACAGCAGTTTATTTTCTCCAAGGCAAAGGAGTGAACATGAACTGGTAGCCAATTATAAACTCTTCTCTCTTGACTGATATGGAGGTTCTAAGCTGCTGGATATTCTAATTGAAGGTAAATGAGATGAACCAAATGGAAGTGACATTTTCAGATTTGCATAAACCAGTCCTAGATATTTCAAGATTCTCTTGCTGAGCTCAAACAATCTATTCTCTGCATTTGTTCTGACAGTGATATGTGAAATTATTCCAGCACTTCTCACAGCTTCTTTTACTCTCTCAAAAGACAGACACCCATCCTGTATCGTATCTTCTAGAACATTTTCAAGTATTAACCATCAATTAATTGTTTACAGTTTTATTGGAGTAACTGTTTCACTTGCTCTGTTTCACTATAAAGCTTGATGTGTTCTACAATACCTTTTGTAGCTTTGGTCTATAAGCAGTTTTGGTGGTCTCCTTTAATTTTGGGGTCTTCTATAGCTTGCTTTTCTCAGAAAAGGGAGTAGATTGCATTGTCACAAAAGGAAGATAGGAAACAGGAGGAGGAATGGAGGGAACAAATTAGCAGTAATCATAACCTGTGATCATATACATAATTATTTGTTGTACCTTTTGATTACAGTTAGTTCCAATATTCTACCAAAAGTCAACTTGCATAGAGTGTGAATTACTTTCCATTCAAAATGTATAAAAGATCTGTTGGACTTGAATTCGCTTGAGAAAATTGCAGATAACTGCAATGCAAGCAAGAGGGAGGAAAAAAATTAATTTAACAGGATGAGGAAAATGGGCTATGCACTTTCTTTCTGATCAGACTCCTCATACCTGAGGCCAACACTTGTAAAACTATTTTACAATTGTACTCCAGTAGGATGAAGATAAATGAAAAAAAAAATGCCTGTTGCTATTTTCACCGGTAAATCAGAAAAATAGATATACTCAACCCTTCACAACAGATCTAGTGAGAAGAAGCAGACAGAACAGTGACCAAATGAAAATAATATGAAAACTTCATTAAACTGTATCAAACTTTGACTGCATTATCAACTCTAATCTTTAGACCTTTGTCTAAGTTTGGGTTTTCAATATTGGCATTTGCTAGGAAAACCTACTATGAACCTAGCCAATAAAATCACACTACAACTGTACTCATGTTCCTGAAATTGCAAGGCTGCCTGTAGGCCTCAGTTCTCATTTTTCAGAAAGAAATGGACTGCACTTCTGCAAGTATGGGAATTATTTAAACTATAAGAAAAGTGAAAGTCAAGGAAGGAGGTGTTTTGTGTTTAGCAGCTGTATTCAGAGTAGAGTCTAGTCACTCTGAGGAGAGGTACCTATGACATCACCAGTGTGGTCAGACTCCCATTTACCTGAAGGAGATCCCCTCCATCAGCAGCACATCAATGTCAGTTTCTCTGATTCAGCAATTTTGACATGATTCAGCATCACAGGAAGTAGACAAACACCAGTCAGTGCAGATCATGTCATAGAGGCAGCAGATTGGAGGAACACATCTCAACTGAGTTGGTCTTATTTAGAGTTAATTAGTGTCTCTTTAACACACTCTTACAGAACATAACTCTGTAGTGAGAATGCTTTGTTCATATCTTCTTGCTAGTGCCTTGGCAAAATACATCCTACAGATTAAGAAACTCTGAATTAAAGGACCCTTTTCCATCTTTAATTTCATTTCCTCTTCTGTATTTCTTGGGACTGTACTAATACTGTTTCAAACCTGTACTTCTAGTGGTTCAGTAGCAGTTTATATGAGCTCAGATTCCCAAGTCTTGTGGCATGTAAACAGTATATCCTGACACAGACCAACCACTTGCATCCACCTTATACTTTGGTGGGATGAAGAAGCTCCTCACTATCTTTCCTGAGCTCTAGGAAATGCTGCCAACTATGCCTTCATTGCCAGTGAGATGAGTTCATAGTTGTAGTAAATTCTGCTGTGATGCTGGGCACTTTTATTTTGTGAAGTGCTCAGCTTGGCTGCTTTTCCTTTTTCCTAAGGCAACTCGAAGTGCAGTGTCAGTGTGTTGTGCTTAGAGGCTCAGCAATGGTGTCAGTTAGGGTTGAGACTGGGAAGAATGGTCTCCCAAAGAAGTGGAATGTCTGGCTCTTTTTCTCTCATGGTGGTTTTTTTTTTTTTTTTGGCTCATAAACGGTCACAGGAGCAGTGATTGGCAGTGCCTCTTCTCCTCTTTTTTACTGTTGGTGTGTTGCATATTTAAGGCAGAAGGCCCTCCCTGGTTGTGTGAATGGGACTGTGCTCTAGCCCTTGCAGTGCTAAAAGAGTTGGCACTGTGTGTGTGGAGGCAGCTTTGCAGAAGCCTCAGAGAAAGACTTCCCACCAGCAGCATCTGTGGAGATGGAAACAGCATTAGATTCATTAAGGTCTAAAGAAATGCAATAACTGGACCCTAATTAGACATCTACACCCAAATATTAAACATGGTACATTTTCAAATGGATGCCTAGAAGAGTCATTTGTTTGTCAGCTTATTGGACTCTGGATCTTACCCTAGGCGCCAGTGATGTCACATTAAATTAACTAACCCTTAAATTAATGCCAAGGAACCTTGACAGGAGACAGAACATTATTGTCCTTACTATTAAGATATTAGAAATGTCCTGGAATGGCTTAAGCTTGGCTTTTTCCCAAAAAACTGCCAAGTAGCTTGGGTTTTAACAGAAGAAAGAGAGAATTCTTTATCATTTTGGTTGTAAACATCTTATTTTGCAGTGTAAAACAGTATGGCTGTTGGCCATTTTATATCAGTTTTCTTCAGGACGAAAGAATGGTACTAAGCATATTTAAACTATGATTTCAGATGAAATTAAGTGTGTGGGTGCCTAGAAAAAATGGCAGAGTCCCTAAAAAACGGTCAGTCCTAATGGTGTTTGCACTTCTGAGGTCAACTGGTTAAATTTTGAGAGAAGAAGGAAGCAGTAAGCATAATGAACTGAGGATCTGACCTGACATCCTCGTGTGATAAGTCTTACACAGCCAGCCTTCCTCCCCTGCAGGCTGGAGGGATTTGTGAGTGAATTCAGGCTTTCATGTTTCTTCGGCTGTTGCTGTCACAATCTCACTATGTAGAGGTAAGTCCACCATAACTTCAGGATGTACAGTTTGCTCTAACACAGCTGTACAAGTACACTTTGGTTTCTTAATTTTGGAACAGTTCTGCTCTGTAATGTCCTGGGCCAGCTCTGTTGCTAGGATAATGGGAAATTTTCCAGCTGCCAAATTATGAATATGTTCTTCTTATTCACAAGTTCCCTGATTCCTTTTGCACCTCATGCTGCTCCATTCTGAGCATCTGGCCCAGTGACAGAACAACTAGTCAAGAAATGAGGATGCCAGCATGTCTCAGTGCTATGTGAGGAATAGTGTCTATGCACTGTGAGGCATGATGGGCTACTACAACCTTCTAGGATGCCTTTGCAGAAGTATCAGGTTGTGTTCAAACTGGTGAGCCTGAGTCCATTCTACCTGCATGGACAGAGAGAGAGTAGGTACAGAAGTGAATGAGAGAAGAGTCTGCGTGTGTGCATCAAAATGCATAGTACTCTTTACTGCAATTTGAAAAAGTGGATGCTATGCAATAAAGCGTTTGTTTTAACCAAAATAGACAACAATATTAAAATATGCAATTTGGCCCTGCATCTCTGTAGTGGATGTGAAGTTGAATAACAAGCCAACTTTTATCGCCTCTATAGATCAATAAATTTTCAGGGACATATTAAAAAAGGTATATAAACAAGCCTATGTTTAAATTTTGCTTTATTCAATCACATTCCAATCAATTACTTATTCCATTTTGTAGGAATAAAATTTATAATCCCTATATTTGGTGATACTGGGAGCTTAAGTCTTCTTCCTTGGAATACTTGAGAAACAAAAGTACAAAAAATGTCCAAGTATTCATATGCCTTCTGAGAAAGATATAAAAGATTTAGCTTGCTGGAAGAAGTTTGTGCAGCTTGTTGCATATGGATCCAAAGAAAAAGGGGTTTCAGTTAAGTGCTAAGATGAAACTAAAATGACAAATGTCAAAATATCTTTGTTTTCATGTCAGTGTATTGCTGCATTGGATATGAATTGGACTGAATAAAGAGAAATTTTTAACTTTCAGCCTTTGAAAACTGGCATTTAACAGTAAAAGCACAAAGTATATGGACTCAATAGTTTCTGAAGCTAGCTCTTCTCAAGGGAAATTTTTCAACAGTTTTTCTTTTCCCCAAAACAACCTTGTGTAAACAAAATTCTTTTCCCAAAACAACAGGTGTTGTTTGCTATTTCTGTTACTTAGCCAATGGGAGAGGTGTCAGCCCTATGGACCAGTAACGTGCCTTCTTAGCACAGCATGTTATAAAAGGGCTGAATGAATTGTAAATAAAGCCTTCTGATTTCTACTGCCTTCTGACTGGAGTCAAGCATCTTCCTTTCGTGTTCTATTGCAACAAAGTTGTACTAATGATTTAGAAATGCAGAGGTTTTTTCAGTGTTTTTGCCATGCAGTTTATATGTAAAAGTATGTATTTTCCCTGCTTTTGCTGATATTTGTGGCAATTCAGAGTGGGCTCCATGCACTCTAGAGATCAGTAGTTATCCTTTGCTTTCAGTGTTATCTCTTCCAATATCTTAAATGGTCAGAAAAAAGAAATATTTTTCTTTTCATTAAATGTGTGGTTTAATTTTGTTTTTTATTTTCCCTGAGTTTATATTCATATTTGTAGTAAAGATTAAAAATTAAAAAAAAGGAAAGAAAGAGCTGGAGTTCCCAGTAAGCAATCACTTCATTACTGGGAGTGGTCATTACTACAGAAGTGATGATTGCCAGTGATGGCACACAGTGCAGTGATGAAAAAAAATATTTCTTGTCCCTTCTGTGCTCAGGCTCTTCCCAGCAGCTCTATGGCCCTACATGTCTTCTGCAGGCTACATACAATATGAATTTCCATTCCCTTGCCTATTCTCACTCTGCTATTTAATTCTTCATCAATACCTCAACTCGTCTTGGTTTTGATAGATGAGCCCTGCATTCCTGCTGAGCTGTCTGGCTTGGAGGAATATTTGAAGAGTAAAACAAATGAATGAAAAAAGTAAGTGATGGCACTGGTCCTTGGAGGCAGCTAACAATATAAGCAGGTTTTTTTTAATAAGTAATTTTTGAATGGCAAAGTTTTTTTTACTTCACATAGTGGAACTACGAAATTTCTTTAATGCAAACCTCTTTTACAGACTCCTTTAAAAATTTGACAGAAAAGGTATGCACAACAATTTGTTGAGTTAAATAGTGAATTATTAGAGTTACTAACCATTTCCATGAAGGGAACGGTTCTGAACATTCTCTAAAAATGTTAATACATCCATTAAAAAATACTACTCAGGGAAATTTGGTCCTCTCATGGAGAGCCATATGGTCAAACAGATACACACTTCCCTTAAAAAAGGAGTGATTTATACTTTCTGTAAAAAATTGGAATGAAATGTTAGTTGCAGATAATAAGATAATAAGGGTAATAAGACTAATTTTGAGATTAGCTCAGTTGGTTAGAGCATGGTGCTAATAATGCCAAGGTTGTGGACTCAATCCCTGTATGTGCCATTCACTTAAGAGCTGGAGTCAATGATCCTTCTAGGTGCCTTTAAACTCAGACTATTTTGTGATTATGTGATTTATGAAAAGGTACAAAATCTGCTTTTCCAGAGGCTTGCAGGGAGAGAATACTCAACCCTCATGTCCCAAAACTGTACCTTTCTGCATATGCTTTCATTCAAATTGTTCACATCTTTCAAAACAGTGTCAGAGTACCCATACAATCATACAAAGGATACAGCCCTGAAGCAACACTGTAGAATTTCTAATGCCACACTAGTCTTACAGAAGGTTAAGTGGCAGGGAAAAGTAAAGAAAAAAAAATTGTCATAAAAGTCCATGGAAGAAAATATCCAAAACAAGTCCAGAACAAACCAGAAAGACTGGCACCAGGCTCACACATGTTCCAAGAAGTGAAAGAGTAGCTAAGTTTATTAGATAAACTTTGTTTAGTGAATAATTAACAGGTCAGCTTCAAAGTGTAACTCAATATAGACTGCTTGTTTTTCTTTTTCTGACAGGGATGTTTTGCTTTTAATGTCCAATAAAGGGTTAGATCAGGTAATCCTTGCACAATAAGGTGGGAGATTTATCCATTTAATCAGTCATATTGATATAATTTTAAATTACAAGTTACTTACAATTGTAAGTTACTTACAATTTCTTAATCATAGGTGGCCACTATGGGATCACAAATAATTCAGCACTGTGTCTATTTAATAGTTATGCATACACAAATGTTATATTAACACTTTTGTTAAGGTCACAGTATCAGTCATTCAAAGGGCTGGAAACATACCTTTTGTAAATACATTTTAACAAAATTGGGGATTATGTATTACTTATTTCATAGGGCCCCTGCCTCTTTTTTCATAAAGCACGGATATGATCTGAGTTTTCTATATTCAAGAGACTATAGCATGTATTTAATAGGACTACTTCCATATTCATGACAGAATTTGAGTAGTGATGCAGCCAAAGCTTCCAGGGAGAAAAGAATGGGTCAGTGCTTAAGGCAATTGAATTCTGTCTTGAAAGCTAAATTGTAACCTTGCCCCTGAGTTTGTAATTGATGTTCTGAGACTTACTTAATCATAGGTGGCCACTAACCAAGTTTTTCAATTTCTGATTGAGAATCTGATTTATCAACACACTGACTACTTAAATCTGGATCTGAAGTAAATGACAGCTATAAGTGGGTAAATGAAGTATGGCATGAAGTAGTTATTAAAAAGAAAAAGAAAAGTCCTAAACTGCTCTCATATGAGACATGCAAGATTTGTGGATAATTTTATCTTAGCTCTTCTGAATCACAGAATTCCCCCTTGTTAGCTGAAGATAACAGCAAGCCTTGGTTTTGTAGCAATATTTTAAAATAATTGTGCCAGTATTTTAGAAGCAGTCTGCCAAAATGACCATGCAAGAGAAAACACTGGGGAAACCTGCAGTTCTATATTCAGAGGATTCTGTATTCTTACCAGAATAAAATAGATAGTACATAATGACAGATTGAGTGAGAGGAACGGTGGAAAATTTCTCAATAAATAAGCCCTTTCTATTCCAGTGCATTAAACAGGGCTCCAAAACAGAAGTGGCAAATGACCATGTATCCTAAATGATAAAGCCAAATTATACACATGCAGCAGTGAAGCAATTGAAAATTTTACAGACCTGGTGTTCCCCAGCTCCTGGGTATTTTGGCATGGCTCTGAAATGGATGGATGTTTGGGAGGTTTGCAAGAGAGATACTTATGTCTGTTTCCTTGCCAAATACAAAGCCTATACCATGGGCATGTTAGAGCCTAAACAGCTTTTCTGATAATTTTTTTGACAAATCAATAGGTATATTAAAACAGGATTTTAAAGCTGAAAGAGAAAAGCAGATACAATAAATGATAATGTTATTAGCTCTGTCTAGGATCTACCCTCACAGCCCAAGAAGATAATTTCCTTTGGCTCCTTGGGAAGAAGCTTCCTCTCTTTCAGGAATGGATCTGACAATTCAGCAGGGTGCTCACTGTGAGGGCATTTATGGTGATAAAAACAAATGAGGTGTTGCAGAAGTTTTATTGCCCTCAAATAGAACAAGACTGAAGATGGAAACTGATTACTAAGGCAGGAATCGAGGTGACTGATACAACAAAATAATAGCTAATAGTATTAATAAGCTAAGGCAGGTATCCATAAGCAAGAAGCTGCAACAGTGAGTACTACTATTCTTACAGTGCTTTTTTACATAACAGGATAAATGTATGGGGTAACTGGTGCTAGTGCTTGGTATGAACTCATCTGCAAAGTATTTCCTGTGTCAGTCTTGCAGATTTCTCAGTGATGAGCCTTCAATCTTTGCTCAGGAGGGACCACCACATTGTCAAGGCTCTAACAGCACATCAATAAAAAGGACTATGAAAATACACTCTGCTTACCTGCTATAAATGCTGCGTGGGTATTGTTTTAGAGGCAATTTCCCTGCAGTGTGGTTTACACCCTTATAAATGTGCTGGGAGCTATTATGAGCTATGACCTTATCATTTGAGATAGAATGCACTATTCAAGCAGATGTGACAGTAACATGGTATCACTACACCTCTGTGTTCTTATCCACAGACGCTGCTAGGAAAAAAAAAAAAAAAAAAAAAAGGACAAAAAGTTTTGTTGTGGAGCAGGAACAAACCAAATAGCCAAAGCTGTTTGTTACTTTTTCTCTTGACAATTCTGAAAGGTGAGGACACACGCTGTTGGACTAGGTTTGCCATGCAATATAATTACAACAATGAAAAGGATCTATGCATTTATCTTGGGAAGGTAAAAGCAGTTTTTTGATCCATCTGGGACTTCGTTCTAATTTTACCAAGACTACATGATCACAGGTTTCTCTCATTAACATGAGAATGGAGATAATTCCTTTGGCTTCACTAAAGAAATTGGTGTATATGCAAAACCACTTTCGCGTTTCTCAGCAAAACTCTTTACCCAAACAGGCTCTTCCCACTCCCCAT
>VWZU01002045.1:3601683-3689571 GCA_013397095.1 Sterrhoptilus dennistouni
GGGCGCCAGCGGGGCTCGCTGCCCTCCCGCTCTCCACGGCCGCTCTCCCGGGACACGCAGGTGAGCCGCGGGGAAGGGGCACGGCTCGGGAACATCCTCTCCTTCCCCCCTCACAGCGCATCCTCTCCCCCGCAGACTCCTCCCGGACCGAGCCGGATTCCCCGCCGAGTGGCTGCCATGGCCTCCGTCCCCTCCGCCGGCTGCCTCCTGGCCAAGAACCAGTACTACAGGAGTGAGTGCTGCCTGTTGTCCCCAAACACCCGCCCGCCCTTCTCTCCCCTCGTCCGTCCTTTCCGCCTGGGGAGCGCCTCTGGAGGAGGGAGGCTGAGCCCCCTGAGCCTCTCCCGAGAAAGTGGCCGGGTGGTTGGCGCCCAGGAAAAGGGTCAGAAAGTGTTTTAGGTGATGTCTGGAGGACAATAGCTTTTAATTTCTTGGAAGGTTTTTCATATAACGGAACTTTAGTTTTAATGACCATCTGCTTCTGGCTATTAATCGACCTTTAAAAAAAACTAATCTATTTAAAATTATTTATTAGGGTTATCATATACATATATGCACATGCATGTATTTAATTATAGAACATGACCTAGAAAACTAAAAAAAAGTGCTAGCCTAGCAAGTCATGGTTTCTACCTGTACTTTCTATTTACTTCCTATTTACTTTGCAAATTTAGACACAATACAAAATCAATTCACATTTTTGTTTCTAAATATGTAAAATAATCACTGCTTTGAGAGTACATGTGGTGTACTAGGATTCCTAGGTCCAGGATGGACACCAGTGCGAGTTCAGTATTTAGTTGTGTCACAAGGGCAAGTATAGCAATTGGATTGTTGCAGGCTTGAATGTTCAAGGAGGTACTTGCTTCTCTTGATAGCAGTGTGGCCATGATCTTAAGTTTTGTCAGTGATTTCAGGGAAAGTTATGCAGGCAGATCTCAGTATGCTTTTAAGGGAAGTGTAAGAGAGAGAAACTGATATAAAAGTTCTTATGAAAACTACTGTAGCAGAAGAGTGTATATACTATAGAAGTTACACTCTGTAGCTCAGTGAAATTATTTCCTCTGAGGTAGCAGCATGTCTGAAAAACTCCTGACATGCAAATAGTGCACTGTCTCAAAGCATCTTTTTTTCACTGCATGTGTCTCTGTTTTCCACGAACAGCAAGACTGAACTCGGAATCCAGCGTTTCTTCCAGCTCCTCCTGCTGTTCAGAAGCTGTGAACATCACAGACCAGGACAAAGCAGTGCATGGTATTGTTCCCTTCTTTGAAACACTTTTCAGTTTTTCCTGTTATTCATCCAGTGTCTAATGTTGTGGGCTTTTCTTCTTCGGCAGGGTTACCAGAATTAATTGATAAATATTGGTGGATAAAAAGCTTCTTCCATAGTGAACCCTCTCCACCAACTGTTGGCAGAAAAACACTCTCAGCAAGCAGGTGAGTCTTGTTTTTAAATGGTGGGGATAACTTCCTTGCTCTGCTTTCCTTTTGGTAAAAGTGTTAGTAAACAAGTCACAACCAGCTAAAACCATCTGGTGGGGCCCAATGCTGTTTTGATGATTTAAGTAAAAGATACATCAAGTGTAAGGCTGTAGAACCTTTCCAGGTTTTCATCTTAACAAATTAACTCGTATGTTCTTCACATTGTGCAGGTGGTAGTGCCTATTACTGTTTCACACTTATGGTGATCTTTATTTTATCATCTACCTATAGAACTTGCACAACCATTTGTACAGTTTGGTCATTTTACTTTATGTTCAAAAGCTGATATGAATGCATTCAAAATACTTAGGCAGATAAATAAATATCTTTGAGGTAAATACAATGAAAATTCTATTTATAACCTTTTGTTTTTTGTTTTTTTTTCTGCAGTACCAACAGTTGAAAAGGACAGCATGATAGCTTTTCTGACTGAGATGCTACGTACAGACTTATTTTTCCAAGAGGCTTGGGGTCTTCCTAATGTCTGGGTTCAGCTGCAAGAAGAAAACAAAACCTTTAGGAGAGTCGAAAAGTTTATTTTCAAAGTATTTATCATTAGCTAAAATGATATTGCTTAATGGACATATTTTCCTGCTTTCATGTGTTCTTTCCAGATTTGCCATAATTTGTGATGTCTCTCTAATGGAAGTTTCCAGGAGTAAACATCCTGATGAATTACTTCAATAATTAGAGAAAGGTGACAGTAAAAATAAGATGTCATAGGTGTAGGAGGAAGATATGTACTGAATGACTTTGCAAGAGGTGATTCAGTTAAGTTGCCTTCAAGATACCAGCTCTATAGGCAGTCACACTGATGTAAACAAGATTTAGATGTATAATCCAGAATAGGACTGCTGTGTGGCACATGTCTTTTATCCAGTATTTGTGTACCAGTTACGGGGTGTAAGTTTACAAGAATCTTGTCAATAGCTTTGCTTTTAGAAAGTCCAATTATGAGCAAGCAGTAATCAATTTGGTTTCTTTGGTCAAGCAGAGTGCATGATCCTAACTTCAGATACCCAGGTACCCCTTTCATTCCTACCCTATGTATGCTGGTATTTGAGGATAGAATAGAGGAGATGCAAAAGAATCCAGTAATCCTAATGGAAAGTGACCATTTCTCTGATTAAGAGCAACCTTAATCAGAGTTGATACTTCTAGTTAATTTTAGATTTCTTCTGTGTGCTTTGTTGTGGCTTAAAGATCTACTTGTTCCTAAGTGACTAATTCTATCAATATTCTGCTATCTGTCAGAATAGTTACAAGGGCTAGATCTGGCAAAGGATTCCACTCAAAGAAATCACATTATTGTTGTTACCCAGGTGTACCTTTGTCATGCCCTTGAAAGGTACTAGAACATTGAAGTGCTGAAGACTAAATGAAGCTAATTAGTATAGCAATTGTTTATTCTGTTGGACATGACTGAAATGCATCAAGGATTATGGAAATTAACAAGTATTTGGCTGAATGATAACATTTGTGACAAGTATCTATGCAACTTTTTGAGGTACTATCATTAAACCTGCTGGATATTGTCCATCATTTGATTAACTAACAGTAGCAAACATTAATGTAGCCAACATCTTTTCATTATAGATTAATGGTTGTCATGGTTATGCATAACAAAGGGGTATCAAGTGTCTGCTTCAGGGAGTTTACAGTCTTGATGGAGGCAATAAATGCATGGCAGATAATAACAGAAAAGAGCATAATTCTGAAAACTTGATTTCAAGCATCTTTAAATTGACTTGTGTCTTACTTTACTGCTATTGTATAGTTTCATCTTTGTCTGTTCTCTAAGTGTACAGAATGACCTTTTTTATAGTATTTTTTATTATTAATAAAGATTTAATCAATATTCTGTCTGACTTATTTTTGGCCTCTTAAAACAAACTGTCATTCCATGTTGCCTGTAGTGGAGTTGCTGTGTGGGTTTGGGTTTTCTTTCTTGAATGTGTATTATTTTACTTTTTTCTAAACTGTGTATTTGAAAAATTTAAAACCTTCTCAAAGGCTATGTTGTATGTGATTCACATTCTTCCTTTAGTCACTTCAAGGTCTGATGTGACTTGGAAAAAGAGTGCAAGCTAAGAAAAAGTTCCTAATGCCTTTTTTATAAGACCGTGTTATAAAGGAAGAAAGACAACACCATAGTTGAAAGAAGGTGACTGTTAGTCTCTTTGAAGATGATTGAAACCACACAAGAAAGAGATGCTGTAGCCTTATTATTATTACACATGTGAAATACCAGATTCAGGAAACACGGTGGAAAAGAAGTGACAAGTTTCCATAGTGCTCATTGAGCTTAAGCTGCTTCTGTCCTTACAGAGCCAAAACTTGGGGTGCAGAACAGACTTAAGGAGCAGGTACACTGTTAAAACCCACAACCTCTCCTGCAAACCAAAACAGAGTTATTTTTCAGGGAGTAGTGAGGGAAGGAAGGCTGCATGGAAGCGTGTTCTTTGCTTTCATCTGCTTAGGGCCTAAAAACAACTTGTCTTTGTAATGACATAAATGTGATAGAAATCTCTGCTCTGGAGATTTGTCCTCATGCCATCCACATTGTCTTCTACTGCGATCAGCTCAGCATTTGTGCAGCACCCCTGCCAACTCATGGTGATTTGTGCCAGTTCTTCAACGTATGCAATGGACCAGCTCCATTAATTACTATCTAACGTTGCTATAACAAACTCCTGGGAGGATATGGGTAAATGGGACATGAAAGTGCCTGCAGACAAAGGGCTGCAGTTTTTTACATCTCAGTGATAGGGAAATGTTAGTTTCCTTGATTTAAATGCCAATTCAAGGCACCTTTGAGAGGAGGGGAAAGCCAAAATTTAATTGATTTAAAGAGAAGCTGAGATAAATAGGAAGGGGAAGCTATATAGTATAGTTTAAATGCCACTTAGAATAAGGAAAACAGGAAAAGAGTATGATTTCATATGCCAGTCTGGGCAAGACAGGTGCAAATGTTTGATCAATGATTAATTGTAATAAAAAAGAAATGCTTATTTGTTTTTTGCTGTTATAAGGTCTATAAGTAGGAATCTATTTTAAATTAATCTTTATATTGTTATCCATCTGGAAAAAAGTATTAGAACAAGAATTGCGCCAGCATGTAAATACTAAGTTATATCCAACCATCATAACAAAATTAGGAATGGAGAACTGGCCTTGAAAAAGACTTTTTTTCTTTACTTCAAGCACATATATAGCAATGATACTTATTAACAGACTTCCATTTTTTTCCTAAAAGGAAATTTAAGTCATAGTGTCCTGGTCCAAGCAGTATCCTATTTAAAAGTCAAAATAGAAGAAAATTCTTGTACCATTTGTTTTGGTTCAAGAAGGATGAAATCTTCCTGTTCTGCACATTTAGAGACAGAAATTCATCATAATGAACTTTTTTTCCCCAGTTGTTGTTATTTGGAAGAAATACTGTAAAGTTACATTTATTTCCTAGGGTTTTCTTGCCTGTATATGAGGTAAGCAATACTGCATATTGTAGATGGAAAATACTGAGGATTAACTCTAAAGACTGTAGCAGTTGCAGCAAAATGGGATTTTTTTTTTTGTAAACTTTATTTTTCTGCAGAAGCAAGAATGATAAATGGATCAAGGTAAATACCATAGTTTTTCAATATAAGGATGAAGAGCAAATCTAACAGTGAATCAAACTAATTTTGAGTTCTTAGGAGTAAGTAATATCCTTGTAATTTTTTTGTTATGGTTACTTCTCTTTGTGATATTACAACAATCTGATACTTGAAAATAATTGCAAATCTCTCTTCATTTTTTTTCATGATCTTAAATAATAGTTCATTATTTCTTCTTGAAAGCAAACTCTCTGTTATTGTCACTTCTCAACTCTTCCTTGAAGGAAAATGCAAGCAGGGTTTACTCAGACATTTCTACCAGGATTAATATTGTTTGCAAAACATTTCTCGGGTTATTACACACAGAGCTGGTGACTGAAAATTTTGACCATGACCATTTTCATTGCCTTGGCTGACTCTTCATTGATGGAGGGATTCTGTCAGACTTCTTTTGTCATGCACTCTGTCATATGCCATTTTAAGCTGTTCTGGCAGTAGCAGATGTGAAATATACCTTTTGTAATCACTGGGAGATAGGTTTTTGTAATACAAAGAAGCCATCACTATTACAAAAGAGAATCAGATCAGCGTTTTGGGAGGAAGTTGGAATATTTTTCCCTTTTTTTTTTTTTTCCTGCTTTCATCCCTCTCACAAGCTGTGGAGAAAGAAATTGCTGTTTCCCAGCCCTATGACAAAAGAGAAGATTCAGCTCCCACTTAGAGTACTTGATGGTATGTTCAGAGACACTCTATTGACTTTTTCTCAAAAATAAAATTATAAAAGTGCTTGTAGTCAAAATGACAGAATATGATCTGGACAGAGATATAATGTTAGAGCAGCTCATAAAAGGAATAAAAAAGGGCCTGTACACTCAAAAAGTTGCTTTTCTTAGCTATGTCAACCACTGTGTCTCGTTCAAACTCAACCATTTTTTGGCATTAAAAAAAGTTTATTTTCATTTATTCCTTTGATAGAGAAGACATAATATCTCATTTTACTTGTTTAGTTGAGGTTACACCACTGGGTGCAAGATAAAACTGTTTTGTCAGTTTGTGGAAGAGAACCAAGGTATATCTTGATGTCAGCCTCCCTATTGTGATAATCTCCAGGACAGACTGAAGCTTGGATGTCCGGGAGAAATCCAGCAATACTGGAAGTAGCTTTTCAGAAAGGTATTCAGATTTTGTTTCCCCTTCCTTTTGTTTTGTTTTCTACTGGTCTTTTTGCAAAAAAGTGAAAAATCACTTTATCCTGACTTTGAAGTAGTCAGGGATGGAGAGTCTGTAAAACAGCCTAAAAGTTAAGTAAAGTTAAATAAAATTTTTTTTGTGGTTGATCACTTCATCTTTAAAGATCTTTCCTACTGGTACCAACTTGAATTTCTCTGTGAACAGCAGATCAGGTGGTAGTCAGAAATGCACAACCTAAATAACAAGTAAAGTTTTGAAGTGCTGATTCCGCCTTCTCCTCAAGGAGAAGAGGTTGCATAATTTTGTTTAATATCCAGCTACACTGACTTCAAGAAGTATTTTAGCACTGTAGAAGTGGATCAATAGGTTGAAGCAGCTGGATATGTGCTTTTTGCTTCTCTGAGTCAAAGCTAAAAGCCAGGCTCCCAGAGTATGTTTTGGACTCTGGTTTGCAGACTATTGCTAAGTGAGCCAAATGAGAAGGAAAAAGGTGATGGCCCAGTATAGACATAGTGTCAAAATGTTGGCCAGTTTGAAATCTCGGATCCTGAACTGCCACTCAAACCACTTTTAAATGAAATTTAATGGGTAAATTCCTTAATATCTAAAAAAAAATAATATGGTTAAAGAGCTCTACTTATCACAACTAAACACTTGTATGAATTTACACAGAAGAATTCACATTTTTGAAATTTAATTTTAAAATAGTTTTCAATCCTCTCTTTGATAAAATGTATTGTACAATATTTTTGGTTTTAATTCCATTATTACACATTATTACATTATATAGAGAGTAGCTTCTTCATCTTTAAAAAAAGCCACTTTACATTTTGAATAAAATTTTGAAACCTATGAAAGGTTCTTACAATAAACCTAGTTTGGATATCATATATCTTTTTAAGAACCTATAAAAACCATGTTTCACTGTTTTATAATAGTCCCGAAGTGAAAGAATAATACTAGGGGTAAAATACACAATGAAATAAGTTATTTTAAATAGGTATTTTCCCAGCGTATTTTAACCAGGTTAATTTAACGCTGTCATGACTCCAGCTCTGACTCGCCATATACTTAAGTTCAGAGGAAATCTGGAACCACCATAGCATCACACTGACAGGATGTGTTAGTGGCTACACAATTTCTCCATGGCAGTAACAGACTGAGTGGAGTATTGAATGTAAAAGGCAAGGTAACTGTATGTTGTATGTTGTAATACCTCCACGTTCTGTCACAATAAAATGCCTGCCTGCAAAATACAGAATCAATTTGTGAAAAAAACAAACCAAACCAAAATACCCCAACAAAAAATTCCTCCTTCTCCACATTTTCTGCTTTCCAGAGACATAATTTTCTTGATGAAATTTTACTTCCTTTGTATTTCTTTCTAACGTTGCAAAAGACTGACAAATGGAAATGCATTTTGCAAATAAATTGTTGCTTCCACTGCTAGTTCTACTTGTTGTTATAATTATTGTCCTACATTAATTTTTTGCCATTACTGTTTAATGTATTTAGTGGGGAAAAACGTATTTGTTTGTCTGTATGTCTATCACTGTACTGTGAATTTAACTATTTTTTTTTTTCTGGAGAGGGCACCTTTATAATATAAACACTTTTTAAACACCTACTCACCACTAAAATAGAGCTCCAGTAACTAAACCAGTCAGCTCAGACCTTCTGAGATAAATGTGCTTGGGCTGTAACTCTCTCATGTAAGGATTGACTTTTATTCTGCAATTTTACAACATAGCATTGGATATTAATCTTGAAAGGCATCAACTGCTTGGCATTATAAAATTATATAAGGCTTTTATGACTAATTCTGAAAATGGATGTCCCTTCACTTCTCTTTGGACATTAAAGCATCTATGGCATTTGAAAATACACAGAAAGCAAAAGTGCTTTTTGTAATAAATAAATATAAACTCACTGATGATGGATTTGAAGTAAAAAACGACCAAAACAACAAAAAGGATCACAAGGTGGATGGTTGTGATAGTTATTCACGCCTACCTAAAATCCTAATTATATGTGAGGATCATTATGACTCAGACTCACAGAGCTTGTTATCAATGCTCATTCACTCTTCTCTCCTCCCCTCCTGTTTTTCTTTGCACTATATATATATATAAAAAATAATAACAATACAAGAGCAAACATCATTCTAGCACCTACACAGAAATAGGAAAATGAGAGAGAAAGGACAGCCAGGGCTGACAGAAGTCCTTATAAACCTAGAATGGATCAGCCTAGCTTTAGGACATACATCTTTCTGTCTCAGGTTAAACAAACAAAAAAAAAGCCAACATCCCCCCTCCCCTCTTCCTCCCCCTCGCAACTCAAAAGTATTTTGCTATGACCAAGAAATAATCTAGGCCATATTAAAAGCTCAGAAAGATCAAGTCCCTCTTATCATTTCTATTGAGCCAACCCTAGAGAAGGAAAATGGATTGAGAGAAACCACAATGTGGCTGTAAAACAGGGAGCAGGACTGCAGCACAATCTTTTACCTCAATAAAACCTTGACTTTTAGGCTGAAAAATAATATCCCTGCAATGTGTTGATAGGATATGTTCTTGCAATGTCTAAAAGGAGCTTTGTTCAAGACTGCTTTTATGGGCTCGTCTTCTCAGAAATTGCTTCCCTTGTTGCAATGTTGTCCTGTCCCTCCCTCACCCCTGCCTTCCCAGTTTTATGCACATTTTACATTGAAGTGGATGAAATCTTTATGGGGCACATGGTGATGGGCTGTAGGCAAGCAAAACTCCTTGAGATATACCCCATGTGTGCATTTAATTCAAAATGTTGAGAATTTCAGGGCAAACATAATTTTTAAAAAATATGCAGTATTTCAGTGAAAGAACAGAAAATATATGTCAAAATATTTTGACTGCTCATAACAATGACGCATACAAGATGTAGCATGAGGAATAACCTGAATTTAACATTGACCTGTAATATCAGAGAGAGAAAGAATTTTACTAATCTCTGAGAACACAATCTTAAATGTCGCCGTAAATTGTATGTGGGGGCTAAATTCTTTATTCCTTCCACTAAAGAGCGTTAACAGTGATGTCTCTAATTAGACCAGAGCCATCAAATAGGCAGGCTGAAAGTAGGAAAGGAGGATGAATAAACCTGGCTGCAGCAGATTATCAGAAAGAAAATCTGCAGGTTTATCTGGGGTCCTGACAGAACATATCTTGGCACCAAACCAGTGGAGGGTGTTCATTATTTTACAGTAAAACAGCCAGGAGTATTTATTTATATATAAAATCTGAGGACAGACGTAATAAAATTTATTTATTTATTTATTTATTTATTTATTTTCAGGTCATTAGAGGTTCTAGTCCCTATTAGGCTGTAGGGGCTGGAACCTCTAATGACTTCAAAATTCTTGGGCATATGGGTGCTGAGAGATTGGTGTTGTTAGCTTTTAACTCCTGAGAATTTATATCTGAAACACAGCTATATAGAATATTATTATTTTGATATGTTTCATTTAGTAATAATAAAATTTATTAACTGAAGTTAATTTTTATTTTTATAATTTGCAATATGAAGAATGATTATGCAGTGTATGCAAGAATATAGGTAAGGACATTTTTAGTAGGGGTTCAGCTATTTTGGTATTCATTTAGTTGATGAGAGGGATGCACTTTCAGTGTGAAGAGACAAGGGACAATTTTATGGTGTCTTTTCAGGATTAAAAAGAATGTAGAGCTGAAAACTAAATTTCAGGTAATAAACCTCACTCCCATTTCCCTGTTGTGGAGGAGTGACCTAGAAAGAGCACTGCTTATGCTTGTCTGCTGAAAACTCTTTTTCTGTACAACAAATACAGGACGGGGATTTCATCTTGCATAGATCCTTATTTCCAAGAAATCCAGGTGCCTCTAGTCTTACAGAAGTCACCCAGGACACTACAGCTGAAGTTACTGTGCTGTGACTTGCTTAACACTGTTGTATAATTAGTTAGAAAGTCAATTCAACATTTATTTCAAGTGTGTGAAGGAGAAGCAACTTCATGAATAGATAATAGAGAAGGCATACATTGTCTGAATGCATTAGCTCAAAAAAGTGTTCTTAAATTACTGTTTTTTTGAAAGTCTGCATTTGAAGATCCTAGATTATTTCATTTGCAAGTCAACACATTATGTGCATTACACTTGTATTAAATTATCATGCCTTGGCTAAATAAAGGCCCTCATCCCTAGTACTTCACTTTTATGAGCCTCCTACATTAATGTGTGTAAAGCACAGGGGAGTGAAAGAGAGAAAGAATTCTTTGTACTTTCAGTGTTTATTGAACCACAGTTTTTGGGTCATCTTGAAGAGTAGGCACAATTTGAGCAACAAGAACATAAGCAAAATCTCTCTTTTGAGAATTTGCTTTTGAGACTTGCCAAGATTTCCCTATTATTGTCTAATTATGCCTGCTTTCTTACAAAACATGAAATGAGGACACAAAGAGTTCGCAATCTGTGGGGCAGTGAGGGGCTGTTTCATGAATTGTACATTTAAAAAATCAGCAGAATGCCAGACTTACAGTCAGCATTTCAACATAAGGAAAGTCAGAAATTTTTGAGAAGGGAGAAACAGGATCAGAGAAGGTGGGATAAAACCACTCTGGTTCAGGTTTCTTCTTTTTACAGTTCTCTGTAAATTCAAGTGATTCTTTGTTATCAATTGATTGTTTTCCATGTTATAACTGTTATACTCTTGCCAGTGAAGACTCTGTCTGGGCAGGAATGGGAATAATTAACATCAGTGATTTCTAACATATGGAGTCTAAAAGTTGTATTCAAGACTTAATATCAATAATTACAAGATCTTTTTCCTTCAATATCAACTAAAATGTTGTTGAAAAACCTACATAAATATAAAATAAAACAACAGTGTTATTTCTCACTAAATGCAAACCCCAGTATTTCTGGAAATGATTTAGAAGTTTTATACACAGACATATTTGTCATGGTTTAATCCCAGCCGGCAGGATTGGGCAGAGATTGGAAGGGGTAAAAGGTAGAAAACTCGTGGATTGAGATAAAGGCAGTTTAATAGGGAAAGCAAAAGCTGTGCACAAGCAAAGTGATACAAGGACTTAACTCACTGCTTCCCGTGGGCAGGCAGGTGTTCAGCCATCCCCAGGAAAGCAGGGCCCTACCTCATGTAATGGTGACTTGAGAAGGCAAAAGCCTTCACTCCAAACATTTGGCCTTTCCTTGTTCTTACTCCCATGTTACACACTGGGCATGATGCCATATGGTCTGGAATATCCCTTTGGTAAGTTTAGGTCACTTTTCCCTCTGTCTCTTCCTCGCTTCCCATGCATACCCACTTTTCTCACCAGCCTGGCAGCATGAAAAGCAGAAAAGGCCTTGGCTCTGTGCAAGTCTTGCTCACAATGACAAAAACATCTCTGTATTATCAACCCTGTGCTCAGCATAAATCCAAAACAAAGCCCCACACCAGCCAGCGTGAAGAAAGTTAACTCTACCTCAGCCAAAACCAACACAACACTCAATGCTCCTTGAAGAGTATAGATTGTATTTATTGAACTACAGCCCCTTCCCCTAAAATTATCAATACAAAATTATCAATAGCAGCATTTCCATAGACACTCTTATTAGCATATCCTAACTTTTTCAGCTCTGTAATCTTCAAACTGCATTTTTTCTTTCATATAAAATGTGTGACTCATAGAGCAATCTATTTAATTTTACAGTTCCCCCTCTTCAGACTTGTATCACAGAATTCCAGAATAAGCTGAATTGGAAGGGACCAGGATCACTGACTCCAACTCCCAGCCTTGCACAGCACCATCCCCAAGAACTACACCGTGTTCCTGAGAATATTGTCCAAAGGCTTCTTGAACTTTGTCAGGCTGGTGCTGGATATCAAACCACCAAAGTACCATTAATGATGCCTTTGTCAGGGCCTGTACTAGAAAAGTTTATAGTCAAGGTATTGGTGTTTGCATTTCTGGAAGGAAAATTGTTTCTGAATATACTGTATTCTTATACAGCAGCCTTCTTTTTCCTACCAGATTGGTACATTTTTTTGCAAAAATAGCACTTTCATGTATGTTTTTGTGTGTACACATGAACTTACATTTAGAAATTGTCATACATTGTATATTTTAAGATTATTTTTATTTTTTGAAATATAGCAGTTATATTAAACCCAGTAATTTTGTATTCATTATAATGCTTATGCAAGCATTAAAATATTATTTAATTGGAGATGAGTTTCAGACTGAAACAAAAGTTTACATTGTACAATTTCCCATGCGGTTTATCTTTTAGCCACCATAGTTAATGACAACTTTCACAACAACTTCTACTAAGCCAGCTGAAAATATACAAAATCTAACTTCTCTTTTACTGATAAGGTGGTATAACCGAATAATTGTGAGGGTGAGATTTCCTAGCCTGCATTATGGTCCTCACACATGCACTGGATTCTGAATTATGAATCCAAATTCAGTTTAGGCTGCTCTTCTACATGCTTTAAAGCATTTTGCTTCAGGTTTTAATGATTGATTAATCAGGCCTATGCATATGTCATCCTCCTTTCATATCTGTCTAATCCTTTGTGGCTGAGGGATCCATCAACAAATTAAATGACCCCTCAGTAAATCAATCAGTGAGCCTTGAGATGTTCCCAGTATTAGACATGATTTCTAAGACATGCATCAAACATTGTAGTAAAATCTGCACTGCTATCTCAGGAGTAGCAATCATCTTAAGTCATAAGATCATAATCTGGAAAACTGCTATCTGTGTCAGAGTAATTAACATCAGCTCTGTTGGCCCAAGATGTTTTCCAGTTCTCTTACCTGATGGTAATACCCTGTGTCTAAAACCTCTCTGCTTTCCTCAAGATTTAATCTTATTTCCACTAAAATAGTGATTATAATCATAGTAATAACCAGAACAGAGGCCTCACTTCTAGGCCACTTGAAGAGGCTGTCCCTGTAACAAAACATATTTCAGAAAAGACAAATCATCTTGGTGCAATTATGCATTTAAAGCAGATTTTGAACATTACATTTTTTGTTCTTAAAGATATGTTTATTCTTGAGCATATAATTTGTCCTTACATTTACCAGGGACAGGTATGCCCTTCCTTCTTGTACAGTTGTCATATTTCGTATAATTCAGCAAAAAATAAAAATCAGTCGGGTTGCAAAGGTGGTGAATTTTGCTAGAAGTCTTTTATAATGGGAGTCTTATTGGTGGGTCTACGACCCAAGAGTTTCTTCTGCTTGGTTTAAATGGCGTTCTATATTGGAAAAAGAATCAACAGGTAAATGAATATGTAGAAGAGCAGTCCCTGGGATTCACTATTTGACATAGTGTACTCACATGTATTTATTCTTAGTGGCATAACATATGATTACTCTCATATTTTTGTATATAGGCCTTCTCCTTTTCCTTTTAGAATTAATGTGGTGTAGAAGTGGGCATTTTGTTTCTTGTGCCCTTGTAATTCCATATATGGATTTCAGAGTGTATGTGCTAACAAAAACTGCAGGGATGACCAATTTTTATGCAAATACACCACTGAGGAGCCAACATGCTAATTTCAAGTACTGCAGGTGTTATAAATGGAAGTGAGAACAACAACTAATTTAAATAACTTCCCATTGCCAAGCCATCTCCCACCCTAAGAGGATTCTAAAGCACATTTTGCCCTAGAAAAAAGGATGTTGTTTCCTATTTTTTTGTGCAGCTGAATTACAAATTACTTCTTCAGCATAGACCAGAAGGGAGAAAAGTAGATATGCGGGATATCAGTACTCAGACATGGTTTTAGTAGATAGACAGACAAAAAGAGCTCTATCTGATTATGGTCACTTATTCATATTTTCTACTACACACTAGGTATCAATAATGTGCTCAGAACTATGAAAAATGCAATTGCTGCTTACTCCTTAAGGCTAGAAGTCAGATAGCATAGATAGTAAGGAGGAAGTACGTTTGTGAAATGCCTAGAGAAAGAATATAATAATATAATAATTTTGCTTTAATTGGAATAATTTTGCTTTAATTGGAATAATTTTGTTAGTTGCTTATTTCTGTATTGTTTCAGTGGAAAATGCCACATAGCTTTTTAAAGACAAAAAATGTTTTATAACCTTTGCAGAAGATGTCAGTTTTACTAATGTCATGCCCTCATTTGTCTTGATGAGCTGAGTATTGTGATTTTCAGACAGCAATCTAAATTTTCACAGATCAGATGATAGCTGTCCAATTTACTCAAGTTGCCACTCAGTATATGGTTCACAAATCATTTATCAATGATAATATAAATCAATTATGTTTCTAATTGCCCTTTACAGATGAAAATATATACACAAATGTCTAACTTAGTCCGTATTTCCTAATTATTTATGGACTCATTCTTTTAAATGAGTGTGATTTGCATGTCAAATTCAAGCCTGAAAGAGCATTGAACCCAACCATGGTCCATGGCATAGGAATCGTGGCTAAATAAGCAATGTACCTGATGTCCATGGTTCTGGTTTGAGGCATTATTTCACTATTCTTCTAGAACTTATGTGATTTTTTTTTTTTGCAGGACCTTTATACCAACTTTACATCAGGATTTATGGCAGTTAATTTTTGCATCTACCGCTTTCTTAAGCTGTGTGAAGACACTGGAGTGAAATCTGCTGTCACTGAAATCTCAACCAAGAGCCCATGAAAGAGTTTAGGTGAGAACTAATTCTGAGTTTTCCTCAGAGTTTAGGTGAGAATTCCTTATGCAAATCAAAATACTTTTGAGACAGCAAAGTCCTGTGCATTCGATGGGAGGTAATTTTAACCCAGACTTTTTCAGCATACGAACCATATGTAGTTCCATAAAATTAACATGCAATGTCTGGGTTGTCTTTAAGAACTCAATAGTCAATTTTGTAAATGTCACTTTTTTAAAGTACAAAATGAAAGCCAAACAACAACAACAAAAAATCACATTTCTGAAAAATGTGAATAAAACATAAGATTAGTCAAGGCACATCTGAAGGAGAAAGCTGTAGTCATGAATTATTAGCACAAGAAAAGCAAAATGTTCTCCCTTTTCTTAAAAGTCAGTTCAGCTCACACACGATCACAAAGTGACTCCTATATTTCCTCATTTTTTGACAGTTCTGAACCAGTTGCAACAGGATGGAAACATCCTTCAGCACAGAGGGATGTTTTGTTTGATCATAGTTTCTCCATCACTTTATTAAATAGTAATCTGCATAGGAAAAGATACTTTAAAACTTAGACTGAAGAACTTTCTTCAAATAATTACCTTTTGCCAAACATTGATTTGAATAGGTTTAGATGCCCTCTCTATAACTGTTGATTGTATAGGGAACCTAGGGAGATCAGTTTTACAGCTGAAAGCAGTGAGTAAGGTGTTCCAAGGTCTGAGTAGGAACAGACTACCTTGTACAACAGCAACAAAGCAATCCGAAGGATTCTCACAAAGGAGACAAAATACCCATTTTGTATTCAGTTTATATCCAGCTTCCAGCTTCAGCTGCTTCTAAGCAGTTATAGCTTAAATACCTTCATATATCACAACAGTGTAGAACTCTCTAGAAGTGGCACCATGGGGTTTATTTCCATTGTATTATTACATAAACAGAGGGAATGTGATACCCTTACTGTTGGTTCCACTATCTTTTGCCCAAAGTTGTGCTGAGTGAGACGCAGGTCTCTCCTGCAAGGTTTAGTGGACAGAACTGATGGTGTAGATAAAGCAAGAATAATTTGGAAATTAATCTCTTTTAAGATAAAGCATTTTTAGGGAAATGCATTTTACCAGACTTTCATGAGTGGTGTTGCATCAGGCCATAGATTCATGTTAAACAAAGAAGATTTGTTTTAAGGGACATTAAATGCAACAGACTTCTCTGGATCTCAGTGGTTGTGAGAGAATACCAGATGACAGCACAAGAAAGTAAGAGGTTAGTGGAACAGCTTCAAGTAAACTAAAATGCCATGGCAGTGTAAAAAACAAATGGAGAAGGATTAAGCAATCTCTGATATTTGCAAGAAACAGATGTCATAAAAAATTAGAAAATCAAAGGCAGCCTTTTCAGAAAAGTCTTTGAAGTAGATATGGACTTCACAGCTACCCAGAAGGAGAAGAGTAATCTTGACAATATATCACATACCTGTGAGCCCTCATTAAACAAGAAATATAAAAAGGAAAATGTTTGGAGACAAAATACCCATTTTTTTTTTGTTAAAAATGGGACATATCATCAAGAGAATTTGGAGCAACAATGCACCAAATCCTCTGAGAAATCACTTGAGAATTTTTCCTGAGGATAAGCCCTGAACATTAAGCATTGATACCTTCATTTCCCTGGAAGAATTTCCCCCTTTCTAGAAAACAGCTGAAAGAGGAGTAAGTAGATTTCTTGCCTCACACCTTTTCTTTTCTAGAGAAAAATATTAGTCTTGCTAGTCACAGAACAAAATACTGGTGAAGCAACTTCCCTAAGGAGGCCTGAGACAGACAGGTCACGACATACTCCAGTGCTTAAATTTAAGAAGTACTAACTCAGTGCTGCTGATGCTGAGACTTGGGAAACAAGAGCCACAGAGTATCTTGGAAGCCTCAGAGAAGTGCTGAAAACAGTAAAGAGCAGTGTTCATATTAACTTTCTAAAGAGGTGATGGTTCAGCCTGACATCAAGAAAGATGAATTGTGTGGTGGAGATGCAAGGACATGACCTGGGAGCAAACACTCCACCTGTCCAAGGGAGAAAGCTAATTGGTGTTACAAATCTATGCCTGTTTATGGGGTCTATCTGTTAGTTAAATTTATGAGGGAAGATCTTGCTCTTCTACAGGACAAATGTGTGGAGAAACTGCATTTGAAGGAATTCTGCACTGTCTTGGCACACTGAAACCAGGATTTCACTCCATGTTGCTACTGCTCATGAGGATCAGCTCATGAGACTCAACTGTCTCCAATCTTAGGAATCAAATTATAAAACCCTCTGAAGGGAAAATCCATCATAAAACAGTTAAGAATTAACTGCAATTAACTATAATTGCTGCAGAACTGTTTCCATACCTCATGCATGTTCTGCTTCAGCCTGAAAATATTACCTTCCATGAAACCTCACATGCAAGAGGAATTAAAAACATTCACTGGAAAAAGGGAGAAACCTGCCTCCTGGCAGAGAAATCTGCCATTAGGAGGCAATAGAACTGAAAAAAACACTCAGCAAAAGTAGGGAAGGCAATTTTATTTATTTCTATACTACATTGGCATCCAAATCTGACCTTGTTGCACAGATATTTGGACAAAGTACTTTTTAAAAGAAAAAAATAATAATTTATTGGAATCTTGGAATAAGGTAACACTTGCATGGAGAATCAGATCTCTAAACCAGAATGGCTGATGTCTGTCCAGTGATGATAGTTGGTTCAGTCAAGGGGATCCTCACAATGCAGCATTCAGATGAATCTGGAGAGACTCCTCAAATTAATATTCCGCTCGGTTCTTACAGGTCAGCTCACTATGATGCTCTGTGACCATCCCAGTGCATGTACAACCCATTACCATGGATACATCCTAACTACACACATAGCACCTCTGAAGGACTGTGACCATTTCTGCTGGAGCAGTTTCTGTTTACTTTCACAAATGTCTCATCTGCCCACAGTCCAACACTTCCGCGGTAGGGACATTTTGGGACACTCCACCACAGATGTTAATTGGCACATCTAGGAGAACAAATTATGCCATACACAGGAGAAGGTTCTGTGGGGCAAAAGATGCAACCATTCAAAACTACCAACTGTAGGGCGGCTGTAAACATCAATTGAGTATTTAATTATGATAGGTTAGTCAGTTTTCAGGTTGTTCCATTGCCTCAAGCTGATTTATTATCTCACCTATGCACGGGGCACAATATATATGCCAGGGGGAAGTCCTGAACCCCTCAAGGAATTAAGTGTGCACTGGGCATTCATATGGGCACAGCACCAGAACTCACCTACAACCACAATTATAAAATAAGAAGAGACTTTATTTTTATGCTTTGGACTCACTTTTGACTAAAATCCCATGGGCATAGTCTAAGTATTCAGAGAGATCATATTTTCCAAATTAATGATAAATATTCTGCATACACTTGGTGTAAAATTTTTCTTTGATTTTTTTTTAGATATGTTTATACAAGTTTGACAAAGAAAAGAGACCTAAAAGGACAAAATCTCTTGAAAGACTTGATATGTAGAGTTAATTGAAAAAGAGAAATTAATAAAAAATAAAAATAGTTCCTATTTCAATAAATGGTAAATTAATAAATAATAATTTAAAAAGATAGCAATATTGATGTATTTGGAAGATTTCAAGATCATGAAGAGAAGTTAGTTCAATTAAAATGTGCAACAAAAGAAAAAAGACAAAAGAAATACAAACCTTTTTACTAATTTACAGATTGCTGTTGGAAATTAAAGGTTTGCTTGCCTATAAAATAATTAGATGTGGCACTGGGAATAAAATAGGAGAAACAGCCTGACAGAGAGGAAACCAAGGAGACAACCAACTTCCACATTTCTGGTTTATGCAAATCAGCTGCCTTCAGGAAAAGGAGATTAACTGTGGACAGTGACAATAATGGTTGTTATTTACATAGTTTTCTTTTTAAGATGAGAAAACAAAAATTGTTTAAACTCAGTGAATATGAAAGCATATCCATATGCTCTTAAACTGTGAGGCAGCTCCTCAGGGCTACATCATCATTTACGCAAGAATTAAAGAGTTACAAGTGCCAGGGGTAGAACAGTCGGCTTCCAGGATGTGGCTTCATGTTAGTGTAGGCATGAACCATGTCTGTACCAGATCCGAAGCACAAATCACATTAACTTGTTTATGTAGGCTAGACTACTGTTGTTGCCTCCTGGTTCCATTTCTTTAGTCAGTAAAATGTTGTATTGCTTTGTTTGAAATATTTATAGTTGTTTTGAATATGGCAGTGTTTTATTAGACTACTGTAATTTTCAGAATGTGTAGTTCTATCATATATCCTGAGATTAAATTCTCAACTATCTCAAAATTTTCATTAACCTTGAAAATTCTGTTTCAACTTGACTAAACTACCAGTGGTTATGGATTCAACTGATACTAGTCCATGGTAACATGTTTTAGAACTGAAGCTATTTTTGCCTCTGAAAAAGAGAGTGAAGCTGTACCCCAAAACCTCTGAAGATGTGTAGACCTGTGCTGTGTCTATGGAAAGTACATTCTCAGTCTTTGCTCTTACCTGAAAAGAGACTGAAGAGGATGAAACATACTTTAGAACTGATGCCAAATATTTGGGATCAGTGTATTTTTAAACTGCCTGCAGATGCTAAGAATAATTCTGGTTAAGCACTGATAATAATAAAAAGGATCTTTTCTATAATTGATAGTAGAGATATTATTTTAAGCTAGATTTTTTTTAGGACTCCTTGAAAATTGTATGAGAGCTTTCATGTAGAAAACTACATGAAGTAACATGGAATTCATACTATCCCTATATGTCCAAAAGATGCTAAAATGTTAATTTTAGTAAAATTTTGGATGAAGCAATTTTTTTTTTTTGTTTTTGGGGAAATTCACTCTCCTCAAGTTTTCACTGGTTGGGATTCTCAGCTCTAATATTAACACTTTCTTTACTTAGCTCATCTTGTTCTGACAAAAAATGATGCTTTAGACTAGACAAACATAACTTGACTTCTGTTTCATCCTTTCTCCAATTTCCCTTCCAACTGACTATTCAAATGATTAAAAAAAAATATAATCACTTCAATAAAAGAAGTCAACTTTGTTTCAGCCTTCTTTCTTTCCCTTTCATTAATTTTCTGGTTTTAGAAACTTCAAAAGGTTTTGTGTTGTTACTAATGAGAAAGAGATGCCTTTCTAAGGTGCTTCTTCCTTTTACTACTTAAACAAAAATCTGTATTAAGAAGAAACCAAATAGGTCCATCCTTGATCAGTGGCTCTCTTGTGTTCAGGATGTGAAGGCAGAAATACCTTATCATTTTATGGAAATTTGAAAATGTGAAGATTCATAAAATGTGGGGTTTTTCTTAAAAGAAATTATGATGCACTTCTGCTCACAAAAATAGGTTTTGATTTTTTTTCTCCCATGTGGGTGTTCGGTGCTGTTTCCTGGCTAGCTTTTGCACCCAGCTTGCATTTAAGGTACAGCTTGGTACCTTTCTGATCCTGCGGGTCTTGGCCTCAGGCAGAAGCGTGGTGATGGAGAGGAAGAAAGGAGGACTTCATATGGGCTTGAACTGGGTTTTGTTTTACCCAGAGGGTGGCCCACATAGAGGTGAGTTTTTCCCTCTGGGTCTCACCTTAAGTACAGGGGGTGTGGAAAGGGGAAGGGGACAATCTAGAACCAATCCCAGAAGGTGGTAGGAGTGACCCAGAACAAAAGGATAATCAGTAGAACAAATCCATACATAAAAAAGGGAGGGGAAGGCAGGGACTCTGCCAATCTCCCTGGCCCCCCAGGGTGGGGGGGTGATCTTTCTAATCATCTGGGCAGGGTTGCAGAGTGATGGACAGGACCCATAATTCGGGAAAAACCAAAAGGGTTTAACATGAGGGTATAGGGACAAACCACTGTAGAGAAATTTGGTAAATTCAAAATGCACACCACAACACTCCCATATATAAGGAAGCCCACTGCCACAAATTATTAGGACTCACACAACTACTCCTGACAATTTTACCAGAATAAGATGTACAGGACCAGACCTCATGATTTATTCATAAATTGCTATTGTGTTTGGTTTTCTTTAAGTTAATTGGAATTAGAGTGTTTACTGATAGAAAAAGAACAAAAGAACTGATTTATTTTAAGCTAGCTTCAAACTAAGTTTTAAAATAAATGAGTACTTTTTTTCTCACCACAGTTTGCCATCTCAGGTAACAAGCTGTGGATATCCGCATTAGAGATACTGAAGAATGTTTTAAAAACAAATCTGACTATAATTTAAATTTTGCTTCAGACTTCTAGTCCAGACTCCAGGCTTCAGTATTCTGTACAGCCCTGAATGAAATCTCTAAATCTAAAAGTCTACACCACCTATTCTTTGTCAGAGGGTGCTACAATCAACTGAAGCTAAAAGTAATTATTATACATAAATGAACTGAAAAAAGTTGATTTTCCACAGGCTTTAATATCACATCATTTATTAGAGTATAAAAAACTTGCTTGTAGAGCACTGCATGGGAATTAAAGAAAAAAAAAGAAAAAACAGAAAAACACATTTTCACATTCTCAGATCCAACCAAAGCTTTGTAATTCATGCAGAACCTAAAATTACAGACACATATATTAGAAATATGTAAAGAAGTTAACTGACTCTTGTAAGTTGTGAGGACCATCTCCTTTGAAGCATTTAGAGTTTAGGGCTGTTCCATAGTAGAGGCTTTAAAATCCCTCTTCCCCTCAGCGAACCCTTAAATTAAAGCAACAAGAAAGTATTTAAATTATTTGTTATCAACTGTGCATGCTTGTTGCTATTTTTTTGCCTTCAGAAACTTCTGAGACAATAATTATCACTTAATTAAGATAGAATTTTGCTCTATCACACCCTGTGTGTGTACACAATCACCACACAATATTCTTTAGGCTTTCTGAAAAGAAACATCTCACTGCCACATGCAAGTAAAAGCTTTAGAGGATTAAATAAAACACAACTGTTGGCTTATTTTAACTCAGCGGCATCATTACTGAGCTATGAAATTACTGAATTAAAGGAAATTTAAATATACTGTGATGTCTATACAAGTCTTTATTCATCTAGTCAATCATATGTGTAATGATCAGGAGCCATTATTAGGAATCTTCTCTCCAGAAGAAACAATCACTATTACTGGGCTTGTATACAGCATAATTCCTCCACAGGTGAATGAATCAGCCATGGCAAAGTGCATGCCCACAGTGTGTATGTGTGAACATCTAGGTTGCTGGGTAGGAAGAAGCAAGAGAGAAGATGGAAAGGAAACTGTAGATGGGAGTGGAGAACACTCAGAGTTGTGATTCCAAGGCTTAGCAAAGACAGATGCTTCCTATGGATCCTGTGGGGATGTTATTTCCTGCAACACCAAATTCCACTGGAATTTGCTGGACAGAGATTAAGTTTGGAGCAACATGCAAGGTCACACTGGCTGTGAGGGATGTATGTGTTCCCAAAGCGTTTTATTTTGATCTGCCAATTGATCAGAAACTTGCTGTGCTCAGGAAGCTTTTCTATCTTGTGTTCCTTTTGACATATTCTCCTTAAGAAAAATAGCAGACACGTTCATCTCAAGGCTTTGGCTGAATTTACGTCTTGTCACAAAATATTTCAAGTTTTTTTCCAGGATATTATTTACCCTAATTTCAGGGTATACCTCTTCTGAGAGAGCCATAAATCACAGGTCCACATTGCCAGTCCTGAATACTTAAAGCCACACATCTAAAAATACATGCTGGTCATTGATTTGCGAAATTAGAGGACTCCTGAAGATTTTCTAGCATTCTGTTCCTTCTCTCTTGCAGTCTACCATTGCAACTGAAAAACACAATTAAAGTACCATTGAAGATTAAATAAAAGTAATGTCAATAACATTTCATCCTCTAAATGAGAAACTGTTTCTGTTGAGTGCTCAGGCGTTGTAATGAACTGTAGGGAAGAAATGCTTAATTCTTTAAATGAGCTGTGGGAGCACTGGAGTATCAGCTATTAGGAACTGAATTTACCTTAAATTTGTCTTAACCCATCCATGTAGTTTTGTGTCATGAAAGCTAAAACCCCTAGACCTTAAGGTGGAAAATGGACACTTTTCTTTCTCCTTATCTGCCTATGTTTCTCTTTTCACAGGCAGACAGGACTGTTGTGAGTCTCATGAGGACCAGGGCATAGAACAGGAGGGTTCAAAGGCCTCATCTTTCATTTGGCTGTCACCTGACAGGCACTGCTGTCCAACTCAGTTTGGTGACTGCTACACCCCCTCTCAGCAATTGCCAGGGTTAAAGAAAACTAACTTTTTAAAGCCCAACTACCCAAGTGATCTGTGGTTACTCCCTGCCCTTCAGAGGAATGTATTTTCAAATGTTCAGAATTTGAAATCTTTTGGCTTTTTATTATAGAGACTGCACTCAACTGTTCTGGATGGGTGTTACCTAGGAAGAGCTCCTGCGCTTTTCTGCTTTTTTTACCCATACAGAAAAAGACACCACTTACCACCAGACACTTTAACACACAGTCTTGATCTGCAGTGAGACTACAGATTCTTGGATGGCCTCATTAGGAGTTGCACACCCCACAGGCAAAACTGTGTTTAGACCGCATAACGTCAAAGAAATTCTGTTTACTCAGTTCTTGTGTTGCTGGTTCTTCAAAACTAAGTCTTTAAGAGCAGGCATAGACATGGGCACCTAACATGTTTTCAGCTGGGTTGATGGGATGTAGGATTCAGTTAGTTAAAGTGATTTCTGCTTTATATATATTTTCACATGCTCATGTTCCCTTATAGTGCTTGTTTACAAATAAGCCAAACTTAATTATTATGTTATTAGTTTTTATTCCAGAACTATCCTTGGCAGCAGCCAATCTTCTTGAATCTATCATCACCCAAAGCAGGGAAAGTACTTAATTTTTTTCCCCTTATAGGGGATGCTCTTAAGGATAAATAATGTCAAAAAAGAAAATGTTCTCAAAATGAAATATTTACTAAGGAAAATGAAGGAAGGATTCAGTAACAAGGTAGGTCTAAACAATAATTTTGTGATTGAACTTCAAGGGCCTAAATTTAGCTTTGCTTAGTGTTGATCTGGACTGGTGAAAGACTACTGTACTCTTTGAGGGGTCAGTGTTTAAAGAAATAAACATACTCGACCAAGTTTTGTTTAATACTAAGTTTTATTTTGTAATTTTAAGACTTATTTAAGGTCTACCTTTGCCTTCTGTTTGAACAGTCTAACTAATGATATTGATACAATAAGATACAAGTGCTCTTGTAAGTCTCATTAAATTAAAACCATATGAATTGCTGGTTTTGCATGTGTTCATTTATATGGCACCTTTTTTTAGCAGTTACTGGAATGGAGTTTTCTAAGCAATCTAATTTTCAAGTTATTTTGCATGATTATTAAGTGCAGTTAGCAATACGAGCACAAAATCTTGTCCCCAATTCTAAAAGAAACTATAACTGAACTGAACCTTGCAGATGTTTGTGCAGGTGGTCCAACAGGTTTGTATATTCCTGAGAATTACCTTGATCTTGTACTTACTATTTGAAGATCAGTTGAGAGTATTTGCTTCTTCTCTGATAGAAAGCATCTGCTGCTACTGTTGCTGATGCTGCTATGGGAATGATTTAAATTTACTGTTGCTGTAACCAAACATATTTTAATATGTTAACCTAAATATTATATATGGGTGCTTTAAAAATGTCTTTATTCCTCTGTGTCTAAACTTAAATTTGATTTATGCTAACAGCATTATTTTCATAAAGAAATTTTATGTTCCAGTTTTATGTAGGAAGTTTTAATATTTAATTTAAACACTTGTTAGCCATTAGACAACTCAAAGCTTTTCCCTGAAACTGTAGCCTGCAAGAAAGAAAAGGTGATAAGTTGATTCTGTAATAATTCTGGTGAACCAAATAAAGATTTTTGTCTTGAATACACATAATTATAATATGTAGGCATCATTACAAGAAACCTTTTAGTCCCTCAGAATTTGAAACTAGTACTTTTAATTTTGCTGCTTTACCACAGCAAAAGAAATGGTTACCAGAAAAAAAATTGCCATAGCCATATCTTTTTATTTTAAAATGTGTTTCAAATTATTATTTCAGTATACACAGTGACCCAAAAGAAAAGATCTTTAAAAATGCTGATTACAAAACAACCTTGCATTGCATTGTAGTTAAAAACTGAGACAAAATTGATAGCCATGGCTGCTGTTGCAATACATCTGCCCTATTCAGCTTTACCTTCTTTTTTGAAGTCCTGTTGCTAAAGCTAGTCCACAGTAAACATTTTTTTAACTTGCATGTGGTGTTGACCTTTAATAAATCATTCTGCTTTCTTTAGGATTAGCAGGAGGTACATTCCACTCTGCATAATACAGATCAAATCTCTAATATTTGCATAAATTTCCTCCTTCTTGGGTTTGATTATGAGACAGTTCAGGTGGATATGAAAGATCGAGCCTTAAGAGAAATAGAAATAGAACATGATGTGTAAGTTACTCTGCAAAGAAGATGACTTCAGACATTTTCTCTGCTCACTAGATCTTAGAATTCCTTGTAAAGCTTCTAAAGGACTAATATGTTCCCACAGGTAATAAGGAAAACTTCAGCTCTCTCTTTCCTTTTTCCAAGAACAAAAAATTATTATTTACTGAAACTTTTAAAAGCATGTTTTATCATGAGGTAACAGGACAAAATCCTCTCTTACATGAAGCAAGAAACCACAAAGAGTGGCTCTGCAAGGCTGCTTCTTCAAGCAATGGTTAATATCTTGATTAGCAGTAGCTGAAATAGATATTCTGCATCTGAGGTGCAAGAAAAGATGCAATATTGTATCCTGAATCTGGAGAACTTTTTTATATCAGCTGGAGACTATATTACAATACACAACTTTTGGTTCTCATTTTGGTATTGAATGCACTTCATCCAGTAAGTACTCAGGTATTCAGAAAAAATATGTCAATGAAAGCACTTTGCGTACACACAGATATCACTCTTAGAGAAAATGCTTTGCATCCAGATAAACAGCTGAATTAGCATATCTGCATGACAGAGAGAAGTGACAGATTGCTTTCCATAAAGCAGTTGCACAGCTCGCTCTGCTAACTCTTTGGTATGCTACAGAGGTATTGATCCAGGAGCCACGTCACAATCAATCAGGCTCTCACAAGACTGTGAAAGGATTGCAAATGCTTAAGTTAAGTAAGCCCACAGTAAAAAGTTTGATTGAAATAAAAAGTGACTGCTTTCAGCTGCAGATACTTACTTTTTACATTAGCTTGCTTGAAAAAGATAAATATGTGAGCTTAATAAGTCTTTCAAAATACCAAGATCATAAACCAAATGGCTAAGGATGCTGCTTTCTAGTAGTAATGTCAAACCACATTAGAGTAATAAAATGTGTTAAAACAAATCTCATAAACCATTTCTTATTTCTAAACTTTCCTCAGAATAATAAAATTCATCTATGCTGAAAATCAAGGTGCAAGACCACGGGCTACAAATGCAGATCATCAATAAATATGCACATGCCTACTCCCCTATCTTTGTATTACCATTTGCTCTGTGGGCAGCACCTTTGTTGGTACTGCAACTTCCTTTACACAAAGAACTCCATGTTGAGGTTGCTGGAACTCACTAGAGATTGTTGATATTAACTCTGCCTCTGCCTGGTGCCATCAGTGCAGACTTACTGTTCCTTTCTCTTCTCTCCAACTCACCCTCTCCCACCTTGTTTTATTATGCTGAGAGCAGTCTTGGGTATATACCCATAATTCATAACTCCTGGCTCCACATGGTATTTGGATATGGAAAGTCAGTCTTTTATAAATGCACAAAAGTCTTTATTTTCCCCCCATATTAAGTCTGATTTTTGTCAAGTGTGGGTGAGTAGGAGTTCATAGGAAGACATTTTGCTATTTATCCTTCAACACTTGTCCATTCACATGTGCCTTCTCTATTACAACTTGCAATTTAGCTTTTAGTGAAAATTAGATATTTTTGTTTAATATCTTTAATCAAAGTCTTACCTTTCAGATGCAAATGTATAAGAAAGCAAAGCTCTGCTCTAAGGGGAGTATATTCCACATTGTAAGGAACTAAAATTTCAAGTGCTGTGTCTAGAAGACAGTTCTATATATAATCTATAGACTACCCCTTCCCAGAAGATTATGCAAGATCCTTTCCTGGATATTTTTGAAACTGAACACTGCCTGACAATGCGTTGTTGTAAGCTACTTTTGAAAATCCTCTAGAAAAAACAATCTAAGATTAGATTCACCCTAGTAGGTTTGTATCATCACCTGAGGTTTCTCCATGCTTCCTTTCAAGGGCAGGTTTGCAGATCTAGGCCTTCCCCAATAGTATAAAATTATTTCAAAGACTTACCAGAAATAATGGGAACTAAAATTCAAAGCCTCAAACACCGCTGTGTGCAGCAATAAACATTCATTAAATGTACATTAATATAACAGCTTCTGTGAAGTATGTTAGCATACATCCCATAAGCAAATGCAAAATGAATAAAAGCAAAATGCTATTAACGTGTTTGAGAGCTTAAAAGCATTCATTGTTCAAAATCATCACAGCAGAATAACATTTACCTTTGAATGCATGATTGACTATGAGAATTGTTTGTTAAAATACTTCTCTAACTTGTTAAGTGTTGCATGCAGAGATATGTACACCACAATTCCATTGACAAGAACTCCGCTCTTACATGCAATTTTCCTTTGGGGTCTTAACTTAGCTCTGGTTTAGACAACCACAACAGTTTATTTTCTGAAAACTAACATAGGAGACATGCAGAACACATTTTAAGAAGCTGGAAATTTCAGAATTTGAGGGCTAGAAGGTTATTCAGATAAGAAATGAAAGTTTCCTTCATGTCTGTGAGGTGTTTTTATCAAATTTGGGTTTAGGTATGTGACTCACATGAGCTTTAGCCATATCCCCAGCACTCACTGGTCAGGGTAGCTGTGCAAGCATGTCTATCCCAGTAAAAGTGGTGCTTCTGTAATAAAGGGAAACTGCTGATGCTTGGAAAGGTGATAACTAAGAAGATTTGATGTATAACTCAGCATCTGCAATAAATTTCACCCAGTTCTACTAAGGTAACAGAGCTGTTATCACCCAGAATAATGTTACATTAACTGCACAGCCCAGGAGGAAACTGTGTAGTAGCTCAGTATTTGGACAACTTCTGGAGTAAGTTTTGGGAGACATAGAAGAGCTAGTCAGAAACTAGATAGAATCACTCAGACAGCTGGTTAAGAGAAATTAACCCAGTGAAAGAAAAATGGCATTTAATGAGCCAGTATCACCTTCCTGCCTACCAGATCATTTGATCTTCTCTAAAGACTTTGAGGTATAGCATGATACATTAAGTTACTTGAATGGGAATAATCCAGAAGATAAACCAGGAAAAAAACCATACTTTATTTGCTGAAAATATGGTTGGAAGGGGAGCAGCTGAATCACTGTGACTTTTAGTGTGGTCAGTTTTTTCACCTAGGTAGCTGTAACTGGATTACCTGGAAAAGAGTATTAAAAAATCCCTGGGAAAAGATGAAAGGACCACCTGGCAATCTCAGGACATTGGAGAAGCATAACTGATTAAAAAAAAAAAAAACAAACTACAAAACAAAAAAACCAACAAAGCCAGTTCCCCCCAAAATAAACAAAATAATTTAAATGTACATTTACTAAGAGTGAAACTGTAATGAAGAGCAATCTTTTAGATGGTACAGAAATATGGCATAGCATGTCACAACATCTCTGTCTCATTCAGCTAGAAAGTCTTGCTATTTTTCCTTACAAGTGCAGCTTTTCATATTTGAAATATGGATTTGGTGCTCAGAACCACAGAAATACTCTTTGACCCTCTGTGTGGGTCAAACAGAAATGTACAGTGAACCTGGGGTAAAAGGAAGTTTTAAATGGTGATCAAACTGTAGCACTTCTACATTATATGTCCTGTTTATTAATGCTGCTAATGTTTTCTGTAATCCTGCTAACACCTAACAGAAAGATTAAGGATAAAGCTTTGCCTGCAGATGTTCAAAACTTGGCCTTGGCCCTTGCCCTTCCCTGAGAAAGCAGAAATGCTCAGCTTCAACTCCTTTTGCAATTTTTCCCTGTGTCAGTTGACAGATTTTTCCCTGTGTCAGCTGACAAATCCATTTCCTTAAGCAACTTTCCTCCACTGGTCTTATCCCCATTTTTGAGATCTCATATCTTCTGCTTTAAAAACACAGTTTTGCCTGCACATGGCTGTGACTAACAGCTTTATTACAGGACTGAACGAAAAAGGAAGGAAAAAAAAAAAAAAGAAAGAAAGAAAACCCCTCAGATCAAGCATGTTTGTACTAAGCCTTATCAGCCTTACCCTCAGGGCCACTTCACACATTTGCTGTGTGTCTGCAACAGAAGAAATCGTTCTTGCAATGACCTTCTTGAATCTCTGGCATATCTGAAATGTGCAGCAAAGCATAGCATTTCTCACCAGTAATCTTTTTCCCTAATCTCAAACGGTTCTTTTCAGTGCTTCAATGCTTGTGGGCTCTCACAGACACCCCCCCACAAAAAACACAAGCACAAAGTCATTAACAAATATAAACAAGCTTCTACACACTTGAAAGCTATTTCCTTAATTGGAATTCACAGCTAAATACTGGAAATCTTTGTCCTCTAGAGAGCTCTCAGCACTTTTGCCACCTCTGTGTCTCTGCTAAGTTAGGACTCTCTCAGGAGAGTTCTTCAAGATGATGTCCTCTGATCTACCTGTTTTGAAGAGATACACACCTCTACAGCGACAGTAGCACTTGTGCTCTATGGCAGTGCTTCAAATATTGAGCAAATATGAATGCTCAAGAAACAAACAGAACCTAACAATCTGGGTAGCTGCAAATTTGTTTATAACAGAAAGATTTTAAAACAATATATTATGACTAAAATGTCCCTGGATTATGGACTTCAGCTTGGAAAATGTCTAGTGTGCTACTGGGTTACCATTACAGTCTAAACAAGACACCACAGAAATGCTGAGATGAATCTCAAAATCTTACAGCCAGAAGCTTCTCCATTTTCATCTGAGGAAGATGGTCAGAGGAATAATTAATTGTGCTACATTGTGATCTACATTTCTACATAAAATAATTTATTCTCTTCAAGTTTTCAGGGTAAGACTGAAGGCCAATGAAACTGATGAGAGTAACAGTGATACTTATAAGACATTTTACTTATGTAGTACTTTACCTGATGTATTTCATTACTTACTATATGGAGTCTCTCCCTCTTTTTATACTTCATACATGGAAAATAACACTAAATATTCAGTTTAGAACGAGACTAGCGAAATAATTCAGGTCTTTTAAGATAGGGCTGATGTTCAGATGCATCTCTGTGCATGGATCTTTGACCTCACCCTCCCTGCAGCACTGGAGGCAGGCTGGGGTACCCTGCCTGAGGATATCTGACCTCCACGTATGTACACCCTGCAGTGCCCTGTGCAATGTTTATTCCGCCATAGCCTCATGTCCTGCCAGGTCCTCTGGTGCCCCTCTATGCAGACATCCCTTCAAAACAAGGTACATCTTTCTTTTATTTTCCTCACATCTGTTTCTGTACAGTACCCTTACCACAGTAACCAATAGTCTGGTTTTCCATATCTTGATGTTGATAAGGGAAGGAGGAGACAAAGAAGTTAGCTTGTCACCTATTCTCTAAGAATAATGGAGCTACTCTGACTATATTTACCCCAAATAAATTACCATGTCTTCAAATCTGACAAGTGGGAATTAAGAAATGTATAATTTTCAACCATCTGGCCAGAGTTTTAATTTTCAAGAGGTTTTTAACCAGCTGTTGAATTAGCTAGCACTTAGCAGACACAGTCTTGAATTTCAACCTCCCCCTCGCTATGACAGCATTTTGGTCTGTGTTTGGCAGTATTTGTTTATGGAGGATTTGGATCCATGGGGGACATTTTATTTCTCATCTTCCAAGTTGCTGTGGCATGAACAGGAATGACATCTGGTTTGAAATCCAGCTGTTATGTTTACAGAACCTAGAAATCAGTAAGGGAGTCATGTACCAAAGAGGACAGAGATAACAAGACCACGCAGATGATACTGCCACTTCAGCTGATCCCAGCTGACCCTTCACAGCACCAATCCACTGGCTGGCAGCTCTGTTCCACCCTGGAGGGAGCTAGCTGACTCTCCAGGTTAGGAAAACCAGGACAGATCGTATTCAGGTGGTGTCCCTGCTCACAGTATGTCTGAGCACTGACCTCTATGGCCCTGAGTCCAAAATGAAGCAGTTACCACAGAAGGTAGAAATGCAGGCCAGATATGTAGTAGGAGGCAAGAGATCTTTTTGCCAATGGATGTTTTCTCCTTTCTTATGTGAATGTGTACACCAGTTGGTTTGTGCCCATCTCTAATACACCATTGATAAGCAGCTGTGATTTTTTCCTGCACAAGAATGTCAGACACTGCCTGGACTGTCAGTGCTTGCCGTGCAGATTTGCCAACAGATCAGAGCCAAATTTTACATCTGCTTTTTATCAGTGCCTGTGAAACTGTCAGATCTGTGGGGGAGGAAGGCAGATCACATACACACCTCCAGCAGCACTAAGTGTGATTGCATCTACAACCTAATAATACAGAAAACTGATAAGAAAAAAGAGCAGACTGCTACAACGAATGATTGACATTTTGATGAATTTAGATTGTAATGCAGGCTTCAAATACATAAATACACTAGTTAAGAGTTCTACAGCATCAAATAGAATATTTAAGCTGAAATTTAGGAACAGATACAAACTGCTTTAAATAAAACATACAAACACCTACTCATACTCTGATTTTTTATCTTGCTAGGCAAGTACAATTTATTTAACTTATCTCTAGAAATTATTTCTTGATCTTACAAAAAAACCCTACAGATTACTTGGAGGCTGATTTTAATGGTACTGTGTGCTCATCAGAGCTCAGACAATAACAATAACCAGTTTCTATTAAGGAAAATAGAAAAGCTACAGGCAAAAGTTTTTAAATTATTCTTTATGAATGGGGGCTTGTGTTTGAAAAAAGACAATAGAAATATTTTAAAATATGGAAATAATACAATGTAGATTGAAGACAGACTAAAAGTGGGTAAAACAGAGAATGTTGTACTTTCAAGTAAGAAGAAACACTGTAAATAACATTAATGATTTCTAAAATGGACTGGAAATTAAGCCTTCATTCAACACAATATTGTGGGGCTTTGGTACCTGCAGAGGACTGGAAGAACAATGAGAGAGCAGTCTTAGCCTTGTATCTAAAAAATCTTGGGAATTTTGTGTGGCTGGGTTAGAGAAAAAAATACCAAGGGCAGAAAGTGAAATCCTGGTTTCTCAGGGGACAAGAGATACAACAGTACATGGTCTCACTTTGGCTGGGCGCTGTGTATGGCACCCTGGCCAGGTGTCTGATGCTGGTGAACCAGGACATCGACTGGCAGCGGACAGGAGGCTGATAACAGAAACTTATCTCTAAGGGGTCTTGCTGGTGTTGGGCACAGACAGCTGAATATAGAAGTCCTTGATGTGATGTACACACGTGTGTTTTTCCTGACACACTGATCCCTCGCTTGGACTGGCTTAAAAGTTGAGCTTTATGCTGTCAGCTTGTTCCATGATCCCTTTCTACCATCCTTGGTACTAATTAGACTAATCTCCTGACATTTAGTACTCTGCTCACTACCTCCAGAAATAATAAGATATTTTATCAGCATCTCCATGGATTCTGGAATCTTCAGGCCAGGATTTAATCTCTTGTATCTAAGTAGGCAGACATAGCAGTCTAGACATTTCTGCAATATAATCACAGGATAAAAATAGGTGAGTCTGGTGGCTATGTGTTCTGGATTAATGGTTTAAAATTGAATCCTGTGTGCAAAGGTATAGAAAATACACAAAAATATTAGCCACTGCTTTTAATAATTGGTATTTTTAATCATCAGAGTAAGAGTTGTAGTATTCCTGCAGAGGTAAAGATGCACTAAAAGGTAACACTGTGTTGGCATGACATAGCATTATTTGAGTGTTTCTATTGTGCCATTGAGATATATAATTTGCTATTAGTCTGTTGTGCTGAGCAATTACAAACACACAAAATTGTGTAAAATATTAAACAACTGTAAATTCCACTTATAATTTCCCCAGAAAATGCCTAGATGCCTTCTCTTTCTTCTGTTGTGTCAACTGCATGTCTCAGTTTGGAGTCATTAGCAAACTTGCCAAGTAATTTTCAGATTTAAAAATATTTGAAAATTTACTGATGACTCAGTAGCAAACATAGGAAAGCAGTGCAGGAGCAAATTCCTTTTAAATAAAAGTATATAATTCTATAGTACTATCCTCAGCATTGTTTAAGGCTAATATTAGCTAGGTGGAGTCTCCTCCACTGCCATCCCCTGCCTCCCCCACTAGCCCACCTGCATGGCTGGTTTAGCTACTCACTTTATCAGGGAAATCAGAGGAATCTTGCATGATCCCTTTGCCTTGGTCCTACTGTGACTTTGATGCCGAGTCTGGCTAGATCTAGAAAGCAGATGACGTGATTTCATAGTTTCTTTACAATCCTGCTGTCTCCTGGATGATGTTAGACTCTTTCATAGCTGGTTCTGCCTCAGGGTTTCTGGTCCTGAAGGGTGAAGACTCTCCCCTCCTGGGATATGTTTCCATCCCCCCTCTGGTCATTCACGCTCCTCATTTCAGGGCAACAGTAAACAGAAAAATTGGTAGTGGTTTTCTGTGAGTATAAGCTTGTGATTGTTTTTCCTTAGTAATTTTGAAATCATTTGAACACATGGAAATTGGAAGAGGCCCACTCTAGAAGGGAATGCAGGTGACCTTGTCTCTGATAAGTAACAGCTGTGTTAATCACCAATACAACCTTGCCCCTGATGAGTCACAGCTATAGCCAATTCTCGGGTTGGTTTCCTCACCCGAGATTCAGGTTGTTTAAAGTCCTTTGCCTTCTAAAAGCCCCGAGTTGCATTGGTACAAAGAAGTGGAGTCTTCAAGGTCTTGTTTTCTGGTTTCTCGTGATGTTTATTATTTGATATCGCAGAGCTTTTCTCCGCTCCCAGCCGAGGTCCGGACAGCGGCTGGGACACGAGGCGACTGCCCACTGATGGGGTGTCACCTTACATTTATACAGATAATTATGTGTAGGTTATTTACTATTTTGTACCAATGCCTAGTGCTCACACTAAAAGTGTCACTTCTGCTTTGACCCAATCCACTCTAACTATCTTATATCATCACCACCCCAGAGGATGGAGGATGAGGAAGAAGGAGAGGGACATGAGGTACCCCCCAAATTCCACCATCTTGTCCCCCATTTACCTCTATTCTAAGAATCCTAAAACTACTGAATTTTGCATGTTCTATTGTGCTAAACTACTATTTTCACTTCCTGGTGATTTGCAATTCCTCTCCTTGTGTCGGAAGTATCCCCCATGGGCTAAGATCAAACTCAGTGTCTTCCTGGGCTCTGTGCCAAGGTCTCCAACCCCCCTGTCCAGGGCTCAAATTCCCTGTCCCAGGTCATCCAAGGGGATGTCCTGGACTCCAACAGCCAATAAAGATAAGTGTGAGAAAAGGGAGTGTGTTAGCTGGTGGGGGGATCATAAAGGAAGAGGAGCCTTGAAAAAGAGGGGAGGAGAGAATCATGAAGAAGAAGGATCCCAGGAGAGAGAATCACTGCTGTGAGGTCAGTCTGGGTCTGCAGTTAGAGCCTGTTGGTGGAACCTGCAGTCACAGCCTAGCCAGGTAAAAGCCTGCAGTCCTAGTTTAGCAGGAAATAACCAGCAGTCAGAGGCTGCAAGGGAAACCTACAGTAGGAGCTTGCTGCAGCCAGGGTCAGTGAATAGTTGGAGTCAGAATGGCTGAGCTGTGAAGAAAAATAAACGAGGACCTTTTTCATGCTGTGATGGACAAGAAGTCTGTGTCTGGGCTCATTTCTACTCTCGATCAAGAGGGCTGCTTCAACAGTCTACAAGCAGATATTTATTGTCATAAATGACAGTTCTATATTTGGGTTCATTTGCCATTTGTAACAGAAATATTACAGAGGAAACCTGGCAGTTAAAAAATATAAATTTTATGTAGCTTATACCAGACCTTTCTTGCATTTCTGTTTATCTCACTCTACATACACACAGAGAAACTGGAAAAAGTCTATTTCAATATGTCAATGAAGCTAATATATTGGTGTGCATTTTCTCTAAAACAAATCCTACCATTCTGTTAGAATGTAGAAAGTTTCATGTTCATGAAATTAATTTTTCTGTTGGGTTGCCTCCATCAGAGGAGAGATGGAATGTAGAGGAATGAGGAAACTAAACAAGTGTTTTAATAATTTAAAGGGAAAAAAATAAAAGCAAACCTGAAAGACATCAAGGATGTTATCACATAATTGAAAATTATTAATTATGCAAAAAGTTAATTAGGCATTTTGGTGTTACATCTGAACAGTAGCAAGAATTGAAGAGTAAAAATAAGTAAAAGAAAGAAATGCAGCCATATGGGAATATACTTAAGTGTCCTTCTTTAAGACTGTTCCAACTGTAAGACTTCATGAAGATCCACATGAAAAAAATTTATTTGCGCTTTTTTTCCTACAAGTGTGAAAAAAAGAGACAGAAACAGAACTTATGCTGACTCCTCATTCTTTATAAACAAGTTTTATCAAAATGTAGTTTACTTTCTTGTGTATCTGAGCCTTGATGGAGGAAGCTATCCCTGTTCAGAATACTACTTAAAAATATGCTCATCCTCCCACTGAATTTAGTGCACCCTAACAGCTAATATTTATCTCAATATAAAGATCTTTATCTTATGAGACAGATGGAAGCATAGGGTTAAATTTTTCCTGAATCAGAGCTTGAACTACAGAAACATAATTTAGGTTAGCACTCCAAAGTTCATCCAGTTGAATTCCCTGCTCAAAACAGGTCTCATTAAATCAAGGCCATCCCATGCCTACAGTAGAAAGCAAGGAAACCTCTGAACATTTGATTAGAATTTCCCATACTCTACCTTGTCAATTGTCCTATTCCCACACACTTGTAGGAAGACTCTTCCTTTATCTTCTACTCTTATAAAAAATATTTTATAAAGCAATACATTTCAAATTAGTCCTTATATTAGTCGTGTATTCCCAGATGAGAAATTGGGTACTCTAAAACTTGAAGAAATTAAAAATTTTGTTTTGCTTTGAGCAGTTAGTTACTTGTGGTAGAAGGAAATAAATAAAATGGTAGTTCCTTGAAGTTCTCATCTGTGACATGGTGGTTTAAAGCATGTTCTCACAAAGAACTGAAACATTTTGGACCTTGCAATTGCTGTTTTGATAAAAGATTTTTCATCTTATTTTATCATTGATATTTTTACTGCTTCCCATTAACCATTCTCTAACTAATGAAAGCCTTAATGATTTCACAAAAACTAATATAGCAAGAGCTGCAAAGCAGCCTACACAAAATGGGAGATCTAATGCTTAACTTCAAAATAATTTTTGCTTTTGTGGGTAATGTGGAAAAAATTCTGCATGCACTATGCATACCTTCAGGGTCAGAAATGCTGTTTCTTTGCAGGTCAGGTGTACCAACTCCCAACAGAAATGTCTGGAAGGAAAAAATGATTGCAACATATCAAAAATTAAGCTCATGTTTATTCCAGGATTATCCTGGAGGCAGTTTTGCCTGGTTTATGTAATGTTAAAAATCTTGTGGTTCCTGGCTATTACACTGTTTCTGAATGTGACCTGTCAAGCTGTACTCCCTGCTGGCACTGTCTCAGAAGGCACCACACTGCTTGTGTTTGTGATTCTCCTCCACCCAGTGTTTTTGTTTTTCATCTGGAAGTCAATGTTGATATAGAAAGCTGTCCAGCATGCAGTACATAGAGTTGATGGCTGAAATGTTATTTGTACCTTCTAGATATGATTTTTTCAAAGCAGTACTATAATTTGAAAGAAAAGGTTAATTACTAATTACAGATTATTTTGTGTGTGCTTCTACGTGACAATAACTGTCAACACAAACTGTGAAGATATATGACTGGTTCAAATGCAAGCAAAAAAGTGTTTTACCATAAATAATACCCACAACTTCTGCATCCAAAAAAGCTAATGCAAGCACAGTCACCTATCCCTACAGATGAATGTGTTCCCTGCTCTAGAATGATCTACTGAAAATGTAAACACTTTCTGTAGGAGAAGAAACTGATATGTTCCTCTTCATTTTGGATCTCTATTCTATTTGGGCTAATTTTATAAGATAGAAGTCTGTTGTTAGCCCTATTCCTACTTCATAAAAAGATCTGTTGTAAGCTTCAAAGAATCCTCAATCTTCCTGCACACTGTAGGCATTTTTTTTTCTCATACTTCTATACTTGTATAGATCCTCTTCATTAGGTTTTGCTTTCAAAGCTGAAACATCTATCAATTGATTTCAGTTTTCCCCTCTACTTAAGTATAAAAATGCTAATAATTTTTCCCTTTATTGCAGCCTGAGAGGCTTCCTAGACCATTTGACTATTTACTCTTCCAGCCATAGTGTATCATAAAATATCAAATTAAGTAATTCTTTATGATCTTCAGTATGTCTGAAGCTCCCAGCAGGCCTGATATTAAATCTCCGCCTTCTATTTTTTGTTTGTTTGTTTTCCAGTAGTAGGTCAATGCTTCAGAGTCACTTTAATTAGTACATGATCTAACTGTGTTAATTAACCCACTAGCTATATATCCTCCAAAGATCAATGCTATGGAATGTATTCCTAGATAGATGGTCCTGGCAGATAAGGATTGGACCTCTCAGAATGCATTATGTAAAGTGAGAGTATATCTGAAAAAACCAGTGTTTTGTTCTGTTGTCTATTCTACTGTGCCTCTGAAAAGAGTCCCTGGAGAATAATTTGAACTGTTCATTCAAGATGACAATCTATATTGGAGTTGGAGGCTGGGATGCTCATGTAAAGGGAACTAGAGAGCAGCATACTGATCAGTTGAAGGTACCTCTGCTACCTGTACTGCAGCATTCATGGTGGGCCTGATAATTAAAACATTTCACCCATCCTTGCTTTTCTGTCTGAAATGAAGTCAAGATGGAAATTAGTTTAACAAGTCCACTTAGTTTTAAATGAGAAAAGTATAATGGCTTGTTTTACATATCCCTCAGTAGGCTACCACTGTTAAGGTGGACTTGATTACTTCCCAGAATGGGGAGAGGCAGTGAGAGGATAGAGTGGAGATGTAAAAAACCTTATCTGTGTTGCTTCCATGTGTTCTTTCCTGAGAGGAACTGAAGGTCAGTGTGGTCTCTGCAGGGAGGAGAAGTTTGGAGAAGACTGGAACTATCTCACTTTCAGAGGGGCACTGAAATGGTTCCACATGTGAAATTGCAAACAGAATTTCAACACTGTGAGAGGAAACAAAACAGTGAGATTCTGCAAACTGCTAAACTAGATGAAAAGAACAGCAGCGGAATGTGAGAAAGTAGAAAAAATTCTGTAGACAGAATTTAGATTTGGGGATCCTCTGTACAGTTACAACAATGATACTTCAAACCTGAAGTTCATGTCATGCTATTGCAGATGATGTGCAGAGGTGAACTTAGGTTTGGCAATTTTCTCAATGAACTGTAGATGTTCAGATGACTAGCTCAAATAAGGATGACTACATCGCAGACAACTAAAGTCAGAAAAGACAAATTCCTGTTAGACTGAATGAAGAACAGGTTGATAGAGTTCTAAATGATTTCATGGCTACCACGATTGTCATAGTTTCTAGGGAGAGTAATAGAAAATTCACGTGTGAGAAAAAAAGATTTTGGTTTCTTTTAGGCAACTACTCTGTGTAGATGATATACTGAGATGATACTGAAAAACTTGTTAAATGGTGCTTCACTACAATCTGTCAAGTAAATTCTAAGCCACAGGAAACAAAACACCTTATGAGAATTTGCAGTATGAGTTAGCCCTAGAACAGGCTGAAAGAAAGGAAAACACAAATTGATTTTTCGTATGTATAGAATTTCTCATATTTCTCAGAATTACAGAAGATGAACCAGGAGAAAAATATTTCAATATGGGAGTAGTTTATTCAGACACTAGCAGAATGAAATAGAAATTGGAAAAGAAGCTGGCATTGGTAGGCTTTATGTTTATAATGGAACAAAATTTTTAAAAGTATGTCTATAACAATGTCAACTGAAAAAGGAAAATTAACTAGAGAAACAGAATACTCTAACAGCAAAATATAAACTTGTTCTTGAATTTGCAAAAAAAGGTGAAATGCCAAAATCTGCAAAAACTTGTATTAGAGAAATAAAAGGCAGATTAACACAAAAAGTAAAAAATATGCAAGTAAGAAACCTGCCTCTTTGAGATATGCCTCAGTTCAGTGATTGTCCTGGATGCTCAGCAGATACTTAACATTTTATCCCTGAATAACACAGGATGGAGATCTCTCTGACAAGAATTACCTTAGTATTCTCTTCATGTTGTGTGCTTTCGTGTTTCCAGGATAAGAAAACAATTACATGTAAGTTGATTAGCATAGTATATCAGCCTGAGGTTCTAATAGAGAAGGAGGAATACATGGGGAAAGAAAGCAGTGAAGCTAATTATATTTTGTATAAGTGTAGGCAGGAAATATCTGGAGAGGGGACATTAGTGGTAAAGATTTAAAGTCACACTTTGTTGCTTGGTAAGACTAGTGGCAGTGAAGTCAGTAACCTGGTTTTATTCTGATGAGATTGAGATAATTTATAGATTTCAGAGTTGAATACAACACTGCACTATGTATTGGGTTTCCCTGGCCAGGTTTTGGCAGTGGGGGCAATGCCAGAAGCTTCCCCCATGTCTGACAGTGCCAATGGCAGCTGGCTTCAAGACTAACTTGCCACTGGCCAAGGGCAAACCCAGCAGCAAAAGTTGTAGTGCCTCTGGGATAGCAGATTTAAGAAGAGGAAAAAGCTTCCAAACTCACAGCAGGAGAGGAATGAGAACAGGTCAGAGAAACAGCCCTACAGACACAAGAAGTGGGAGGAGGTGCTCCAGACTCTGGAGCTGAACTTCCCCTGCAGCCCATGGTGAAGAACATTATGAGGGCAGCTGTCCCCTAGTGGCTCATGAAAGTCCATGGGGTAGCAGAGATCCACTGGCAGTCCGTGGAGGACCCCATGCTGGAGCAGGAGAACGCTTGAAGGAAAATATGACCCCATGGGAATCCTACACTAGAACAGAGTTCTGGCAGTACCTGCAGACCCATGGACAGAGCCCATGCTGGAGCAGGTTTGATGGCAGGACTTGTGACCCCATGGGGGACCCACATTGGAGCAGTTTGTTCCTGAAAGGCTGCACCTTATGGAAAGGACCCACCTTGGACTAGGTAGTGAAAAACTGCAGCTCATAGGAAGGAATCACATTAGAGAAGTTCATGAAGAATTGTCTCCTGTGGGAGGGATCCCATGCTGAAGCAAGGGAAGAGTGTGAGCAGTCCTCCCCCGAGGAAAGGAGAAACAGCAGAAATTAACTGTGTGAGTAATTGACCTCAGCCTCCATTTCTCATCCCACCGCACCCCTAGAAGAGAGGAGATAGAGAAGATCAGTGGTGAAGCTAAGCCTGGGAAGAAGGTAAGGGTGGGAGTATATGTTTTAAGATTTGGTTCTGTTTCTCATTACCCTGATCTAATTTAATTGGCAATAAATCAAACTAATTTCTATGAGTCATGTCTGCTTTATCCATGATGGTAATTGGTGAGTGATCCTTCCTTGCCCTTGTCTTGACCCATGAGCCTTTCATTCTATTTTCTCTTCCCTGTCCAGCTGAGAAGGGGAGTGATAGAGCACCTTTGGTGGGCACCTGGTGTTCAGTCAGGGTCAATCCACTCCAGCTGGACTAAGATACACTGCAGAAAATCAGGATGGCTTTACAGAAAGTACTACAGTTCGTACATTGAAAACTGAACAAGGCTGTGCTCAGTAGCTGTAAGAATCCCATCATTCCCTCTGAAAGGAAAAAACCCACAGTTTTTGGTAACTGTGACAGAACTGTAGACATTTGCAGACATTTCTGAAAATGGTCACTACAAAAAGGTCCCTCCAGATTTTCATTTCAGTTTAAATCTGTTCTGCTGTTATCTGGACAGTAGATATAGGAATACCAATTCAATCTGAGAACAAACAAAACCCTTATTTCAAAAATTTCATAACATGTATTTGATTCAGATTGATTGTAGCTACATTTTCTTAAAAGTTTATAAGTATTTATGTGATTCCAAGATAAAACTGAATATTCAACTGAAATTATATTAGTTTAAAAATTCTACTTGTTGAACTTCTTACATAATTTATAACTGTTATAATCAAGGGAGAGCTGTTTTTAGAGAGTCCGACCTAACTACTGCGAATAGCTCTAATTTCTTTTTAAATGAGTAATGTGTCAAACTTACCAATGGCTCACCTTTGTGTAAGAGGAAATGAAGGTGGACATTTCTATTTGCAAAACCTATTAGATTGTCCAGGCTCCAAAATGCTATGCTTAGTCAATGGCTGTAAATAAATTCATCAAAAATAACGAAAAAGAAAGCCTAGCCAGGTCAAACAAGAAGTCTGGCTGCCTTTCAGTTAAGTTTTCCCAAGGACATAATAGAAATAAATCCCATTTATTTCAAGTCTCAATTAGAAGCAGCAGCAGAATATCAAGTGCTCATAACAGGAAGAAAACACTTCCTATGAGATGAGTAATGTTTTTGACAGAAAAGTATGTATTTGCTGAATTAGCTTCAATAAAGAAACATCTACATAAATTTATATTGATTTCAGGAGCGTGTTTAACTTTTCTGCATTTGCTGGATCCATCTGACCAAAAAAAAGTGGTGTGTAATGAAAATGTGTGTTGAAGTCGTTACTTTTGGAATCAGAGTAACATTAACCAAGTTTAAGTCAAATATTTCACTCTATACATAGGACTTTGATGGAATTACAGTCTTGCTATGAACCATTAATGGCATATTATTCCATATTTTTAATTGAAATGGTATAAAACTTATAGCTTGTCAGCATAAGAAAATTTATATTTTACTTTTCTAATGCTTACAGAGAGCTATATTTCACTATCTTTCCTATTCCCTGGGTACTGCTGTTGTCAGTGATAGGCATTTCTGAAGTGTAAAACAAACATAGGAACACTTTGTTTCTCAATACTCTCTGTTTCACTGTCTGAGTAATTCCCAGATGACTCCACTGCACTCTAAGGGGACACATTGGATTGGTTTCAGAACTGGAGAACAGCCACATGACTATGTTTGAAACCAAAAAACATTTCATTTCTATTGCTGTAATTCTGTCTGAGTATCTCTAATGTTGTGCTATATGTTTTCTAGAGATGTTTTTCGAATTTTTTATTGAGGAAACTTCTGCAGTTGCTCTGAACATTGGCTTCATTTATTAGAAAGTTCTTGCTAAAACATAACTGTTTGTACATAAAGATACTTGCAGAAGCAAACAGAAACTGCAAGGAGGCAACAACAAAGAAGTCATATAATTCCTATGTAAGTCTGATAGTACAGAAGGCATCAGCAATGCATGGGTGTGCAAAAATCAACCCAAACTACTTCAAATGGACTCTTTCTGCTCTCAGCTGTTTTCTCACATTTACAAAACACTAGTCAAACCTTCAGCCACAGCTGAGGAATTGATCAGTGATATACAGGTGATAAGCAAATGACTGAAAATACTCCACAGAAGGATTTTTCCTGATTTGAACCAGAGTTATTCAATAATCTTCTATTAATCACCACTTGCAATATTTCACAACTATATCTGTGTTGCAAAAGAGCTCTGGATGAACTTTAGATGATCAATCCTGGCTCCTAAACTGAAGAACTGCTGCATTCAAACTGTTGGACAGGATAGTTTTGGGTTGTTCCCAGGACTTCTGGTTTCATGTCCTTTTTCAGGATAGGAGACCTGTCAGAGGACACTTGCTGCTGGATGCTTGTGTTTTCATCCAAAAGAAAACAGGACAATGGAGAAAGCAGGAGAAAGGTGAACGGACCTCAGAGGAGGGATAATACCCTCCTGGGTCTCATCCCAAAATTTAATCAGGATTTATTTGTTGCTTATTTATAAGACTGGAGGCTGGGGGATATTAAGTTAAATGGTTACCTACAAAGTTTTCTCTGTCCTTTCTAAGCTGCCAGATAATTCCTCCTCTTTAAAAAGGCACTACTATAACAATGTGTGCTTGAGGTGCAATGAACGTACCTAGCACCGTCTGTCCTTGGTTTTCCAGAGCAGAAACAGTTCATAAATCAGAGGCAAATGCCAGTCATGTTCTGAGCAGCCTCATCTGTACAGGGACTTTTTACAGAACACTCATGAATCAAAAATTCCTCAGCAGTGACACTTTCGTTCTAGTCCTTCTTCTGTTTTGAACTCTGAATTGTCCTTTCCATATCAATGATATTGCAGAATTTCAAGAGCTGTTCATCACCTTTAATGATGAAATACTACATATAATCACTCTACTAAAAAGACAAAATAAATCCAGTTCCACAGACCTGAAGAAATTTGTTCTATGTTTCAGTAAAGCGCTTACATATTTAAAACTGTTTCTGCAGCCAAATGTTCCAAATTAATGCACAGAAGGGCATTCTCATAAGTTTAGCAGTATTATTCGTGTTAGCCAAATTAACAGACTAAAATTTCTGCGTGAAATGAAAGTAGAGGGTGCTGCTTTGCACAATTTCCCTATATGCCAATAAAAATGGAGGCTGCATGGATGGCAAAGAAAAAAGAACAGGCATAAATGGGCATTTAAATTCCAAATGCCTTGCTTGTTAAGGGAAACATCTTGTAATGTTTATAATAATTGGGTTTGGTTTTAAACTTTAGACAGTAACAAGAAATAGTTCAGCATGACATTGATGACTATTCTGATAAATTTTTGTGAGTTTAAACATATAAATTTAGAAGAAAGTAATCAGAATTAGAAATAGCAATTCTGTGTCTTCTAGGGGGTTGTCTTGCTTTTACAAGGTCATCTGCTTTGCACATTATTCTCTGTCTAACTATGTATGTATATAATACGATTAATGCTGCTTTCGTCGTACTGAGTTCCATGAAAATACTAAGGAATGGTAATAATGACATCAAGCTACACAAAAGGGCATATGTGTCCATATTTCTTTTTCTAGTTGTGATGAGCTTGATATATCCATCAACATAATCACCATCTGCAATGAAATGCAAAGAATTTGAAAAAAAATCAAGAGCTATAATCATTGCATTTTCCTTTGCAGGTTGTTATGGTTTTGTACCTCATGATGCTCCCTTGATGCAAAATTCCAGTATAAGCTTTTGAGTCATTTTACTATTTAAGTAGTAGATATTCAGAATTCTGGTGGTTTGGGAAGTAAAAAGACTCATTCATTTTTAATTTCTCTAGTGCAGCAACTTTAGCTTCCTATTTTTCAAAGAGTATATACAGGGAAGTTGCAAAGGCAGTGGCAAAAACCTGCCATAGGAAGGAAAGAACTGGAAAAATCTTTCCAAACAGGTTTGTTGCTTTCTTAAGGTCTCAGAGTTACAATGGAGAATTACTAATCAGCGGATAAATTACCAACTATTCAGTAAAATGTTATTTGTACAGTTCCTTTTTCATCTTTATAATTGTTGATTCTTCTGTGGAAGAATTTAGCTTAAATCATAAAGCACTGTCATCTGAGAAGAGTAATTTCTTCCTGCCAAGCAGTTTTAAACACCATACAGATAATACGATTCAAACAACCCAATATGTAGGGTGCCAAGAAAGACTAAATAGCTTTATAGGTCAGCTTTCTCTTGACTTGTGGCTAAAGACTGCTCAAGCTCAGTTTCCTACAGGCTTCCTTTGTGTTCTTTCACAACAGCAGTCACAAAAGAAACATTCACTTCTCTGTTAAAATACTGAAAAGATTTAAATGTCATTAGATCAGTCTTTACTACAAATGGAGTCTTTTATTGAGGATAGCCTGTCTCTCACATGGTGCACAGTACATAGAAATCATTCATTATATACCTGTACATACCTTCATATGCTTGTACTGAAAACCATTTGTAGATTCAGATCATAAAACTGGCCAGTGTGTGAAGCAAAAGGCAGACTTTGACATTATGGTTCCTTAGTGCACAGCAGTACCACATTCCTGAGCAAGGTTACTACAGTTTTTTCATGGATATTTGCTTGGGTTTTGCAGTTATGTTGTAATGTTTGATGCTATAAGGAAAAAAAAAAAAGTGAAGTATATTACAGAATCATAGAATGGTTTAGATTGGGAGGGACCTTAAAGATCATCTAGTTCCAGCTTCCTGCCATAGGCTGGGACACCTTCCACTAGACCAGGTTGCTCAAAGACCCATCCAGCCTGACCTTGAACACTTCCAGGTGTGGGGCATCCATAACTCCACAGGGCAACCTATTCTGCTGCCTCCCCACTCTGTCAATAAACAATCTTTTCCTAGTATCTAATCTTAATAGTATCTAGTCTTGCATTCTTTTTATTTAAAACCGTTCCTTCTTGCCCAATCTAGCACATCTAGCAGAACATTGTCTTTTAAGGAAGGGTCAGGATAAAAATAACAAATAAAGTGAATATATACTTGTAATCACTGACCGTTATCTAGTTACTTTCCTCTACATCTCATTTATCTGTGTGACTTGTTTAAATTATTCCCTAATGCCTGAAGAATTAACTCTTCTTTGTCTCTTGGGGTAGGTTTTCTTAAAAACTAGTCAAAAATCACCTTCTGCCTTCAGTAACACTGTAGTCTGGCTCCAATATTAATCCTTTGTTTTATAAAGAGTGAATTCACAGATATTTTAAGTGTAGTAATTTTAGAGTAGGTTGATAAGATACAAAGTCTTCATGAATAAATTTAATGCAAATTAAAATATAAATGAAACTGAGTGTTTCTTAACTACAAGTGTTTGTTTTCGAATAAGAAAAGGTACCTAGTTAAATTTATTTTTAGTCACCTCCTTTTGAAAGGAAGAAAAGAGAGTGAAAACGAAGGAAAAAAAAGGAAGACTAGAGGGCAGAGATGTAAAAGGAGTCTTAGAAAAGTAGCTTATTTGGCAAATTAAACATTTGGATTTGTATGGAGCAGATTGTAGAACAGAAAATGCTGAAATCAAGATGATCAAGGAATTGTCATATACATCAAATAGTTGCATCACAGAGAACGACATTAGAAAAATTAGATTCATCGAGTCCCAAGGACAGATGGCACAAACAGATGAATACTGTATTTCTCTTTAAATGGAAATAGAAAAAAATGCATATGACAAGACTTTGTTTGAATAATGGCACTTGTGGCGGTGGGTTGATGAGCGCTGATGGTTATCCTTTGCTGATATGCTATGTTTAAGTTGAGTAGTTCATGCCTTGTTACCCCTTATTCTTCCTATTCTTAAGACCAAATGGCAGTTACCTGTCAATCTTAGTGTTTACATGGCCCCTGCTCCTGCCAGTCAACCAGAGACCTCTCCCAGTGTCTGGAAGCTTCTAAGAAGAGTCCTGGGTGATTGGCTGGAGCCAGGGTTTCCCCCTCCTACCAGTTAAATTATGTACCCTGAATTCCTATCATTGGTCCCCATGCTCTGCTGTCCCACGTGTTCTTTTTTCCCCTTTAAAAACTGAACCCTTCAGGTGCTCGAGGTCTCTCCGTCTCTCCGTCTCTCCTGCTCTCCATCTTGGAGCCTCGGCCCTGGGGTTGGAATAAAACCTCAGTTGCTGTTTCATCGGAGAGTCCCGTCTCTCGTTTCATCTGCGCCTTAGCAGTGGCTCTGTGTCACTGACTCAAAGACCCCCAAGTTGCGGTGGTGCCAGGGCTGGCCGGAGCCAGCAACACCAGGAAACCACAGCAGGCACTGACTTTAATAAAGTTACTCAGGTTATTAATTTAGGCCCTGGAGAACTATTTATGTCATATCTGAAAAAGAGTTAGGTATCTCAAAAAAATAACTCAGGTACTTTGTGACTGAAGGCCAGCTAATGAGATACCAGTAGCTGCTGAACATTCTGAAACAGAAACAAAAGAAAAAAATCAATAAAGCCTCAAATGAAAAGTTAGGAAAGAAATGAGGAGGTTATAATTTTCTGCAATAACTCTGACATGAAGTTTTACACTTGTTCTGATCTTTTTTTCTAAACTACTCCAAAAAAGGATTTTCCATCCAGGCAGAAAACAGCAGTGAACAGCCGGTCTACAAATCGCTTTCTAAAGTATTCACTTTTTCTTTTTGTATAGCTTTTCTAAGTGGCCTGCAGCTAAAATCTGCTCCTCTTATTTCAGTCCAACTGCTTATCAGAAGCCTGAGACATTGCTAGTCCCTTCAGTAGAGTTGTGGTCAACGGAGTTGGGCACTGCCTGAGGCTGCCCTGTTTCCCTGTGTTGGACAGTTTGGAGCAGTTTGTAGGTCTCAACATGACCTAAGAGAAGGGCTCTAGGAAGGTGTTTGGGCAAGATCCTGGTTTTGCAAGAAGAGACCTGTCTTCCTTCTGGACAGGATGTTTCTGTACAGATTTGTGATAGAATTTGGATCTCTTTTATTTGCTTTTCTGAATTTGTGTTCTGTTTTTTTATAGGCATCAAGACCTGTAAGGAGAAGATGGCTGAGATGGAAAAGTAAGAGAGGCATGAATCACTGTACTGACCTGGGAGTCTACAGCTCATGCTTAAACAAACAGTGCAGTCAGGAGCAGAGAGAGCTTTCAGCAGTGACTCAGATCTTCCCGAGGGCCAGAGGATGCTGCAGTTCGCTTCGACTCAAAAAATTGCTGAGATGCCTGGAAGCAGCAACTCACCTTTGAACACACAGTGAGGAGAACAGCTGAGTACAAGTCTTGTTTTTGTTCTGAGCCAGTTTTCTTTGAGAATTTCCAGGCTTTGTTCAACACTATTAGGCTTCTTTTATTAATTTATGTATTTATTTATTTATTTATATTTTTTCCTTTTTTTTTTTTTTTTGCCCACTCTATAAGAGCCTTTTTGGAGACATCCAAAATGTCTCCAAGAGAGAAATAATTCTAGCTACAGCCACTCTAAAACTGTGGGGTTTTCAGGGTCCTGCTCAAAAAAGCTCAGGTGTCCAGTGAGAGAAAAGACCTTCTAGTTTGAAAACAGGTTAGAACTCTGGACCTCAGCAAAATGAATTTTGTGCAAAACTGATTGTGCCTTCAGTGAAAGAGAGAGCAGGAACTTTTTGAGTTTTCCCATTCTACAGAAAATGTGATTTGTAAGGCAAGAGCTTATAGCATTGTGGTTTTCCAAGTTGTTTGGCATTCCAAGTTTCATATGCTGCTGTACAGGTGTCATTCTACTTTAATATCACTTGCAGTTTTGAAGAACAAAATTAAATCCTTATTTTATGCATGCAGTAGGCAATTTAAGGCTTTCTCTTAGCATGCTTTTGTGTTCACAGGAATAGGGATAGTGGTGATGTAGCAAGTGAGAATATTCCTTTTCCAGCAGAATTCTTTTGCTCTTTGGGCCTCTGTTATCATGTCAGCAGGAAAGCCAAGGAGAACTGAAATCTCAGTTTTATGCAAGACATTCCTATAATATACCTATAGTATTTAATTTTTTACGCTTAAACAATTTGTCAAGCTTGCTACTTTAAGATTTTTGATCTTATTCCATGAAGATTCAAATGATTTCATACCACTTCTGTAATGGGATACTGATGAGTACAGACATTTTGTCCTAGATTTTTATGATGTATTTCTTAAAGTGTAGTAATTCTACATTATAGGAACTTTGAGAAAGTTTTTTCATAACAGTTGCATCCTGGATTCAAAGTTATATTCTTTCATGTTACAAAATAAAATTATAACATTTTTCAGAAAAATTTAATCACAAGAGCCAATAGTGAACTCCAAACTAGCTTTAATTTGAACCAAAATTTTAAAAGGATGTTTTCTGTGATGCAGAGATCACTACCAGTTGTTCTTGATAAAATTTACTCTTCTAAACTTGCTATAGGCACTGAAGGACACCTGGAGCAGCCAGAAACATTCTTCCTAACTCTGCTTCTTTTCCTTCTTCCCATCTCATGGCTTGGTAGACATTTCTGTGGAAAATTTCTGCAATTTCTCAGGGAAACCCAGGCTGTTTTATGCTTCTAACAGTTTCCCTGTTATTTTTATCTACTTGGATCTCTGACATTTTTTAATAGAGCTGAGCCATATAGCTTTACTTATTTTTCTAATGATTTCTTCATTAGTAGGCAAATAAAAAAATAGATTAAAAAACTCCAGAAATATTCTAAATTGTATTTACCTTTTTTCCCCTCAGAAAGCTAAACTTCTATTTTCTGTGCATCCTATGTTGCCAGTGGTGGGATTAGGGGTTTTTTAATGCTTAGTGGAAACTCTCTTTATATGAGAATGCAAGTGGATAAACTCCTCTTCATGAAATAAAAAATGGGGGCAAAAGTCTCTAAGAACCACAGAATATGATTTGGATGGAAATAAACACTGCTGTGCAACCACATTTCCTTTCTTCTCGAATGAAAACAAGGAAGCTATTTTTGAAAATTGCCTATAAGGAATCAAACGGTGCAAAGTAGGGGCAGTGTTTCAGCTGCCATTCACTAGTGCCACTGATTAGTTCACTCCCAACACTTCTATACAGGCAGCCTAGTCTACTCATGTGCTCCAAAACACCCGAATTCCCCTGCTGCATGTCTTCTGAGGAGTTCTGAGTTGTCACAGTCTGTGAAAGTCTTTGCAGATATTTCTCTCACTTAATGTTTTTCTATTTATTTTATTAAATATTTTAGTGGGTTCAATCTCATCTACTTTTAAAAAGCATCTGCTTAGATTTACCAGCAGTTTATACTGAGATAGAAGAGAAGAGAGATGGCAAATGTGTTCTTAACACAGAAATATCATGAGATGTCTGGACAGAGAAAAAATACAATGTCACATCTGGACACAGATTTTTCTTGTACCACATCACTCCTCAACTGCATGAGGATGTATGGGTGAAGATGTAGCCAGTATTATCACATTAGTAGCCCAAAACAAACAACAAAGTTTTGTCTTCAAATATTTATTGCACCCCCTTCTCTTTTGTTGGTAAAGAATACTCTGTGTCACATTAGGTTTAAATATAGAAGTGAAATATTGACTCTTGGTGTCTTAGCTCTACTGATAAAATAATCCACAGAAGTGTTATACAGTTAATATTTCTACACTAACAGGTGCCTTTTTATCGCCCGTAAAATGGCAAAGCACAATTATATATAAAGAAGGCATCAGAACACTTCCATATTTGGCAGTCTCTTTCTTCCTCCTCCCCCTGCCCCTGCCAACCTGCAGACAGAAAATACAGGCAATCAGTTCAACATGAAACCGCCTCTGGTGTCACTATTTGCACTTTCTCAAAATAGGTGGTAAATGTGTTTAAAGGGTTGCTATTCTCTTTTACAAGCTTCAGATTGCTTAATCTAGCAAGTTGCTAATTCTCAGCCTAGAAGTATTTGCTGATTGCTAGGTGTTTATTAAATACTTTAGTATGTATTTTTCTCAGCCATATTCATAGATCCATTATGAGATTTTAAGAGAATATTTTTAACCCCATGAGAAAGCATTTTCAGTATTTTAAAATTCATTATTTATGCATATTAAATCTGGGATCCAAAGAATAAAGAGCTGTCTCTTTCTACCATTATAACTGTAGCATATTTCTGCTATTTCATTCTTATGAAAATATTCCTATGTAACATTTTTAATCTTACTGACCATATTTTAAAATTAATTTTAGTAGCTTAATGCAAGTATCATAGCAATGCAGATATTTACATGGCAGTAGTGGTTCACATATTGCTACGTCCACTGATGATATCTGTGCCTGGTTCCTGAAACCTTTTTTGTGGTTGTTTTGTTGTCTTTATTTGGTGGTTTGCTTCTTTCTTCTTCTTTTTTTTTTTTTTTAATTAGTACAAGGACTAGTTCTATAGACACTGACTATCCTCACAATTGTCAGTCTCTCTGTGGAAATGTGATGGTTTCTTCTAAATCAAACCTTGCAGGATCCCTGTGGGAGATGTTCAGGGAAGGTACTGGAGCTAGGGAGAGTTTTTATATGACAGAATATATTCTATTAGATCAAAAGTGTATGTTCAGAAGAACAGAGGCATAGCTTAGCTTTTCTTACTTGTTTTTCTAATGAATGTTGGGAATTAGGTTTGAGAAACATTCATGGATGTGCTATATAGGAGATAGTGGCCTGGAAAGAGGCACAAATGCTCCAAATTTCTCCTGCAAAGTACTAAGATTTGCTTATGCAAAGAAATTACATATTTGTAATATGTTTGTCATGGAAAAAAACAGAGGGCTGTGGTTAAAAATGCAAAATTTGATTAAAGATGGCAGATCTTCCTGGATTTCTAGTCACAATGGAAAAGCTGCTTTTTTTTTGCTGGAAAAGCAAAAGCATCTGGAGCTGAGACCCTCAGAGGTGTCTCAGAAGATGCTGAACCCTGTCTGCAGATTGCAGCCCACACATCCCTTCACAAGAGTGAGACAGTTTTTACGAGTTTCCCTTTCAGTGTTTAGTTATGTTGTTTCTCTCACAGAGCAGCAAAGATCATGCAACAAGCTTCTGTGTGCACCAGACAGTTATTAATCACTTTGAAACTGATGCTTAACATGCCTGCCATTCCTGATAAGCCTTGTGCCAGCTATGGTAGCTCATGATGCCAACACCTATGTCCTCCTCAGTTACACACAGCTACTCAGGCTGGAGCTTGTGTGTGAATGGATTGTACATTTCCCTGGATGTAGGTTTGAGTTTAAGCCAGGAAAAAAGATGTAAGAGAAAATGATCTTCTGCTGACTGGGTGGAAGGACAAAATACTTGGGAAGCTCTTGCTTATCAAGACATGTTTTTATTCTTGGAATAAAGTTAAAAAAAAAAAAAATAAAAGGCAAAAAAACCCAGTGAAGTTTTGCAATATTTTCTTCGGTTTTGTTTCTCAAAATACCAAGCAATTAATCTTTTAAAATATATTTCAAATGAAAGCTCATGTAAAAAAATGCATGACTATAATTTGGCAAATGATATTTCTCAAGCATAACAAAGTAGTGGAAAAATTAATCCTAAATTTGTTTTGAGTTAATAGTTTTACAAAGCAAATAAGTGATTTGGCAATGAAACAAGATTATTTAAATATGCTCTTCAAGAAAGTAATTTTTATTGTCACACTTATTTCCTCAAATTAAAATCTTTCTTAATTTCTGTAGCATTTCAACTGCTCTGGTAGACAGAGAAGTTTAATACTTCACAGTTAAGGTGATAAATTCTGCTCTTCATTTGCATTATACGTGACCTCATGCATTGTCTGAGATCTGGTAGAGAATAAATTTGATTGTCTCAATTGCATTGCAGACAAGTGCTAATGAAATTAAAGTCTCTATGCAGATTAATTTTGTACAGTAGGGAAAAGTCCTTCCTTTGTTTTAAACTGTGTCAATACTATTTTTTGTTGTTTTTAATGTCTGTGTTATGAAAAATGGAAAACAACTATTTATCATTGAATTTCTCTATGCCACAGAAAGTTACTGTATAATATTTCCCCTGCTTCTCTCTCTTCTCAGCTGAAACATCCTGCTTTGTTTCATTTTACTATTGTGGGAAACATATAATAGCCTCTGTTGTTAATCCTGAAAATTTACCATTCTTTCTGGCAGTGGAGGCATCAGAAAAGCCGACACTGTTTGAAATATATCTATGAATTGATTTGTTCAGGTTGTTCTCAGGAAGAAATCATAGAATGGTTTGGGTTGGGACAGACCTTAAAGATCATCTCCTTCCAAGTTCCAGCCATGGGCAGGGACACCCTCCACTAGACCAGGCTGCTTAAACCCCATCCAATTTGGCCTTGAACACTCCCAGGGACAGGGCATTCATAGCTCCTCTGGACAACCTGTTCCAAGGTCTCACCACCCTCACAGTAAGTAATGTATTCCTAATATCCAATCTAAATCTTCCCTTTTTTAGTTTGAAGCCTTTTAAAATAATTATAGTTTTAGCAAGTAAAACTATATCCCTTCTTTGACTCAGACTTCTAAATGACTCTTCAGAATCCAGGGGTGTATTTTATTAACACGTGGGTGTATTCAACTTAATTGTGCTCCTACATTGGACTGCCATTGTGTGGACAACTGGAACTTTGGCAAAGAGCACATAAATAAGAAGTCTTTAATAATTTAGAAAGTATATGTTACTCTTGTCCAACTGCCAAAATATTTTATAAATAATTTCTTTGCCTGTTACTGCTGGACAAATTGAGAAGTTGAATTTATTCAACTTTTCAAAGAAATTGATTTTGCTGCTCTTTATTGATGGACATTGTAAAAAGGGGATTTTATTACTTTGTACTTCTATTGCTCCTCTTTTCCATTTTGGAAACAGCTAAGCTGTCATCTGCATAAGACTTTTACTAAAAAAATTGAGTTTTTTTTCTTTGGCCTAATAAGCAGAGCACAGCTAAGCTGACCTTGATAACAAATTCAGGTTGAATAGTTCGGAAGTCTATTTATTTGCAAAGTATCAGAATTTATCAGAAATTACTTCTGATAAATTCTTTCCAAGGGAGCAACAGAGAAGCCACTGCCTGTCATACCCGACTTACCAGCTTTGCTTCCAAATGCTGGTGATAGACTCTTAACTGGAGATAGCCAGAAATAGTAGCTTGTCTTCCCTACCCAAGATTAATTTATCCAGATGCGAATTCTTCCTAGGCCTATATTTTCTTTTAATCCACTTACACCCTTTCTTCAATTTTCACAAAGTTCCTTTAGTATTTTAAAGTGCTTTTAGTGTTTACTACTTTCTAAATAAACCAGCATGTGTTCCCCTAGTGTAAATTGTTTCACACAAACCTTACAAAGGATGAACTACGTTTTGCATTTAAGCTTTTAAAAAATTGTCCTTGGCAATTTTAGTATTGCCAAAAGTCACTTAATTGGTTTACAAAATTCTAGGATCTTGGCCATTTTCTCTGTAATTGAACAGTAAAATGGAGGAGGGTTCAGCATCCTAAACACACTTTTCCTGAAACTAGAAGGTATATATGATAATATTTTTTTGTTTCATGTGTAGTGTAGGCTGGTTTAAACATAATATGCATAACTCATTTTTTGCAAGCTAGAAGGTAAACAGATAAATGTGTACATAAACACAATAACAATTTATTTAGATTTTCTAATGTAAACCTGAGGCAAATTTATCAATTTTAGAAGGGGCATAGTAGCAGAAGGGAGAAGTTTGTTACAAGGCAGCCTGAAGGACTTTGGCCTTCAGTTACAGACAGAGGATTCAGCTAAGCTCTTGTTTAAAGACCATCTTCAGTATAATGCTCTTCTCTGTGTGAATTTGGATCTTTTGCTACAGTGTCAGTGTACTTGTCAACTCTCAAATGACTACAATTTCCCTGAATGTTTATTCCTTCTCCAGGCAGGAAGCCATAAAATTCCTTATGAGTGCGATTGTCTTGTCTTAGACAATGTGAAGATACTCATCTTCACAAAAGGAACAAATAAGCATTCCTCATGGATTCCACATGCTGTAGTACGTGGCTCTTAATAGAGAGAGGATTGGATAGAGACAGCTGTTTAAAACAGCCCCTTGAAGATAAGACCTATGAATAGCTCTTGTAAATGCTGTGATGTAAATATCTGATACACTTTAAACTTGTTGTTTGCCTCACTGATTTCTCACTAGTCTTTCTTAAAAGCTCAGGCATGTTAATTTATTTTGTGATTATAATAGCATTTTGTCTTTTAATTTTTTTTTCATAAGTTATTTTGTGGAATTAGTAAAAAAATCCCAGATGATTGTCTTGTTTAAATGTTATTTAATTAAAGATCCTGTGATGTATAACAAGTACCTAGGTGACATGTTGGTGAGAATACTGCTGGTAACTACATAAGCACCTAACTGAGATTGAATCTTCTACAGCTTTTGGATATATGCCAGGCTTGCTGAGTTTCAAAATAGTATAGGAATTCTCAAGCTTTTACTAAAGGTACACTATTTCTATGGCAATTCCAGTGCTATAAATGCCTCTTTTTATTTGTGAAGGTACCTCCACCATGATCAGTAGACTAGCACAGCACCATGAAATGCACACGATAAAGATGACATTGTGCTTTACCTTCTCCCATTTATTGGAACTGCAGGGTGCTGATTTTAAAGCTTGAAGCAAAAAGATATTCCAAACCATATGGGCAGGATCATTTTTATGTTTAATATAAATGACTGTCTAAGTGCTGAACCAGAAGTGTGGCTCTTGTTAAATACACCATCTTCAGGAGAAGCTGTCTCCAAACCACAAACCAGTCCTCACCTCCCCCATTTTTCACAGATGTACTGATCTGATTGACCACAATGACTGTGTGGGATTAAGGTGTTGTTCTAAGGTGTCTGCCCCATTCCTGCTCTTCAGCTGGCTTTGGAAATAGCATTGGACTTTGTCCAAGTTGATGAAAATAAAGCTGTCTTCTCACTACTGTGAGTTTAAGCCCTAGAGCCAAGAATAAGGTCTATAGCTGTTTAGCTTCAACTTCACAGCCTCTAGAATGGTTTGAGGCAGAAATCTGACATTTATGAAGTCTTTGTACTGTTTTGAAGACTGTTAAAATGGTAAAAGCTAAAAGTAGTGTTTCTGAAGCCATAATTTTTGCTGAATCTCCAGGGCTTGTTTCTCTCTCTTTGGATAGTGTATGCCTTTCCTCAGTGCTAGTGTTTTTAATGTAAAAAAAAGGGAAATTTTGAAGTATGCCTTGTGCTGAAATATATAATACTACAAAGTGCCCTTTAGGTAGAGGAAAAAAACCCCAGAGACTGTGATCCTAACATATATATGTATTTCTTTACTTATTTCTGCTGTGAGAATGTTTTAAACTAGACTGCAGATATTGTTCTGCTTAAAAATTGAGAGATTTGTAAAGATTCTTGAAAGGTGGACAAAGAATTGTTGTGAATTCATTGCTAGTTACTAGTAGGCACTAGGGTTTTCTATTCAGGAGGGTGGCATCTCATGAATTATATTTGAATTTCTGTACTAAGGATGCCGTATAATAGAATGCAAAATAAGTAAAATTGAGCTAATTTCTTCCCTTTATATATGTGGCTGTTTAAAAAGGTAATGAATAAATATGGTTATTTAAGTGTGTGGTAAGAATCACACCCTTGCAGACTGTGGGTACAATTTAGTAGTGTAGTGAGTCATAGATTAAAAGTAAAATATTGAAGAAGTGTTGAAAAACTCATAAAAATGTCTTCTCTTGTTACTTTGAGTCAGAAAACATTGCAACTTTTATAAAAGTCTGTACTTAGGATTTTAGCCTGGTGATGTAAAAAGATTAGGGAGTTCAAGTGAGGAAAAAATGCTGGATATACAATTAAAAAATTATGGAAATCTCTAGTATTTTCTTACAAACCATTACATGAAGTCTGAATAGTGTGGAAAAATTATCCCTTTGTACATAGCTTACTAGAATCCAAACTCTGAATCTTGGGATAAACCTTAATAAAGAATTTGATTTGAGAACCTGAGTGCTGTAAGTGAGAGCTGGGAAGTATTTCTGGGAACCTAACAGAGACATTGGTTAATTCATGTGCAGACGTCTTTCCAGGAGGAAGGCTGATTTGACATGATGAATCCCAAAACCTACTAACTTGGACTTCTCTTTGTGATTTTAACTTTTTTTGTTGTTCTCACAGTTGCAAATAACATACCTCACTTGTAAACAACATGATTGCTCTGCTTGTTTCTGTAGAAGAAAAAGAATACATTGAGTGTTTTCAGAAGTTCTGTCACTATAGTCACACCTATTTCTGCTGATAATGGTGAAATATTACATATTACAAAAGCTCTGTTTTGCACATGAAAACTCTTTAAAGAATTTTGGGGTTAGGATTTTCTGTTTCTAGTCAATTTCTGCTTTACTTCTCTTTCCCTTTTTAGTGCGATGCCCATTTTAAAAAGAAATTTGGTATTGTCTTAAAAAAACCCAACAAACACACCAAACTTTAATTTTGAAAAAGGTTTCAAATCAAATCTATTTTACAGTATGATGCAGAGGAAGCAAAGAAACAACAGAGGACTTGAATTTTCCTGTGAACAGCACTTTATGATTTGGAACAAACACTTGTTAATTCAGGAAAGTGGAATGAAATGTTAAAACTTAGGTATATTGGTGTAAGAAATACTATAAATACCCAGAAAAGTAAATTTTGTTGCCGTGTTATTTCCCTATAAAGTTTAATCAGCCATTTTCAAATTCAGGAGACAATTCAGTAACTGCATTATCCAGGACAATAACTTGGAAAGCTCCATTCGACTTTATGGATTTAGTATATTGCTCCAAATGGAATTCTGCAAGTCATTCAGTCTTAAATAATAAAAAAGAAATAATTCTTTTCCGATTCTAAGTTAATAATCTAAAAAATTCATCCAACATTTTATGCTGAGTTTTATTTTCCATTTCCTTTGGCCTGTGAAGGGTGTCAGTATTGACTTCAAATGAGCTCACTTTACCTGCCATTTGCAGCCACGCTTAGACAGTTGTAGTTACTAAAGTGCAGCCTGAAGTATTGCTTTTGGAAATGTGCACAGATGAGTTAATGAAGGTTTGAAAAGCCACCACTAAGGAATAAACCACATGTATTTACCCACACACACCTCCTGCATGTATTTATGTTTGCACACATATGTGGGATTTTGCACACATATGCCCAAATGCATATTTGTGTGTTCATGCACATATTTGCTTACCTACCTGCATATCTATACAAACACACATTTCTGCACACACACATGTATGTTTATGTGAATGCATCTAAATCTGTACACCCACACCTGAAGAGAAACCAGGAAGGAAGAAAAAAGATCCTTATTGGTTAATCTAACAGGTGAACAAGGAATTTCAACACACAGGAAATGTTAGAAGCAAAAGATTAAAATTTGATGGCAAATAGCGTTAAAAGTGACGTTGAGCACTATAGAACTCCAACACTACGAGCTACCTGGAAAGGGAATCAGGGCAACGTAGTCAAATCAACACATGAAGAAGAGGTTAATCCTTAGAAACATTTTAAAACCTGTGGTAGGACATGATTATCTGCCAAATGGAAGTGATGATTCAAGAAACAGAGTAAAATACAAGGAAGATTCAGGCACCTGTTCTGGCTGATTGGGAATACAGAAAAGGTTGCACTTAGTAGTATTACACAAAAAAGACCTTAGCAAGATTTAGTCATATCTTGCAGCTGAGGATTTATCAGGATCAACAAAAGATGCCTGGAATTACATGCCTGACAGGTAGTATAACAGTTAATAGGATCTGTAGTGTTACACTGTTCCAGTGATAAATATGAGGGCTGGATTGGGGTGAGAGGGAAGGTATTAAGAGCTTTGTTTAGTCAAATTGTACATAAGCTAAGAACTAGACGCCAAGGAGAAAGTATTGGGAAAAGAATCTAGATTTTTGGTTAGGTTATTATTTGTACGTTGAAGCTGACCTGCAGCTATGGAATCTACACAGAAATTGGAAATTATTAAATGATTTTTTTATATCTTAGTGTGCCAGAGGGAAAATACGTGAAAAGATGAATGGGTGATCTCTTTGAGGTAAGGAAAAATAGGAAGGATTAAGAGAAAAGGAAAACCAAGGAGACAAATGAGATAGGAAAACAATTAAACTATGGGAGCAGAGGGGATATAAAATAAGTGGACTATGAAAATGTCAAATAAGTGATTCAATCAGCATTTTCCAGTGGTATATGAGTAACAATGGTCTCATTCTGTAGAGAAAAACTGAAGTAAAATAAAGCTTGAGGACCTGATGGAATTTGTGTAGCATGTAAATTGTGAAATGAAAACCACTTTTGGATCTTATTTCTCCCTGGGCTGCAATCTGCTTAAACAGTGGTACCATGTGAAAAACACTATGAAATGCAGCAAAAATAAAAATGTGTAAAAAATATTTTTTAAAGTCAAGATAGGCAGAAGGGCTATGAGATTGACACCTGAAAGGGAAACAGTGGAATATGAAAGTAAGAAAAACTATAATTGCAGTAGCATCAACAGAAACTTTTTGATGATGTTTTTGTCGTCAAACACTGAAGTATTAGGTTTCATGGTGTATAGTAAAGATATAATCTTACAGCTTAAGCGTTTCCCATAAATTTTTTCAATGTAGGTGTTCTGGGAAAAGAGACAGGAAATTAAAAAATATAGTCTAGGATATATTCTTCTATATATGTCTGCAACAGTGGTAAAACTGGAAGTCTTATAGATGTGAGCCTGGGGAAGGGTGGAAAAGGTGGATGAAGGTGATAATACTGTGGAAGCAGATAGGCTGTTAAATGTGGGTAGAGGTAGAAGCCCTTGCTTGGTAGAGTTATGGCAGGTAAGAAAAAACAATAGGCAAAGGCTAATAATAGAAAACTCAGTGTAATAACCAATAGTGAAAACTGGAATTAGGATGTTTAACAAATAAAAATTGATTAAAAAATTCAGAGAAAGGGACTGATATGTGATACACCTTATAAATGCTTACATAATACTGAAGAGCTGCTTGGACGGAGCCATAAAAAAGAAGGAAAAAAGAAATTAAAACAAAGAAAAAAGAGGGCAAAAAGAGCCTGTTTGCAGAACTAAAAAGTTTTTCAACTGTTTTTCTGAGATTTAGTTTTACTTTACTAGAAACTTGAAATTACAATTTTGAGGGAATTTTTTTTAGATTAATTACTGTGTGTTATATGTATTGTCATTCTCTGAAAGTAGTGTCCCTTGGTATGAAAAGATACTCCAAAATTCCCATGATTATTGACTTGTGGTGGAGTCACAGTCAATTTCTATAGAAAGACAATGATTTTGTCTTTCTTTACTTTCAAGCAAACAACAGTCATATGTTTGTATATGTTTAAGTAACTTTAAAAAATAGTTAAAAAGTTTACCAGGCTGTTGTTGAGGACCACACATAATATTAATAGATGGAAAGTAATTGGATTTTATATACTTTGTCTACAGAGAGGGTTTCTAAAAGTATGTGTATCAAACCCCATTTATTTTTGGGGATTACAGGATTATTCAGAATGTCCTATACTTGGAAATAAGCACAATTTTCACTGTAATAAAACCAAAGCAAAATGCAGGTTTGAATCTCATTGAAACAATAGATATTTTCCTCCCTTTTAATTTTATGTTGGCTGCACTAGCTGTTAACAAATAATTACAGAATAATGTTCTCACTACTTATAAAAAGGGGTTGACTTTTTAATTACTTTTCTGTTGATAAACTTTTCTGTTGAACACAGAGGAGAGATTAAATTAAACCAAATGATTAAAATTGTAGTAAATGTAGCCCTTTAGGTAGCCTTCTATTTAGGCTCTTTCTGTTGGTTGCTTTGACAATATTGCTTCTCTTCAATGTCAGAGGATTAAAGTGGCACTCGACAAGAAAAAGTATTGGAAACAGGGTAGCTAAAAACCAGAAAGGGCAACAAGATGGAGATTGTTTGAGGATAAAATGTGTTGAAGAGGATCAGAGAGCTGTAAGGACAATAAGGCTATCTGAAGTGACTGCCAACATGGCATCTCCAAAACCTTTCTGTTATTACTGTCATTTATTCTTGTGATGGATGTCCTCTAACACCCATCCTTAAAAAAAACGTATTTAGTCTGCAGCCTAATGAACCATGTTGATGTTTGTCTTTTAACAATTTTTTATCTATCTATCTATCTATCTATCTATCTATCTATCTCACTATCAATATATGAACTGCCAGTTTGGTATGAGGAGCCACTATTACCTCATATAAATGAGGTTGTTCATTGACTAACAAGGTACTAGACTTGTCTATGTCTGCTCACTCAGAAACGTACATATTTCAAAGGCGCCTACCCCTATCTAGGGTGGATTATTGCTGCAGCAAACAGCTTCTCATTACTAAGAAAGCTACAAGTCAGTACCGCTCAAGAGAGGTAGCCAAAGCAGAATTTGTGTTTAGTAGTGTTTCCAGTGAATATGTAGGGTAAATCAATTCCAGACATGTTCCAGGCTTTCAGAAATTTGAGAAGACAATCCCTAATTGAAAGGGCTACAAAATTACCCTATCAACTGGTTCCATTTCTCTGCCAGCTGAATGAATTACAAAGAATATTTCTTAGCTAAGAAAAAATTACCAGGTTTTAAAAAATATTGTTTCTATGTTCCTTTAAATATAACGAATGGATTTTGTTAGAATAGAGTAATGATCTTTATCTTCAGAATTATACTTGAGTCACTTCTTATGGCGCCTCTACATCAGAGTATAAATTGAGACAAGGTGTACACAGAGGCAAGAAATCTTTTAGTAATTTTCATTATTTTTTCCTCTTTACATTTTATGTGACTCTGGGCCAGTCTCAGAGCACACAAATTAGATTCATTTTCAGATGGTTGTCAGATGTGCTCCAGAACAGCACCTAGTGCAGCTGGAATTATTAATGGATGTTCAACTTCCCAAACTTAAAAACCTTCTGGAAAAATTGCTGGAGATGTGTATAATATTAATATTGGGGTATATTTAACTACTGTTTAAATCTATGAAATGACAGCTTTGTGAAGAGACATCTCCATTAGTTGTGGTGGAATGTGTGTTGGAATGTGTCCCAGTGCACAGCAGATAAGTGTGGAATTCAGGTGTTTTCACAGTGTAGTCAGGAGGATCACTCCCATCAGTGTTATAGCAGACTGATCTTGTTGATCTGTTGCTGCAGCTGAGGAAAAAGCTGCATTCCCATGAACTCTCCACCCTCCACTGCTCTGAATATCAATCTTCCTACTTGCTTATCCCTGGAGCTGGGGTTTAGCTTCACTTAGGGCTTGGAGTATTTCAGAATGACTCCTAGAGAAGTATTCCTATATTTACTTTCATCAAAAAACCAAGAAGACTGAAAATAATGGTCAGTCCTGTTATAACAGAAGTCTTCTAGACATCTCCACGAGAGATGAGTGAGTTGTGACAAGCACATTTTTCCCTTAAGGTTTGACTGAACTGTTGGAGCCTTGAATGTGATGCACTGGATTTTGATTTAGATATGGAAAAAGCTGGTAACTGAATTTTTACCTACACGGTGTTCTATTTCTACTAATCCTAAAAGGAGACTTTGTGTAAAGTATACCCTTGATATTTAAATTGCTATTGATTTCACTATCTTGCTAATGAAAGTGATGAGGAATGCAAAGTTAGTTATGTTCATAAACTTCTCAATCCTGAATGTTTTATCAGCCTGTTGGCAAGCTTTCTTTATCCATTGCAAGTTGATCATGCTGCTTAATTTCTCGTGCTGAAAGCAATTTATCTTTGTCCTTGTCCTGGCTTAGGGTAAATTTGGGAGGAAACCGCCGAATGGGGTTCCTCTGGAGAGCAAACCCAAACGGCCCTTCCCCACAGCCTGTCCGGGAAAAGAACTTCCTCAGAGAAAAATGGAAAAAACTATTTATTTAACAAATAAAGTGCCCACAAGCATAAAGAAGGAATAAAGTGAGAGAAACAATAAAACCTCTCATTCTGGAGTGAGATGGCAAATTGAGAAAATCCTTGCTGTGGGTGTAGCTCAGTTTGGTCAGTCCCGGTGAGCCTCAGGTGCCAGATCCCCAGTGCCCCTCTGGGTTTGTTCAGTCCAGAACAGGTTTGAACAATCCCGAGGAAAACCAAAAGAAAGAAAGAAAAAAATCCAGTCCAGGGAGCTTCTCTGCCTCAGCTAGCCAAACTAACTAAAGGGAAAAAAAAAAAAATCTGCCTGGCTGCTGTCCGTGCTGATGAGCACACAGAATCTGGAGAAAAAAATGTGTAGGAGTGAACACTGTTTTCTCAAAACAAACTATGCACTTCTTCCCCTGCTTCAGAACCAGTCTTTAAGGTTCAGAACACACAACTGGGGATACAAGCATCCTAAAGTCACCCTAGGACAGTCCTCTAGGGACAAGGTGTGTTTTTGAGGCAAAATTAATGCAAATTATTAATCTGTACTGAAATCTGATGATTTAAATCTTCAGGTTTTCAAATTCACTTCTTGTGAGAAAAATTACTAGTTGTCCAAGCATCCTTTACAGAAGACACGATCATTTGCTTGTAAAAAAGCAATGAGTAAGAATATGATTTTTGTAATGTTGTCTATTTCTAAAATACAGTGTGAGTGCTTCTCCTACCTCTTTAGAATAGACAAGCAGGCTGTTCTGGGATGTGTAGTCATTTATCTTTGTAAACTTTTTGCATTCTTCTGCTTGTGATATGGTTTTTGTCCATATCACAGATAGCTTGGTATGTATACCAATAGACATGGATTTGTCCGGCTTTTTTTCCAGTGCAACAATAATTTATTAAAATTTTATTAGGAAGCCAATACTTGCTGTAGCTAGAAGGCATTGGTAGGAAGAGAACTCAGAGTGAACTCGGGGAGGCGTGGGGAATGGGTACAGACTGCAAGAATAACCATGTCAGTGTTGGTGGAAGCAAGCTGCTGAAGCCACCTGAAGCTCAAAATTTCATGTTGATTGGAGTGCAGTGAACCTTCCCTAGACGCCCAAGGGCTCTGTGCCTCTCTCCAAAGTTATCTACAATTTTATTGAAGTGCATTGCCAGAGGTCTAACTGTGACACCTGTAAGACTGCACTAGCTGTCAAGGTATTCCTCACAGTCAATAGAGATGAGTAAGTACATGAATCACTTAAGACAGGTTTATCCTTGGTTAAAAGTCCAAACCAAAATAGGAAAATTATGACTGTAAAAGTCTGGGTGAATAACTCAAGCTTTGATGATTGATTCTTAAGTGTATAGGGCAGAGTCTTCAAGGGATAGTTTTAGATATTGAATTTTCCTTTTATTTAGTTTGTAATAACAATTTTGATTTGCTCAACCATCTATATTCTTTTACAATTCTCTTATAAATTGTGTCCACAGAGGCACAACCTAATAAATTAATAACTTCTAAAAAATGTTACATGAAAAAACATGCTTATTTTAAAAATCTGTAATATTTAAGCTTAACAGGGTACATAAAAGAGACATTTTCAGACGTTTTCAGCTGGATTTGAGTACAGAATAGAGAATCTAAAGAATTGCAAAGGAGATTGATCGACGAAGAACAAACACTGGAGATGCTTTTACTTTCCCAAAGAAGTGGGCCAAAAGCTAGAAATTCATGTCAGCACAGCCATAGTGGGTTGGCAGGGCTTCTTTAAGCATTTTTCCTTAAAAGAGCCTTTTATATATATTTTGCCTTGAAAAAAAATAGAACCTTATATATTAGCAATATATTATTAATTTCTATTCAGCAAAAGCTAACCCAAGCAGTACCCAACACTTTGTGACTTTGTGGCTTCTGAACACCTTTTAATTGCTTCAGCACAGAAAAAATAACTGATTGTGCTAAAGGATCTTCTTCTACCTGACTGAATGTAGACTAGCATGAAATCATAATAGTGCTTAAAACATTAGCCTTGTTTCCTGCTCTTACTTGCAGGGTGTATTGCTTTTGCTTATAAGCACTTCTACAGTCAGTTTGGTCTGTGCTTGTTTAATGGAACTTGGGAAATACTGTAATGATGTGCTATCCACCTGCCTTCCATCTGAATAATTGTTCTTGCTGCTTCTAAATGCTTTGTGAGCCCATGAGTTAATAAAGCAAAGATAAAAATAAATGGTAACTACCCACACTGCTACCATTTCTCCTCCTCCATAGGTAGGAAGATCTTCGGCATGTGAAGAAAACTAAAAAGTAAAAGAAAATTAGCTGTACTGACAGTAGCAGTGAAAATGAGTAGCAACTACTTAATGGACTTGAACTTTGTGTGCCCATACTGGAAGTGCCCAGAGTAGATGGAAATGTTTCTTTAGAGGTACGTAAAGTCAAAGTGATGAAGAGGAGCTGCCACATAATTTCATGCACATGGAATCTAGGAAATAAGTGCTTAATAATTGGGCTTTATCTATATACCCCTTGTGTATGGATATTCTTTCATTTAGATCTTTTTGTCTGGAGCAGATTACTTGTATATTAAATTATTTTCTGCACACATCAGTAGATTTGTACAAGGTTTGCATGTTCAACTTCTGGAGATCTGTGTTAGTGAGATAAATCACATCAGGAGAAGAAGTGGTCTTAGGCTGAAAGCACTGCCCTCTGTGATGCCTGGAGCTTCACAGGATTTTCCACAGGGCTTGAACTTGCCCATCCCCAATTGATTTCTACAATTTCAATCAGTTATGTGATTTAAAACAGTTTCAGGGACTAAATTTCAAATGAATGTGCACTGATTTGGACAAAACAAGAGCTCCTTTGGCTTCTAGGTTAAATTTGTAGTTGAGCAAACATCCTCAAGGTATTCTTTCAAACACAAACTGTAATTGAGAATCTCTTTGACTGGTCCCTACACTATTTTCAAGGTATACTTTTGGGATACATTTGAAGAGAGGAAAGACATTCTTCTATCAAAGCACAGAACTGGGAAATGTTATTTATCATCTGCTCTGTCCTAGCATTCCTGCCTGATCTTGAGCAACGTGCTTGGTATATACTTATGTTCTGAATAATTCTTGTATTTAAAACTAGCATCTTATTCAAGAGAATGAAAGCCTTTGGATATTCAAAGTGCTATGTGCTGACTCTATGATCATACACTCAAAAAAACCCCAAACCAAAGCCAACATCTCCCTTCCCCAACAGAAAAAGAAGCAACCACTTTAATGATTTTTTTATGATTATTTCTGTTTACCCTGAAGAGCTATTTTTCAGGAAAAGAAGCTGGTGTTCACTCTTGTAGATCAAGTAAATGGAAACCACAGGGCTCCCCTGCCTTCTGTTATACATCCAGCCTCACTGCCAAAGGCTATCACGCTATTTTTTCAATTATCTGTGCACAGTAAACATCTCCCTTTATTACCAGTATTTTTTTCCTCCTTTCTGGCCTTTAATATTGGTTCTAATGGCCTGCTTCTAATGAGTAAGAGGTGGACCCAATTAAAAATATTCCCAACTTGCACAGCAAAGGAAGACTTAATCAAAAAAACAATGTTGTATACAAATTCTAAATTAACTTTCCTCAGTACCTGCAAATAGCTTTTTAAACACACATATTGTGGATGTCTGAAAACATAATATTCTGGCTTCAAAAAATATCAAAATAATGATCTGTTAGCAAAACCTTTTTGTTTGTTTGATTGATTGACTGGGGTGTGTGTGTGGGGGGGTTACGATTTCTATTTTCCACTCCAGTAACATCAGAGAAGAAACAAAACCAGGGATCATAAATAATCTACCTGCAATACATGCCCAGAGCCTGGAGAGGGATCAGCAAGAGAGTCCCTGAAGTGCGGCCTAAAGGAATTCCAGCCACTCCAGATATTAAGCTGGCTTCACTTGGGGCCCCGCTTAAATGTGTCTATACAAGATATATTCCATGGGGAATAAACAAGATGATTTAGTTAGGGATGTGCAAATGTCTGTGGGGATAGAATGTTATTGCCATAATGGAGAGACAGTGAGATGGCTCCCATGACAGGAGTGTTGGAATGGAATGATACAGTCTCTTTAGGAAAGGCAGGCAGGGGACATGAGGAGGGCTGTTTACCTCTGTGTCAATAACCAGCTCTACTTTGAAATGAGTGAGAAACCAACCGAGAATTTATGGGTCAGGATTAAAGGCAGGGCAGGGACAAGTGACATTACAGTGGGGGTCTGCTACAGACTGTCCAACCAGGACAACTGGGTGAAAAAAGACCTCCATACAGAGAAAGGAGAAGACTCTAAGCACCGAGGCATAAAGTCAATGGCTTCATCGATGATTTCATCAATGATGAAGAAAATAGTAAGAGTGCCCTTTAAGGCCAAGCTTTTGTGAATGGAAGTTTTAGATCAAACTATAGATTTGTGTGCATAGAAAAATAGGATTCCAGGAAACTAATGTTTTATGATTTGATGCAATAAGATTTTTTTTTGTTTTTACAATGTTTTCTTAAAAATTTTAGGAGTTCATGATGTTGGATTCAGATCCAAGAAGTGACACATAAGAAAATTAATGCAGCACAAGATGTACTTTTCCTAGACTCAAAAGTACACTTTCAAACTTTTCTAGCCATCTGTTTGCAGAAATACTTTTTCGTCATCTTACTCATGTTGGTCCCTCTTGCCCTCTGTCCCTCTCTCTTAAACACATATGGACAGCAGGTCCTGCATTAGCTAAAGCAATATTGCTTTAGGTAAAGCAATAAAGAATAACTAAGAATAACTCAGAAAGGTTTTAATGACAATGGCTCTTAAAGAAACAATGCCATCAGGTGTTTTCCTAGAGGAATGATACAATTCAGAGATAATATACTGCAGGTAGGATGTTTAAATGAGTTCAGAATTTTTAAGAGGCTTATTATTTCTAAACTTTCTCAATAACACCAGAAACTGCATCTTCAATAACTTGATTTGATTGCCCAGTAGTTTAGCTTGATTATATTTAAAAAAAGGTTACTATATTGCCTGTTGAATAAAGTCCTTTATTTCTGACAGTTAATCAAGTATATAATCTAGAACAGTGATAATTGTTTGATCTCATTTAGTCTAATGTGTAATATCTTCTAATAAGTACAAAAACCACTTTATGGTAAACAAACTTTAGAACATAACAGTCTTCTCTGATATAGGCAAGTCCATCTTACATGCTTTATTTGGATTTTATCTTGATTTCTGTCTGTTTATTTCTGCACAAAATGTGAGCATAGATAAATGCTTAAACAAATGTTGTTTTAAGCACTGGAACCTCTGTGAACCTGCAAAACTGATCAAGGAGCTCTAAGTGCTGTAGTCCTTTCTGCTATTTACACTAGACAACTGGAAGACATAAACAAATACCAAAAGACAACCAGGGTCAATGTAGTGAAACATGGCTAGGATAAATAATTTAAGAGAAAAAGTATTCTGCAAGAATGCACAGAATAGGTCAGGCTAAAAAAACCCCAGGAAACCTCTTTCAGCCATTTCAAACCAAATAATATATGCCTTAATCTTAAAAAAACATAGTGCTGTTTTTCCCTCTTTATTACTGAAGAGCATGATTAATAACATGTATATGTGCTTTTTTATATTAACAAGAAAAAGTGTTTTAGTGTTTCGAGGTTGGGTTTTTTTTTCCAGCATACTTAATGCTTCTGCTTCTTATCCAGATGGACACTACACATCTTATTCTTTTTGATATGAGAAACAGAATCAGAACATCTTTCTGGTAAAATGAGGTAGATCTTTTTTTTGGGGGTGGGGAGCAGTAGCTCTGTTGATGTAAGCTGATTTTCTACCTAGCTGGTAAATACCTTAGGAAAATACTGTCCAGTTGGAAGTACTTAAATTTAGTGCAGTATTTAAACAAAGCAATTCAGCAGATTTTGTGTTCCTGAGAATACCAACTAAAATACACACAAGAACGGAACTTCGGCATTGAAATCATATCCCATATATCCCCTATTCAAACATATTCCATAGCACTGTGAGCTGACTGTCCTAAAATGAAATGTGTAATTTGTCTCCCTAGAGTTCATACATCAGCAAATCTTAAAAGTTTAAGGATCCTTACAACCCAAGCCATTTTATGATTCTATAGTCGATAGCTTCCATTCTTTAAACAGTACTCTATCACTACCCTAGGCCACAATAAAATGGAACCCATTAACCATTTAGTTAAGCTATTCCATTCTTCTATTTCCAAGAAGTATTATCCACAGTCAATTATTATTGTCTTTTCTCGTTACTGTGGTACAGTTCAAATAAGAAAAACAATGCAAATGTTTTTGAAATAACTATTTGACCTTTTATTGCTTTGTTTAGATAGGGGTTATTTTTTACACAGACTTAGATGTACAAGCACATTGAATATTTTGTATATTTTTTTCCTGATTGAAGGAACATATTGTTACTGCAAATGCTGGATTGGTTAATATTCAAGGATTTGTTTTTGAGTAACTATTTCATAGATTAAACTAGGAGCTCTTATATGAATAAAATTGTCTGATGGAGAAGGAAGGAGAATATCAAATGGAAGTCAGCCTAGTTTTCTGATTTGCGCCAAAGCACAGGTGGGTGTCTATGTGTGAATTAATACAAAATGATTGTGATGTTTTAACTACTTAGTATGTTTTCAGTATGCATTAGCTTTAAAGTGTAATTCTGCAAATGATGCACAATGTGCTTGCTCAGTAGTCTTGCGTAGTCTACTTCTCTCAGATGGAGCTGTTCATACACATTAAGGTAAATTAATTAAAAGTCTTTGCAAAATCAGGGTGGCATGAAATACAGTAGACATTTCAGTAAGTCAGTTTCTGAGAAGTGTTTTTTGTTTAGTATTTTAGAGCCACTGCAGAGCCAGTTATTTTGTACAGATTTGTTTTTTGTGTCTTTTAAAGCAAACATAAGATACAGACATAATTTTTTTATACACAGCACTATAATTTTGTGTGACTCATCCTTTTGAATTTAATGAGACTCTTTATAGCTAAAGTTATTAATGTTAAGGGGTGGTTTTCTGTTGTATTGGAGTCTATGGAGTATAACGGTTATGTAAAGTACTAATGTGGCCACGTTTTTAGTACTTTTAGACTGTTAAACTGCAGAGGATAATTCAACTTTGTTATTGGAAATTAGCTAGTCACCTTGTGGCACTGTCTCGTTCAAGCCTCAGTGCCCTTAGAGATGCTGTTTATCCTGAATTTTAGAGGAGGAATGATTTATCTAGGATCATGCAACAGTTTTCTCACTCCAGATGCAGATGCAAAATTAGGTGTATTAATGGTGTTTGTCTTTTTGTACTGTTGTCACGTATATCTAGTCTTCTTACTAAAAGGAGTGAATAAGTTCTGTAGAAGTGTTTGGCCTTTAGGCAGAGTCTCGCTACTCAGATCTAATTACAATTCTCTTCTTTTGATATGGCATTCCTGATTCATCATATGAGGCGGAAGGTATTGTGTTAATCAGTGTTAGTCATGAAGGGTTTTCCTTTTTTTTTAAATTGTGCCCAAGAAACTAGTCAAAAATTAGTCATGCACATGACTAATTTTTCCATCTAATACTTCAACTAGAGGTAAAGTGAGAAATGCAACTTTTTTTCTTTTTGTAATATATATATATATACAAGGGTTCAACTTTAGTAACTTAATATTCTGTCATTAAGTTTTTGTTTTAGCGTGGTTTTGAAAATAATACCAATCCTTCTGCGCAGTAGTGGAACTGTGCTCTCTCACAATTTGAAACGGAAATTTACTATTCCTGTATTTTGAAAGAGGATGATGTATTTTTTGTTAATATTCTTTTGTTTTCTTGGTATCTTCTTTTAAGCACTGGACACTTGTCGAGATTCTCACAGGTAGATTTTTTATCTAAAAAATAATGGCACCTTGGCAGAGCATAACGCTCCTGACAGGAAACCAGTCTCTTGAATGAAATGGTTGTTTTCTGTTTAGCTGTGGGAACCTCCATTGCAAGTATCCCTGCAGCAGTGTGTTCACCTGGATCAGATTAAGACTACTTGTGATACTATTTCACTTATTTCCTATAAGTCAGTTGGCTTTCAGTCCTCCATGACCACTCCAGCATCTCAAAGATATGTTTATATTGAGTATTTTAAATGACACACATACCATCTCCTACATTAATTATGTATAAAAGACTGTCATATATGACCATTTCTATCAAATGCACAAAAACCCCTTTCTGCTGGCTGTTTCTATCTGTATATTTGGTCAGTCTTGCATCAGGAATTACCTGAAGGAGTCGATGAGCCTGCCAGATTATTTATCCAAGGTAACTGCATTTTTAATAAATTATGCATGAATAGCATATGTATTGAAGAATACAGATGGTGGCTATCACAGAGTCTAGGCACAGCAGGGCCTGCTTAAGAAAATCCCAGTGATGTTTGTAATTCACACCTGGAGAGCTTTTGTAACAGAATTTTTGTTGTGAAGCTGGTTAAAGGCTTAGTCATTGATTTTGACTCACATGCATTCTCCTCAATACTGAGAGTATTGGGGAAGCTCTTGCATCACCCAGGAATTCATTGACAGAGGGTGCTGGGTGTGCATGCAGCCAAAGCACTGATATCCAGCTAGGCAACAGTTGGAATTATTGGACGGACATGAATTTTATGCTTATATTCCAATTGTAACTTTGATTTTACAGCTTTTACCAGAAAACAAATTGAATCCTATTGGAATTCTTGAAAACTGATGCATATATTCATATCTAAATTGATTTTGTCTGAGGTCTTACCTGAATATTTTAAAAAAGTAAGAAACACCTTTGTGGTTTGGCTTGGTTTTTTTGTCGGTTTCTTTTGTTCTCCTAACACTTATAGTAGAAGTATAATTTAATTAAATGTGTAAAGATATCAGGTTTGTTTAGACTGATGGAAAAAGTAAATGAAAAAGCAACAAGGTGAATCACTGAACTTCTCAAGAAAGCAGCTTTCATTATTCAGTTGTAGAAATTCAAGAGGCATTTTTCTTTACAAAATGTAAATAGGAGGCAAAACTGTAACACAGGCAGAGTTACCAAATTGTAAATTATTTCAATGTTTAACCATTTTGTATTAACTCATGGTCCAAACATATATTTGTTTTATTGGCTCACTTTTATTAATCTGGAGGAAATTTTGCAGTTGATCATAACAAGGTAAGTACTTAGTATTTTAAGAATTTGTCAGTTGAAACGGTATGAAATTCATTACCTGTGACTCAACATAAGTATGATTATTTAGGAAAGATATTTTATTGAAAATACTCTAAGAAATTATCCATTAGATTATAAATAAGATAGAAGTAGACTAGACTAGAAAAGACTAGAGTTATTGATTTGTAAGGGACCCACAATGATCAATTCTCCTATGCACTTCTACACCAAAGCCTACACACCATTTAAATCTCATATCATCTCTATTTGTGACACAGGTACAAAAAGAGAGAGTGCTGAAGGGCAGAAATTATGTGCCTTATGAATTTTTCAGATTTTAAAATCTGTAGTTATTTATTCCAAATGGCAGCTGGGCATGGAAAATATTTCATGTGATTTCATTGCATGCCTTGTTTGAATGCTTAAGATTGCTGTTTAAAAATCATATTCAAGTATATACTTCTGGAGAAAATACCCAGATAGATATAGCCTTATTCAATGCAATACCTATTCTCTTTACATCTCTCTTTACCTTTCTCTTTACATTTGGCCATATATATTGCTGTCATTGGGGTTAACGAATTAAAAGATTAAATTTTTTAAGTAGCACCTGCAAATAACTGTTCTGTAACTCAGTTCTCATGGAAACCAAAATGAAAGATAAAGGGTACCTTGAATAAAAATGTCTTTAAATATGAAAATAATTTCTTTGGACCCAATTGCTATAACTGCATTTTTTCATGTTCGCATTTCTATCAAAGGTGAGAGTCCAAAGAATATTGTCATACTACTTGTAATTTTTACATGTTTACTGTGGTGCACTATATCACATTGCATTCTGTATTTCATACCAAAACAAAATATACATAGTGATATATGGTAATACGTGTGGTTGTTAATGAAAATATAAACTGTAATTATTGTTACATAAACCGATAATCTGTAAATAGACAGTAGAAAAGGAACAAGGAAGAGCAATATTGTAGCAAAAGACATAAATAGTAGAAACCCTTATTTATTGCAGTCTAAACATACCCCCAAACATGTTACTAAACCACTGTGCAGGTGTCTCACTCATTTTTCTTATATAAGACAATTCTATAAAATTTCCAATAAGATGCCACAAGAACTTCTGAATTCCCTACTGAGAGTCTACAGTCGAATCTTATTCTTTTTTTAAATGTTTGACTGTTTTCAATTTCTCTGCAGCTATTGTAAGGTACTAAGTGTTCTGGTTATTCATGACTGAAAGGTCATTAAATTACAATGTCCCAGTTGAAAATACTGCAATTTACATGGCATTTATCAAGAAGATTATGTGAATCTACTTTTGTTCTGTGAGTTTAAAGGTGAGACTTCTTGCTCTTTTCAATAGAGTAAGATTAAATAAATGAAACTCAATTCCACAGCATTTTTTTATTATTATTTGAAAGAAAACATTTTCTTAGGTGATTGTGAAGACATTAGTGCTAATAGAAATCTTCTAAAGAATTCTCAGCATGTAAGTAAAACCCCTAAAGTTAATCTAGCATTACCATTAGTTTCTGTTAATACTCTATTTTTTGTCTAACTGGTATCTTTTATCAATGTACATGGCGTATTATTGTTCAAAGTTCTATTGATCCAAAGAAGCTCCATTGTATAAATAAATCCATATGCTGCAGGGTGTGAAGCAAAGGTTGCTTAGCTTTACACAAAATGTTGCTGTGTATATTCAGTATATGGTCTTTTTGGTACCTTAATTTGGGCAGAGGCATCTCTCTAAATATTTTAATTTATTAAATATTATTAAATATTTACTATCCAGTGATAGTAGTACATATGGATTAGAAATCAGACCCTCAGGCATATGATGGGATGATTCAGAACATATAATGATGGTAATGTAAGACATAATCCTAATGCTTTGTGGAAGATACTATTGCTCATCTGGATGGACAGCTGCTATGAGAAAAGGAAGGAATTGCTTATTATATCCATGTCCTTTGAGGATAGTGGTAGGGTGATTAAAATACATCTTGAGAGACAGAACCTAAGATGACTGTCCTTGGATTACCCACCTCTAAGTATGGTTGCTTAGGAAAGTTTGGGTCATTATGGTGCAAATTCAAGCTGTGTCCCTCGGTAGTGTGCTCCTTGTAACAGAAACAGGTATTTGGAGGGCTCATGTTTGCTGGAGGTTTTAACAGATTCTTAAAGCAAATCTGAAGATAATCTCCATGAATTCACTTTCTCCCACTCTGCTCTGAACTGATGTGGCCCCACCTTGAATATTGTGGTTTGGGCACCACAGTATAAGAAAGATATTAAACTATTAGAGAGTGTCCAAAAGAGGGCAGGGAAGACATTGAATGGCCTTGAGAGGAAGCTGCATGAGGAGTGGCTGAGATCACTTGGTCTGTTCATCCTGGAGGAGACAAGGGAGACCTCATCATAAACTGCAGCTTCCTTGTAAGGGAAGAAGAGGGGCAGACACTGATCTCTTCTTTCTGGTGACCAGTGACAGGACTCGAGGGAATGAGCTGAAGTTATGGCAAGGGAAGTTCAGGCTGGATATTAGAAAAAGGTTCTTCACCCAGGGAATGGTTGGGCACTGGAACAGGCTCCCCAAGGAAGTGGTCACAGCAGCAAGACTGACAGAGTTAAAGGAGCCTTTGGACAATACTTTTGGCCATATGGTGTGACTCTTGGGGAGTATCCTGTGCAGAGGTGAGAGCTGGAGTCAATGATCCTGATTTGGCCCCTTCCAAATCAGCTGATTCTGTGATTCTCTGATTGATTCTGTGATTCTAATCCAAGGGAGTAAGATTACGGGCAGATCCAGACTAAACTCATGGAATGTAGGATGTGCTTTGCTGTGCTGAACTACTCCATTATAATTCATGACTTCCAGTGAAGCTATATTGTTCATCTGACATGTTCAGATGGCTTGCAACACATCATAATTGCCAACTTTCTTAACGTTCCTATTTTCTTTCATCTAAATAATGATCACAAAATTGGGTCAAAATTCATGACTGTTACTAACATTTGATTTAAATTTGTGTACCAGCTGACTTAAAGGGAGCTGAAACTTCGAATTATTAAACATTTTCTTGGCTTTTTTTTTTAGGTGAAATTAAACCTGAGGAATTGTGACCAATATATGCAATTTTCTGCAAGATAAATGAGTAGGTGAATAGCCAAAATAAGTCTTGTGAAAAGCATGGGCTGATATTTCACTATAATGTGTTAAAATTTTGACTTCATCAAATTGCTCATCCGTACTTTCAAAAAAGGATACAAATTTGCAGTACTCAGATATATACATGCTTGAGTCAGGGTGCTGTGTTCCCACATTTTAAAAATGAATTTCAGTTTTTCCACTTCTGTGTTGGAGTTGCAGTGACCCCTATGTGTTTATGGTGGCTGTGTTAGTTACAGGGAAACAGAGCTTTTTAGCTTTTTTCTTAAAAATGCTGTTGCATCTGGGATAGCTGGGGGGTTTGCCATTTGCTTCTAACTACTGTTGATAGTTTCAGTCAAACTATTGGCAGTCAGTCCTTGTCCTCTTAGCAGCATCTAAGCATGTGAGATAGGGATCGATTGAAATGAAAAGTTAATTTTACCACAATTTCTTCAGCGTCAGAAGGAATTATCACAGCCTTGCTCTTGCTACTCTACCATCTTTGTGACTCTCTACTGAACTGCAGCACCTAAGGCTGACGAGGCAAATCTCATTGGCCCAAAATTCACATACAATTAAAATTAGACATTTAATTAGTCTTAAAATTAGACATTAGACTTAAAGACTGCAGTCTGCTCTATATTATGAGAACTAAAAGCAAAATACTTGATTTTAGTACCACATATTTTTTCTGAGTCTTTCCACCCTTAAGAGTTAACAGTAGTAACAGATTGTAATTGCCCTCTGTTACAAAGCTCTAAAAAACTGTGTTGTAGGATACCAGTACAGAACTCTGTGAAAAAATCTTGATTGGTTTCTTCCCATGCTGTTCCCAGAACTACTTTTAATTCTTCTCCTAAGGGAAAAACAGGCTGGCGTTTGGAAGACACGTTGCAGATGTAAGCTTCTAGTTTCTGTCAGTAAATGCTCTTGCTGCTGTAGCAGAGCTACTTTGGCATTCTTTCAAAGAAAAGATTCTTCATCGCAGCTGTTTCCAGAAAAAATAATTTATCTACATCTATTTTCTACTGTTAGAAATAACACAATAAATTGCAATGTCCTATTATAATTTGTATTATAATAATAAAATAAGCCATTAAAGTTACTATGGTTTTCTCCAGTCTATTTTAGAAATTATTAAGTGAATGAAAATGGTGTTCAGGGACCCATAACTCCTGACCTGAATGTATTTCCTAGTTTTCTCCAAAATGAGAAATTTCTGTCTAAAATTTGAATAAAATTAAATTGAAGGGAAATATGTCATCTCGATATATATTATATACTTATTAAGAAAAAAATACCAAACCCACATTATTTATGATCAGAATCCAGAATACCAAAGGCATTTCAAAGATTCATACATCAAAAGAAAATAGAATCTACATTCTCTAACCAGTCCTGGTTCCACACAACTAGGTACAACTATTTTCTGCATTGGAGGGCAATCATCTAACAAATTCTTCCCCTGAGAACTACCCAGTTGAAACCTTCTGTGACTAACTTCAGTATTTCATCAGTCGCTGAGGTTCCATTGCTTGAGACAGAAGAACTGAGTATAACTGGAAACCCCATAAAGCAACTGGAGAGAAAAAAATTACATGAAAAAAGAAGTACATAAGATAGGAGGCAATTTACTGCTATATATTGTGAAGTCTACAACATATTTTTCTCTCTGCTAGAGGGAACATTCAAAGAAAAAAAGAATCTTAATTATAAAACCTGAGCAGTAAGGTGAAATTTAAGGACAAATATAAAAAGATGATGATCGGTAATGTTGAGATTTTTTTTACAGAGTACAGGAGTATTCTGTCTCCATCTAGAAACCTAACATGAGCCAGTCAACTTTCTTTGATTGTGGAATTAGGGGAGAAAGAAATCAGCTTGTTCCTGTAAATCTTTTCAGTCACTCACCTGTCTACCTAAGACACTTCCCCCTATTCTCTAGCCTTATCTTTCTGCCATCTCAGTTCTGGGATGTCAGTCTTGATGCTTTTTTCTCTCTCCTTGTTTCAGATAGTCACCTCACTCCTCATGGTTTTACTTTGAAGAGCTGGCTGAAATCCAGCCAGAAGGCTGGAGGGTTAAAACTTGCTCAAAAGCTTGAGCAGAGAGAAACTGCTGTCTTGCTGGATCAAGTGGATAGCTTTGGGTTTTGCAGTCTGTAAGGAAAGAACTTGCAGAGGCTTGCTGAGTGTGACTATTCAGCGGTACTGGTTGCTGTCAGGGAAGGTGTAGCACCTTCTCAACTTGCTTTGCAATGTAATTGCTGTCAGAGGACAAGCAAGGTTTTCCCCTCTATACTGGCTGTGATAAGGCAGTGAAATAGTGAAACAGGTTTAACAGCAGGTGCTTCATAGCTGACTGGAACAGGTTCTAGAACCAAAACCTCGTACCTGATTTTTATATGTAGGGAAACTGGAGAGCACTGTAAGTGCTCCTGAAATCTCAGGAGATAACCTGAAGTGACAATGCTGAGCAGGAAGCTGTCAGCCCTGTGGGAATGCTGAGGAGAGGGTATCTTCAGCCTAGACTGCACTCAGCTGCCTTTGATGCTGTGGAACCACTGCTGAGGATTTATGCACCAAAGAGACCCTTAGAAAAGAAGTCTCTGACATGTCTTTCAAAGGAATTATGCTATTAACAAAAGACAGCTTTTCCCTTTTTTTTTTTCTATAATTGCTGGCTGGTTGTGGGTTTGTTTGGTTTGGGTTTTTTTTTGGTTGGGTTGTTTTTGGGGTTTTTTGTTTGTTTGTTTGTTTGTTTTTAGTTTTCTTATACAATGTGGAAGATCAGAATTTTTTCCGTTTACCTAATATTATTCAGCTCAGGATCCCAGGAAAATATTTCAAATACCAGAATATACGTGTGGCTTTTAAGGAAAAAAAGCATATGCCAGATTGGGATTTGTTTGTAGATTTTGTACAGTTGCTTCTCAATTACTTAAAACTGACCAGGATGGGAGAAGAAAGAAGGAATAATACGCTGTTTTCTATATGTTGTTCTTCCTTTTGGAATAAAGCATATTTATTTTACCCTTGTTTTAGAGATCATTTCCAGTATATGCATGCTATTACTTTGACTGCATACTGATACATTTTAATGAAAGTCTATTCATTAATTTTGCAGTGAAGTTTTCTTTTTACACCATGCCCTGGAGGTTTTTCCCACCCCTGTACATTCCTCTGAGTTTCTTTGGTGGTTTAGCATCCTAATGTACCTAGAGGGGCTACTTGATGTCATATTCATAGTAACATCTGCAAACAAAATGCAGCCCACGAGTTTCTGTACAAGTAAGCGCTTTTAGGGATGATATATATATGTGCCTTTCTCTGTCTTTAAAGTGTAGATCACTTCCTCTTCAAACTGCTCATGGAGCTAGTTTCAGCAAACTAGCTTTTATCGATGCAATCAAATGCTTGCACAGTAGGAGACCTCCTTGCATACACAAGTGGGAACAAAACACTCTTCCCCTTCTGATGTTTCCTAAAAATTACTTGAGATCAATTTCTGAACTGTCTAAAGACTTCTAAGTTTTCTATAATACATGGAACTTTGGTACCCTCTTAAGATACCTAAGGAAAACTAAGGGGCAATTATCGTGTTCTTTGATTATTTCAATTTAAATTGATAAGCTGAATTTTGGCTCAGCTGTCAGAGACAAGTGTTTCAAGCCAGCTGTAACCATATTGCATTCACACAGGACTAAATTGGGCATACCTCATCTTCTCAAATAATTTGCAAAGTAAACTGGTTTGTGCTGAAGAGCAAAAAAATCAAATGCTAGGACTAGGTAGAAGCTGTTCCATACATGGAATCTGGGAGAAAAGAACTCCTTGAAAGAATTGATGCGCAGTGCCAGAGCTGCAGTATCAGTGGGCAGCCTTCACTGTGTCTCCATCCAGTAAATTTCTTCTGCAAGTTTGTCTTCCTCAACCTCTACCCAAAACTCTTGTGCTTGGAGGCAAGCTGTTTGACTGACATGGTCAGCTGTTATAACGCAGGTGTGCAGCATGAGGAGCATGCTGTCTTAGAATGCCAAGCACTGCAGGTGCTACTGAGAGCTTAGTTCAGTATTTTCCTTCCAAGTGTGTAGGGGTTGTATACTGGAACATGAATACCATCTGTTGCGCTCTCAAGGTGTTGACTCTACAAATAACTTAGAAAAAGGACTGCCATTCTGCTGCTGTAAATTAATATATTTCGGCTGCCTGTAAGACTTCTGTATCTTTGGTAGTTTGGGGGGTTTTGACCTAAGTAAAGCCAGCTTTCTGTTCACATCTGCAGGCAGGAATCTTTATTGATCCCTAGAAGCCACCTGAGTGTGTAAGCCGTGATGATTACATTCTGCTATTATATGTCTCTGCTCAAGGCTGGCTGCTAAAGCGTCTGTGTTAGTTAACAGTGCAGCACAATTAGTTAAACAGATTTGTAGCACAAATGAGTACCAAGAACGTTTCTTCCTTTCAAGGGTTCTACTGCACATGTACCACAGTGCACATCAAGGTGCAGTGGTACCTTGATGTGCTAATAGATAAATGGCTGTGGAGCTATGCTCTGAAAGTACATTTCAGCTCCAGACTATAATTCTACTGCATGTACCCATCTGCTCTTCAGTTAAGATATATCTGACAAAAATTGCTTTCCTACTTGAGATTAAGTGACTGAATAAGCAAAGCATCAATTTTTTCCTAGCTTCACAGTGGTTCTGTAATTTCATCAGTGCACGGGCAACTGCAAACTGAGCATTACACATGTGCTTTATCATATAGAATCCCTTAAACTGGAGAATATCTTTAAGATCATCAAGTCCGACTGTAAATTCAGCACTGCCAAGTCCAATACTAAATGGTTTCTTTAAGTGCCACATCCACAGGCTTTTCCATACCTTTGGGGATGATGGCTCATTTACTTCCCTGGGTAGCCTGTGCCAGTGCTTGACAACCTTTTTGGTGAAGAAATTTTTTCTAATGATCAACCTAAACCTCCTCTGGTGTAGCTTGAGGCCATATCCTCTCACCCAATCACTTGTTACCTGGGAGAGGAGACCTATCTTCATCTCTTTGTGCAACATTTTTTCAAGTAGCTGTAGAAATGAAAAGGTCCCAGCTGCAGCTCCCTCAGCCACTTCTCATCAGACTTGTCCTCCAGACCCTTTACCATATTTGTTGCCCTTTTTCTGGGCATGGTCCAGCACCTCAATATCTTGTGGTAAGAGGCCAAAAACTGAACAGAATATTCAATGTTTTTGCCTTGTACCTGTGTAATTGAAGAAACTGTGATTCCCCAACTATCCTTATAGAATATTCATGTTCTTCCTCTTCCTTTGCATCTTCAACATAGCACTTCAATTGCATGATTTTAAGAATACCAAAATTTGTCTTGTTTTTTAGAAATATATTGGTTTCCGTGATGAATTTTTCCTTTCACAAGGAAGTTGATGACTGCTCTCAGCTTCTCTATATAGTTATGCACTCTTTGTTTCAGTCCTGCTGAAGACCCATTTCTGGGTATCCTTTCCAGAGTTAATCTAGGAAAAGCTTAACTCAGGAGAAGGTATGTGGCAGTTTAAATAAAGCAAGTATACTTATTCCTTCAGGACCACTGAGGTTCATGTTCAGACTTTATAATGCCAGCAAAATGAAAATTCATAATGAATTTTTTAGTTCAACATTGAAAGATGTTTTCAATCTGTGGTCTTTCCTAGCTGAATAACCATGAAAAAAACCCAAAACAAACTGAGGCAGAAAAGTATCAGGTTTTCTTGAATGTTCACTCCACTGAGTGTCCCAAAAGATTCTCAGGAAAAGTCAAAGTAATTGTTTAAGCATTCAACAAAACCCTCAAAAAATATTTACATGACATGGAGTACCCTGTAGGAATTTGGATGGAAATCCTGCTTATATGAACTGGTTGCTGTCTCTATAATCCAGCTTGAGTGGACCAGTTGGTAGGCAGTATAAATAAGTGTCCTGGTTTAAGGCAAACTTGGGAGAAACCCTCCAAAGGGGTTCCTCCAGAAAGTAAATTCAAGTGGCCCATCTCCCAGCTGGCTCATGAAAAAGATTTCCTTGGAGAGAACTGGAAAAAAAACCTGGTTATTAAACAAGCAAAGCACTCCTCAGCACAAAAAAATGAACAATACTAAACAACAAAACCTCTTGCTCCCCCCAAGACATGAGAAATTCAAAAAGTCCCTTTCAGGGGTTGTAGCTCAGCTCATTCAGACTGTTACCAGTCTCTACGGCGCTGGAAAATGCCGTGACCTGGGCCAGGTCCCAGCAGGCCACAGCTGCAAGCTCCTGCTGCTCTTCTGAGTTTTCAGTCCAGAGCAGGTTCAAAACAGTTCCAAGAAGATGAAAAAAAAAAACAGTCCAGTGAACTTCTCTGCCTGAGCTAGCTAAAAACTAACTGAAAAACAAAGAAGTGCTCTCTCCTGCTGTCCACTGGTGACAACGCAGTCCAGGAGAAGGGTGCAGGGGAGCAAGTGCAGTCTCTGATAACAGACTCTGTGCTGCTTCTCTTCCCCTTCACTCCCAGAATCAGTCTTAAAGTTGCAGGACTCCATATCCAGCAGAAACAGAACAGACAATTGGGGATACAAGCATCATATAGTCACCCTAGGACAATAAGAAAGAATAAAAGAATGTTCTTGTACATAAGTGTCATGTTTTCAGCCGTGGACAGGGTTAATTTTTCAAAGCAGTAGTGAGAGTTCAGAGCCCGGAACCCTGTGGGCATGACCAGAAACCTAATGTTATTCCACACCATCTTAGGTCATTGCCAGGGGTGAGGGAATCTCTCTCTTGCTTCCTGGAAGAAAGGAAGTTCCTTTCCAGAGCTGCAAGAGGGTGGCGGGTGGACCCACCAGTACTCCTGGAATTCGGGAGTACTGGCTATCTATCTTGTCTATGGTCTGTTTGCCATTGTTTCATTTTCCCAGGCCTGCTGAGTATTCTGCTTGTAAAACACACCTCTTTGTATTGTTTCATACTAGTATTGTTGCTGTTATTTTCTTATCTCATTGCTGTTTCCAGTAAATTGGTCTTATCTCAACCTGTGATCTCTGCCTTTTGTGTTTTTAGCTGGAGGGGAAGGGAAAGCAAGTGGCAGTGGGAGCACTAAATTGGGGGATACCATGCCTAAACCATAACAATAAGCTAAAATTGATCTGCTAAAACACTGTGGATCGAGCTGTAGATGTCTGTCACATTAGAAACTGAAGTGTTGTCACTGACATCCAATCTGACGATGACATGCTAGGAGCTACTCAAAATCTACCCTAATTGACCACTGTCACTTAGTTGCAGTTTTTTAGGAAGAGAAAATTTTCTGTAAATAGACCCATTGGGTGCAAAAAAAATGTAATCTGATACCTTACAAGCATCAGTCGTATGAATTAGAGGTTAAAGACTAAAGTAAAAGTGTCGATTGCATTCTTTTGATTGTTACTGTTTTGCCAACAAATAATGATAGTGTTCCAACCAAATGACAAAAAATGTTGATCCGCATGGAATGGTGTACATTTTTTAAATTAGTGCAAAGATCAGATGGATGTAAGGATTATTGTCAGAATATCTGATTTATGGCTAGTCAGTATAAAAAGAGACAGGTTAAGAGACAGGAAAATTAATACATTATAGTCAAAGACACAGCAACCCTGAACAAAAGTTGATAATGGAGACAACTGCGAAGAGAAGAAGTTTTAGGGTACTGATTGATGGATGGGCCATTGGAGAAACCACTCAGGAATATCTTTGCAGAGGTTGAATCAGAAATTTGTAGTTGAAAGCAGGCAGAGGAATAGGACACGCAAGACTTCTCATATGCTTCATGGAAAGATTTAATTTACGAGATAGTGGAGAAAGATTGTGGGATTATATCTGCAGAAGACAAACATATTTTGTCTTCACATCTTTTGGGCAGCAAATATTTTTGCTGTCTTGAAGTTTAGTTGTTTTATGATAGATTGACTTATACAAACAACTGAACAAGGACTTATCTGTTTTGATGAGCTCATTGCTGTTCTGCTTGGAGGAAATAGCATCCTGTTTTAAGATACACAGTCCTTGCACTATATAAGCACTGTTCAGCAGTAATCAAAATTTTATTATCAACACTGCTTTCAGCACAAATGCAGAACCTAGCCTTATACAAGCCAACCAGAAACTAGTACACTGGGGTATAAAAAGGAACTGATTTCTGAGAAAAGCTTTATTGAACCAGATCCTTATCATGGTTAAGAGGCAATTAAAGACCATACTATCCCTCCAGACAAACCAAAAGAAGGAATCACGCCTGAGAGGGATCTGGGGCTTCTTTCCGTAACAGAGTATGAGTTGTCTTACTGCAAAGCCATCTGACCTGCTATAATGGCTTTTTTTTTTTTTCTGGGTATTATGCACAAGAAAAATGTGTGTATGATATTCAGTAAAGTGCCTATTTTTCAGGCTTAGATGAAAAAGTCAACTAATCTTCCAGCATCAGTTTCTTAATTCTCCATCCATTCTCTCTTGCTAGATTGACTAAAATGCAAATGGATTTATCTGAATTCAGGAGTACTGGCTATCTTCTGATATATGATGAAATTCTGCTTGGCTTTAATGTGGGCTCACTTCTGCAAATGGCCTAATAAGAAGCATCTTTGTACATGTTGCCCTGTTCTAATAGCAGCAATTTACTGTGCCCTTCTCTTGAGTGAGGCTTGCCTGATCATGTGTCTCCTGAACAACTGTTTTAAGCCAAGCAGGCCTTGACCAAGTCAGCCAATGAAATGTACAATGGTAGCAGCAGTTGATTATTAGTTGACATATACATTATTTTCTGCAACCTTTCTTCTGGTTCTGAAAAAAAGCATTTCTTTTGCATTTGTCTACCTTTCCTTCCTCCAGCTACTTGCAGAAAAACTCAGGCTTCTTGATTTTCCAGCTCTGAAAATCTTTTAAGTCAAAGTTATTGTACAACACATAGAACAGAGTAAAGAGGAAATTATATCATGGAAGAGTGTCAGTAAAAGCGAAGTGAGTATTGGCTATGAAGCTTATCTGCACTTGAATCCCTAACTATTGATAAAGGTAGTGTGTGAAGCTGTATGCCTTGTTTTGGACACGTTCCCAGAATGACCACTGTAAACTGAGACAATTCAAGTCTTTCATCCAGACAGGATTTTTATGGGCTTTGCATTTTCTGTGTTGATGGAATCAGTTTAAGGCTTTTCCATTATATGAACTGGGTCTTTGGACATTTGTGTTATATTTTCTACCTCTCCCCTTGTCACACCCAAGTACCATTTCCATGTGTGAACTTATTAAAATTCTGCCAGGTAGAGTGCAGAAGTCTCTGATAGGAAAATAATTAGCAGTACTGTCCAACAAGTCCCATAAATTTAAATGAGTAAGGTTGCAAAAATGCAAAAACCACCAGCATTTATTCAAAAGAACAGGGATTTTATTACAAGGTGTTTTTCACTTCTCAACTAAGTTTCGATGCTGCAAAATACAACAAAAATTTCCTCTTCTCTTTCTAAAAGCTCCATAATGATCTATATACACATTCTTTGCACTGGTGTTTATTTTATGAAGCCTTACAGGCTTCTACAAATCTATTTATGTCACTAGGCCTAACTGAAATGTGCATAGGTTATAGAAATGGAGTATAAGAGAGCTCCTGGTTTCAGCTTCATAGATGACTTATTGGTTCTCTGCCTGATGAGAGGAAATAAAAATCACATTTAATGATTGACTGCCCAGTGGTAACTTCCAGACTTTCTCTTCTTTTTAAAAGATCTGTTGTTATATTTGAGTGTCAAGAGAGTCTTGAAGAGAGCTGTAAAAGAAAAAAGGCAATCACTAACACTACAAAAATTTAGGGTTGAAAATAACCTCTATGCCTATGGGACTGAGGGACTGAGAGTAAAACATGGTATTTCTGGGCCTGAAGTTCGTGTTATGTGGCTTTTTCTATGTTTTTGTTAACAAATAACTTTATTCACAAGTTACTATTAAAACAGAATATGTTTTACAAGTAAAACAGTAATGTTTTACTTGAGAACTAGAAGTTGAATGTTCTTAAGGTTTGGGAAGCCTGAAATGAAACCAAAAAGATAAATCCTAAGTATCAGTATTAACAAGGTACAAAATGAACAGTATATAATATTTTTTCTAAAATGCTTGCAACTTTTTTCAAAAAAGATATTTTTCCTATCTTGTCTTCACCATATTTTGGAGTTATGCCCATGCTATGTAGACTCAATGGCAGACTACATAACTTCTCAATTAGATGCAGTCAAAGTGTATCCTTAAAACCAGGTTTTATGGGGATACAAGAAAATTAGTGTAAAGCTGTGCTTTTTAGTCAAAAATATTGGTCCACGTTTGAAGCTCTGAAGTACTAAAACCACCTGTGTTTTGATGTTATCTTAACTTCAGCTTTTTGTTTATCTGACCTATGAGTTTTTGATGTCATTAGTTGAACAACTGCATGTTCTTGAATTGGATGAGACCATTCTGCTAGCCCCTTGGACTAATTGGTCTGCCCTTCAGTGAGGACTTCACAGAATCACATAATTGTTAGTGTTGGAAGGAACCTCTGTAGATCATCCAGCCCAAGCCCCCTGCCAAGACAGGGTCACCCCGTGCAGGTTACAGAGGAACATGCTGTAAATCCCCGGTCATTGCAGTTTAAAAGTGACTTAAGGTACTACTTTTCCCTGAGGTGGCACAAAAGACAACTTGACAAAAGTTCTTGGGAGGTCAAAAAACAAGCTTCACTGGCAAACATTAGGAGATCAGGAACTGGCAAAATTTCAAGTGAAATTTCAATCAAAAATCAAGCATTTCACAATGGATTGATTTAACATTCTCTAACCTAATCTTACGATTTCAATGAGGATTATTGGGCAAATATTAGTCCATTTTCCTGCACTTCTTGTCATCCCATTCACTTGGTTTAGGAATTTTCCCTTTTTTTTTTTTTTTTAGCATTTAATTTCTTCAAATCCTTTTAGTGTCTCTATATGTACCTTTTTTTTCTGTTTTCAGGATTTTGATTGAAGTAACTTTTGCCTGTTTTGGTCGTTTCCACTGGATCTCATTTCAGCTCAGTCCATTTGGTTGTGGACGCTCCATTTCCACATTTCCTATCTGTTTAATATCATTTTACATGTGAGGGTCTTTGATCCCATTCATATGTCAGGGATGGAACACCTCCATATAGGCAAACAAGATTCTGGCAAATCTAAAGCTTATATGAAATGCTTGTGGTGTGATTCTTGAGGTGTCCTGTGCAGGGCCACAATTTGTACTTAATGGTCCTGATGGATCCCTTCTGACTCAGCATATCCTATGTTTCTATGGTACTAAGCAATTACACCATCATTCAAATTTCTATAGGCCTTGTTCTTAATTTTCATTCATCCACTTAAATCGTGACCTGAATTACTGCTTGATCTGGTCGCTGACAAATTTGAACCTGAAATTTGCAATTAAAATCCCAAATAGTCAGTAGAATTGTCCCAGAAAAAAAGAAAAAAAAAGAAAAAAACACCAACAAACCCAAAAAGATCCCCATTTAATTCTTCAAGGTCATGTGAGTGTTTCGGCTTAATTATTTTTCTTTTTTTTTTTAATCAAAAGGCAAATAAAAATCACCCCCCACACTCCTACAACTAACTTTGTACTCAGAATTATTTAGAGAGTGCAGGAAATCTCAAGTTTGTCTTTTCTGGGAAGATTCTGAAAACCAAAATAATTTCTACCATACACAGTCTTGGAAGTTTATGCAGCAACTGTACATACTGGGTGGAAATAAAATCGATTTTGTTTTGTCAAGAAATTTGACATATTCTCTAAATTTGCATCATTAATATCCTAATTAGGCTGAGCAGAAAAAGCTAGCTTATACACTGTAGAAACAGAATATTTAGTCTCAATCCTATTCAAGGTTATAATGCATTAATATGCCTTTAAGGTTATTCAGCTGCTTCACAAGACTATGGATGAGATGGACAATCATCCTCTTGTGCCTAAGCATTTACCTGGCACCAAATCCTTTCCTTTGCCAGGGGAAGACTAAATTTCTCAAGGTGTTAGAGTTCGTAGCAGAAGATTCCTAGAAGTGCCTTTTCTTGGCATGTTCAGCAGTCCTGACAGACCTGGTGAGCTCCACCAGCCTGGACAGCCAAGGGACTTGCAGGCAGAGATGTGACTCACACAGGCAAGTGCTCTTGTCCTGCCCATCCTGCAATGGGCCAGGCTTGGTCCTTGCAGCCCAGAAGTCATCTAGGCATTAACACAGCTCTGCTGAGGCAAGATGTTTTAGTTTGGGCACAAAGCCATGCTAAATTGGATCTGTAGCTTCCAGGCCACAGCTGGCCCATGTCTGTGAGCTCAGAATGCTGCCAGAGGAGCTCTCAGATGTCTTTAGGGAATGGGTAGGTTTATGTTTCTCTAGACCCCAGGGAGAAGAGAGACATTCTGTTAGATAAGCATAATGCTATCCCCCAATAAGGCACAGCAGGGGAGAAAAATACAGCCTCTTAGGTCAGTCCTGATTAATGTCCAGTCCAAACTCCTTCAATTTCTTGGGATGTTTCACTGTCATTGTCAAATTCATATTCCTTGTTGCCAAATTAGAGGGCAAAGTTGCAATGTGGAGAGGGTTTCCCAGCTCTTTTGTTTGACCCAGGTCTATTTAGAGGTGGACTGATTGCACAGAGAAAAACAATGAAGCTCATTTAGTGCTGTAACATCCAGGGTTGCTGGTGGTGGGTGTTTCACATCAAGTGGGAGAACTTCACTTAGAGATCATGAATAAGCCCCAACCTGGAACATGTTGTGGTTTTTATAGACAGCACACTTCTTCATATTATATGGCAGAGT